>CM021247.1:14538557-14846242 GCA_010577795.1 Isatis tinctoria | reverse complement strand
TCGATCGATACTAGACGGGTGTCGGTCGACACTGAACGCGACGCCTGATTCTGACCTCGCCGCCGATGCCTTAACCCAGCAATCAGCCACACAAACAAGAAAACCTAGCAACCACCGCCAATCCTCTCTGCCCTTGCTCCCGAAACCAGTAAATCTGGCTCTGATACCACTTGTAGAGAATTGAACCTCTCTTTTGCACGGAATATTAGTTTGTTCTTGAGCAATAAAGTAAAGACACAGAGATTTAACGAGTTCAGACCACGATGTGTGATCCTACGTCTCGGCCTGGAGTTTTTCCAGTAATCCACTATATCACAGATTACAAGCTTTTAGGTTTCTCTCTGCCTCCTTCTAAAACCTAGAGGAAATCAGAAATTTTGTGTTAACCCTAATTCCCCACATGCTTAGCTTTATATACTAAGTCAATTACAAAGATAAGACGGTTTAAACCAAACCGAAACCCAAAGAAAACAAACCCGTTTCCTAGTGACTACCCTGTCGCGGGCCCAGTTATAACTCAATGATTTTCATCACCAAAGCCCAACAGGAGGGAGAGGCCCCACCGTTGTCGCGTCATCTTCTCCGCTAACCCTTCACATCTCGCGCACGTTGCCGTGAACCTTGCTTCAACCATCACCGCCACTCCTGCTCACGTCGAACACCACCGCAGCACCTCGACTTCGTCAGTGGAGAGTCACACCTGCTTCGCTAGAGCCATCATGGACCATTTCCGTCATGTTCCGAGCAAGGCAATTACGATCCAAGTTTTTCTTGCGGCCCAAGCAACACCTTCTCCACCATCTCCGACATGTTACGTTTCTCCGATCTCTTCTCTACCGTGATCTCCTCCTTGTCGGCGTCATCAAACCACCTCCGTCATTGCTCGCCGCCTACCATGTCGTCAATCCCGTGCCAGAGGTTCACCGCAACATCCGCTTGAACTCGTACACGATCACGATCTCCACCTTTTAGTTTAATTTGGTTTGACTGGTTTAATATAATTAACTTTTGGTTATGGTTTCGTTCGGTTAGCTTTGTTTAATTACCGGTTTAGTTCAATTAATCTGGGTTTGGTTCAATTCATACTAATCTTGGTTTAGTTCATTTTGAGATAGTTTCATTAAAATCTATCTGATGGATCGATGCTCTTAGAACAGATTAGTATAACTCAAATGATAAATTTATATATATATATATGTGTTTTTTTTGTCTGAAATATATATATATATATATATATATATGTGTATTTGTAGAACTCATAAACATTATGTTTATATGTAGTTTTTATAAATTCATATTGAAAGATACTCTACGATAGCACCAAATCAAGTACTTAAAACATGTAAGGCCAATAAACCTTATAGGTATAAAATGAAAATCTCTAAAACGCTTATATGTTTAGACATGTGACTAAATTGCAGCTGAGGCAAACGGATTACCGTATGTTACGCCATATCTGCAAAGCGTGCGCACAAACTCTTCGGTGAGTCTTAAGAAAGGAGCAAATTTTGCAGTGGCCGGAGCAACAGCAAACGACTTTAATTTCTTAAAAGAAAGAGGTCTTTCAGTAACATTGTTGACGAATAAGACATTGGATATTCAACTTGATTGGTTCAAGAACTTGAAACCTTCTCTTTGCAAAACCAAACCAGGTTATATATATTGCATAACTTTATTTTTGTTAAAAACCGTTTGGTTATGGACTCACGAAACCGGCCCAGTCTTTAGCTTTACTCTTAACCATTCCTTTTCTATCAAGGAATATAATACTTTCTTTTTTATCCTTATGTAAACACTATATATATGACCCTTTGGTCTATGGAATAAACACACAATTTACAACATGTTATCAGCACGAGTAGTTCTAAGGAAACTCTGAGCCGCCGAGACCAAAACCCTAGCAGCCGTCAGCCGCCGGCCGCCGCTTCCTTCAACCAAGGAGATCTGAGTTCAGCTTGTGTTTACCGAGGTCTATTAGCTCCCGTCCATTCCAATTCAACCCCAAAGAAGATCAAGGTAAAACCCTAATCTAAGAACAAGAGCAAAATAGAATTGGACCTTAATGAATATAAACACTAAAATCGGTTACTCAAAGGAATTGTTTAATCTTGTTAAAACCTATACTTGAACTTGCATCTATGCTAAAGAGAAAACCTAAAATCGATTTGCTTGTTTAACCTAACCAAATCGAATTTGACATAAGATATATTGAATCCTAAAAATCGATTTCAATGATTGATAAAATCGCTTGCTGTGTTTTTCACGGATTGTTTGTTTGCTTGTTAAATCAAATCATAAAGCTTGTTGATCTTTGAAAAAAAAAAATCGGATTGCATATTAAATCATCCCTTGAAATCGGTTTTGTTTGTTCATGAGTTAGGATTGCTAGATTGAATGTTCTTGTTTGTTCAGCCAAAGCATGAAATCGAAAACTCTAAGAAAAAAATCGGCCCCCGTAAAAGAAAAAAAAATAAACCATAATCCTTTTCCAAATAGGAAATTCTAATCCTTCCTTTTTAGAGAAAATGAAAGTTTTAGAATATCTTTTTTCTTTTTTGCATGATTATCCTTTTATTAATTGTTTAAGGATTAATCTTGCATAAAATAAATTGTTAAAAATAGAAAATATAGATTGCATAAAGAATTTGATAAAATCGAATTGGATAATTGCATCATCAATTAATTAAAATCGGTTGCATGATTATTTGATTGGATTGCATGATTGTTTGAAAACATGAAGTTTAAAATCGGACATGCTAAATGCATACGTGAAAATCGGCCATCATTACTAAGGTCCTGATTTATAAAAAGCCCCTTACTGAAAATCGTTGAACGTTTTTCAGATGGCTGATGTCAACGAGAAATTTGATGCATATGAAAGAATGGCGAAAGTGAATAACTTTGAATACCCGGTCCTAGATCTCTCCGGAGACGAATTCCTAGAATGGTCGTTGAGCACTAGACTTGCTCTACAAGATAGAGGACTCGGAAGATGCATCTACAAAGATATTGATGAACTTGAAAGCCAGAAGCAAAGAGCCATAACCATTATGCGCTGTCATCTCACTGAGGATCTAAGAGATCAGTATCAAGATACTAAAGATCCGGTTGACCTTTGCACAAAGCTGGGTGAAAGATTCTCAATGAAATTATGGCTAACCTCCATGGATGGATGGAGTAATCTCGGTTTCCGGGATTATGAATCCGTGGATGAGTACAATTGTGCTCTAATGAGAATCGTCCATGGCTTTATGCTATGTGGCGAAGTGATAACACATAGGGATCTTTTAAATAAGACCATCTCTACGTTCCATCCAAGAGAGATAGTGTTATAACGGAAGGCCAAAACTTTCACCAACTATAATGACCTACTATATTACCTTCTACGAGGGCAGAGGTCATCAGCAGATGTGATGAACTGCTGAGGAGATACGATGAGCTTTGTAACAGTGAGATGAGTCCTCCTGAAAATGAGGAAGAGTCCTCAGATTGTGAAGGCAGTTCATAAGTTGACTAGAAAATAATTTAGATTCCGATTTTGTGCTTTCATGTTGCTTTCTTGTTTGCTTTGTTTTGGATTCATGTCTTTGGATTTCTATCTTTGATTTTAATAAAATATTTAAGGCTTTAAGACATAAATTCTTGTTTTATGAAGTATGAACGTATTCGTGGTGGATAGTGGGTTAAGCCACACGGTATTAGAAGATAAAAGATACTTCATAGACCTTAAACAAAGAAAGGCACGCAACTCGAAATCCCTGATGCATTGTTTTCACCAAGCTCAAATCGTAACTTATTGAGTTTTAAAGACATTCGTATGAATGGTTATCATGTGGAAACAATGGGCGGAGGAAACAGGGAATTTCTTCAGATAGTTAAAATCGCCCAAGGCCAAAAGAAAGTCCTTGAGACTATACCTCCTATAGCTACTGGCATATATTGTACTAAGATCAGTATGATAGAAGCCAATGCTGCTGTAAACAAAGCCTTTACGGATATGTACACTGTATGGCATGACCGGCTGGGACATCCCGGGTCAAGTATGATGCGGAAATTAATATCAAACTAGTATTTAGCCCCTGCGTTGCACGGGAATTAAAATTTGTAAGTAATATTAAAATTTGTAAAAATAATTGAAAATATAAATATTATGTAAATCAATATAAATCATAAATTAAAATTTGAAAACGCTTAAAAACAAAAATTTATTACCATTGGCTTATACTGTTATAATTAGGATTCTTAAGTAATATTATTATTATCCATATAAATATTTAAAAAATAAATATTGATTGAATTAATAAAAATTAATAATTTTAATTTTGAAAATTGGTGAAAAAGAAAAATTAATTAACATTTGCTCATTTGGGAATATTAATCTTTTTAAGTATTATTATTATCTGTAAACTTATGTTAAAAAATAAATATTATGTAATTAAGTTATATATCATAATCTAAACATTGAAAATGCTTAAAAATAAAAATTAATTACAATTGGCTCAGTTGGTAATATTAGCATTTTTAAGTAATATTATTATCTGTATAAATATAAAATAATATTTTACTCATTAACAACCTAATTTAAAATTTGAACATGCTTAAAAGAAAAATTTATTAACATTTGCTCATTTGGTAATTAGATATTAACATGTATCAATGCATAATTAAAATAAAATTCAAAAGAGAGAGACCAAAATCTAAAAATTGAAAAGTTGAGTTTGAAATTGCATTGAATTATAAATTTTGATCAAAGAAAAATGTTAATAAATTATTCCTAACACAAAATCTGTATCATTGGATTCTTCCTTATTTTGTCATAAATGATTAGCCGTGTACAACGAAAAATAAAAGAAGATTCATAAATGGGCCAAATAGGTTTTCTCTAAACCAGATACAGATTAGGGCTTTGTTCTCTTTTTAACTTCTTTGATTCTGATATCAAGGACTTAAATACATGGTTTAGGATGTATACACAATGGGAATGTATACACAAAGGTTAATATACAATATCCAATACACGCAAGTTTTCAGGCTTTCATAACTATGGATTTTTGAGCTTGATATCCTATTGTGTATACATCCTAAACCATGTATTTAGAATATGTGTATTGGATATGTGTGTATTAACTTTAAGTATTTAGAATATGTGTATTGGATATTTTATAAAAATATTTTATAACGTGGCTCACCACTATAGTTAAATGCTTACATCCTAAACCATGTATTTAGAATATGTGTATTGGATATTTTGGTATGTTCAATGACTTGATAACGCATTTATTTTATAGTTATGAAATCCATAGTATTAACAGGCAAGAGAGTATTGCATCCATAACACTTGTTCATGTTAATATATATACATAGTCATTGGTAATTCATAAATGGGAATGTTAATTAACCTATTCACTGTTTTTTTTTTCATTACCAAATGACTTGATATCAAATAGGTTATCAAGTCATTATTTTATGTATTCTTTTTTATAGCTTTGGATTCTTTGGATTAGAAGCTGTATTCCTAATTTCTTTTGCTTTCTGTTTGCAAAAGGTTAATAATTACTAATTTTTAATTTATAAAATAATCCAAAGCTATCAAAACTTACCTGTTCGTTGGAAAATAGGTTAGCAGAGTAGTTGCTTTTACGTTTGTAAGAATAACTAACTCACCATTCTGCTTATAAGTAAAAATAACTTATACTCAACATTAAACTAATTAAACGTGGAAACATGATCTGTAATTTGTAATTAGTCATCAACCAAGTGTTAACAATATTTTACTAATCTATTCTAACATTTCAGACCGCTCTAACCAACAAAATCAGAATTTCTCAACACTCAGTTTCAGCAGATAAGTACCTTTTAGCATGCTGTTCTTCTAATTCTTTTGTCCTGTGTATAACTCTTACACCCTGCAACGCATTGGCAAAACGAAGAGACGAAAAAGAAAACTATTGGTTACAAAAACAAAAAAAAAAAAAATCGAGAGAAGAGGCAAAAGCTCCAGAGCTTACAGGGATGGTCTCCAAAACTCGAGACACATTTGGGGACGCGGCCTTCCCCTCAACAAATAGATAAAACGTTGAAAGTCCAATAATTTTGTGATAGAAAATCCATGGCAGTGTCTGCTCTAAGCCAGCCGTAGTGCTCGTTGTAATGCATATCTAGCATGAAAAAAAAAAAACCGCAAAATGAAACACAAATTCACAGAAAGTCAGAACCTTTTGGTTTGTTTTGCAAAAATACAGGCTCCAATAAGGTGTAGAAGCTAGATTTTTTAAGAAGATCTATAAACACCCCAAATTAACTTTTGCTAAGAAAGTAGCTTTTTGCAAAAAAAAGTTTGGTTTGTTTTTTATTCCCAGATCTCTGGTCCTGTAGTTTCAAAGTGCATCTTACCAAAAGGAAAACATCTGATTAGGTCCCCAAAATCATCCTAAGCTCGAATAAAAAGAGTAAAAGCTGGATAAGTTTTTTAACCTTTGTATTTGCTGAAACATATATGCGTTCCTCGTCTTAGAATGATTGGAGCCTGTATTTTTGCAAAACAAACCAAAAGGTACGATATCTGGTGAATAAAAAAACAGTTCGAGTTTCAGCAAGGAATGAGGAAAATGCGAGAAATTAATTGGTGTTATGAATCGAAATCTATAAGAAGACAGAGATACGGAAGCTGGATTTTCCTTGTTTCACCAAATTGCCTTATTCAATTAGATTGAGGAATCGAGTGTTGCGGTAGTGATCAATCCAACCTGAACGAAGCAGATTGTGGTGCCAAACCGACATTATTCAGCTTTACCATTGAAAAGAATACCAAAGTAGTTTGTTATAGATCCAAAGGTGGAATCTTTGATGTGAAGAGAATAATCTGTTACCTGAGAATCATCCCGAGATGACCACGAGTGTTGTTCCCAGGCCATGGTGTACCATCTTGCATCACCCAGCCTTCTTCTGGTTTCTTCTGAGCTTTAGCTACTAAAGAATTGATCCTTACTTTGAATTCTTCATATTCTCTCTGCAAAACTATTTGAGAAGAATGAGAGAGAGAACGAAGCCGAATTCAACCCAGAGATTGTTTACATCTCGAATAAACGATTTCCCCCATTCATTTAAACGACAAATACAGTTTACATTGTGGTTGTGTCTTTATGGGGATCGTGGTGTTAACCGCGACTGAAAATTAGGGATTTTGACCACAATTGGGGGAGGCCACGACTCTTTCTTGCTTTTCTTTTAAAAAAAAAAGAAAATCATTTTTTTAATATATCGAAAATCATTTTTTTTTTTAAAAAAGACTTTTAATAACTGCTAACCGTTGGCACAGATATTTGCACGGTTTATGTATACGTGGCTTGTGCACGGTTTATGTCTACACTTTCTCTAAAAATCATCCTTTATTTTTTTTTGCTGGGAATCGAATCATCCTTATTATACTCGCTCACTCTCTCTTATATCGAAAATAATTTTTTAAAAATAAAAAAACTAAAGCACAAGCCACGTGGTAGAACCTGATTGGCCATGTGACTTGTGCTTTAGTATATTAAGGATACAAGTGGACATGCCTTGAAAGAAAAGAGGGTGATCCCTAAAAATCTTACTTGTGCCTCATGTTCACAAGGAAAACAGATTGTAATGCCATCACCAGTGAAAGTGACTAAAGAAACAATAAATTTCCTGGAAAGAATTCAAGGAGACATATGCGGACCAATACACCCCCCTTGGGGGACATTCCGATATTTTATGGTCCTCATTGACGCATCTACACGATGGTCACATGTATGCTTATTGTCATCACGGAATATGGCATTTGCAAGACTCTTTGCGCAGATTATACGCCTAAGAGCACATTTTCTGGACTTTCCGTTAAAGACCATACGAATGGATAATGCTGGTGAATTCACTTCCCAAGCATTTAATGACTATTGTATGTCCATGGGGGTAAGTGTTGAATACTATGTGGCACATGTACATACACAAAACGGCTTGGCCGAGTCATTTATAAAACGCATACAGTTGATTGCTAGACCATTGCTCATGAGGTCAAAGCTTCCTGTATCCGCTTGGGGACACGCAGTCTTACACGCCACTGATCTAACCCGCATCAGGCCATCTAGTGACCACAAGTATTCCTCATCCCAATTACTAACGGGTCAAGAGCCAGACATATCCCATCTTAAGACATTTGGATGTTCAGTCTATGTGCATATTGCTCCACCACAGAGGACTAAGATGGGACCTCAAAGGAGGATGGGGATACACGTTGGATATGATTCACCCACGATCATAAAGTACCTCGAGCCAACTACCGGTGATTTTTTTAAGGCCAGATACGCGGACTGTCATTTTGATGAGTCCGTTTTTCCAACAGTGTGTAGTGAGAACCGGCTGGTAAAGGAAATTTCATGAGAAATTTCATATAATCAAACATCCTTAAATTGGCAAGATCCTCGGACCCAAGAAAGTGACTTGGAAGTCCAAAAGATTATTCATATGCAAAAGCTAGCTATACAATTGCCAGATTCTTTTGCTTACCCACAGAGAGTAACTAAATCGTATATACCAGCCGTGAATGCACCAGTACGAATTGATGTCCAGAGTGGACCGCAAGTGGCTACAGATTTTAAACCACGAGTGAAACGTGGGAGACCTATTGGTTCCAAAGATAAGACTCCTCGGAAGTTAAAGAAAGGTGCTGATATTCAGACCGGGGAGATAATGGATGGTCCGGACACAGATGAGCCTAAGGTACCACAAAATGAAACTCGGGACGCCGAGCCTCATGGTCCTGAAGTTCAAAATAACAATGAGATCTCTATAAATTTTGTTACGTCTGGAATCCAATGGAACAGAAAAGACGTCGAAATTGATGATATATTTGCATACAATTTAGCAATTGAAATTATGAATCAGGATCTAGAACCCACGTCAATCAATGAGTGCACTCAAAGATCAGATTGGGCTAAATCGAAAGAAGCCATAAACGTGGAGTTAAACCCTTTAAAGAAGAGAGAGGTTTTTGGTCCCATAATTCGGACACCTCGTAATATAATCTCAGTTGGACATAAATGGGTATTTGTGAGGAAGAGAAATGAACAAGGAGAAATCGTTAGGCACAAAGCACGGCTTGTTGCACAAGGATTCTCACAAAGACCAGGAATCGATTATGAGGAGACATACTCCACTGTGGTGGATGCAACGACATTCCGATTCCTGATAAGTCTGGCCATAAGAGAAAAATTGGATTTACGGTTAATGGATGTTGTAACCGCGTATTTATATGGTCCACTGGATAATGAAATCTATATGAGATTGCCAGAGGATATTGAGCTCAAAGATAAGAAAAGTTCTCGAGAAGAGCACTGCATTAGGCTAACCAAATCCTTAAACGGACTGAAACAGAGTGGGCGTATGTGGTACAACCGGTTAAGTGAATACTTAGTAAAGTCCGGGGTACAAGAATGATCCCATCAGTCCGTGTATTTTTATAAAGAAGTTTTCAAACAAAGGATTTGTGATTATAGCAGTATACGTGGATGATTTGAACATCCTCGGAACCTCTGGTGAAATCGCCCAAACAGTTGAATATTTAAAGGCCGAATTTGAAATGAGATACTTAGGGAAGACTAAGTTCTGTTTGGGAATACAGCTTGAGTACGTCAAAGACGGTATCCTTGTGCATCAAATGGCATATACAGAAAATGTATTCAAGAGATTTAATATGGACAAGGCCCACCCATTGAGCACTCCAATGGTTGTGAGAAGCCTCGGATTGGACAGTGATTCATTCGGTCCGAAGAGAAAGGATGAAGAAGTCCTTGGTCCCGAAGTGTCATATCTCAGTGCCATAGGAGCGTTGTTATACTTGGCTAGTCACACTAGGCCAGATATCTGTTTCGTTGTGAACCTCCTATCAAGATTTAGTTCTTGTCCGACCCAGAGGCACTGGAACGGGATTAAACACATACTTCATTACCTACATGTAACGAAAGATATGGGTCTATTTTACACTAACCATAACGATAAAGGTTTAGTTGGTTTTGCTGATGTAGGTTATCTATCGGATCCACACAATGGACGATCTCATACAGGATATGTGTTCACTCACGGAGGAACCGCATTTTCATGGTGATCCATGAAGCAAACGCTCACGGCCACATTTCTAATCACGCAGATATTTTGGCGATTCATGAAGCTAGCCGTAAATGTGTTTGGTTGAGATTGATGACTCAGCACATAAGGCGAGATTGTGGGATGACCGATGGAAAGGAAGAGCCAACCGTACTTTATGATGACAATGTTGCGTGCATAGCTCAACTGAAGGATGGATACATCAAGGGAGACTGGACGAAACACATTCTGCCGAAATTCTTTTTCACTCACGATCTCCAGAATGATGGAGAAATACAAGTGCTTCAAGTCCGTTCAAGCGACAACTCAGCTGATTTGTTCACAAAGTCACTTCCAGCCTCCACGCTCAAGAAACTGATGTATCAAATCGGCATGCGTCGATTAAAGGATTTTAGTGATGTCTAAAACAGGAGGAGTAATACGTTATGTACTCTTTTTCCTCGCTAAGGTTTTGTCCAACTGGGTTTTCCTTAGAAAGGTTTTAATGAGGCAGCATCCCCAAGTGTATTACAAAGATCTTTGATAGCATCGGGCTCGGTTGTTTCGTCCCAGGGGGAGTGTTAAAAACCGTTTGGTTATGGACTCACGAAACCGGCCCAGTAGAGGTTATATCATAACCCGTCCTTAGTTTTAGTCTTAACCATTCATTTTCTATCAAGGAATAGGTTTATAGAATATTTTATTTTCTATCCTTATGTAAACACTATATATATGACCCTTTGGTCTATGGAATAAACACACAATTTACAACAATTTTGATTTTTTCGGGGGAGTTAATTATCATATTAATTTAGTTTCACACTTAAAAAATCTATATAAGTGTATTAGAAATTATTTGACTAGAATAACCAAAACAAGCTGAATCTATGATAATACTGTCTTTTTTTTTTAATTTTACTGTGAAAATATGAGAAAATGATGTAAGAGTTTAAAAAATATAGAAGAAAGATTAGTTGTTTGTTATATACTTTCAAAATGTATGATATGGTTTTCGCATAATCTACTTTGTTTTATTTTTTGACATAATGTGATCAATATTTTAAGAAGTCTCTATTTTTCATGGGAGAAATTGGTGGGAACGATTATAATAACCCTCTTTTAGCATTCCGAAGTTACAAAACATGCTATCGATTTGGTACCATTCGTCATCAACAAAATCATCAACGTCACAAGTGTAAGTAGGAAACATTGACATTAAGTTTAGTGTTTTTTAACGTTAATTAATAACATTTATTCTTTCGATTTTGGGTTTTGTTTAATCTAAAAGGCCTTGATAGAAGGAGCGGTGACGCTGGTGGTTCCCGGAAGCCTTCCCATTGGTTGTTTGGCAGTTCTATTAGAGCGGTTCAATGATATAAAGGATGGCTCTATGACCCGAGGAACCAATGTTTTCAGCCACTGAACAATATTGCTAAGCTTCACAATGATAAGCTTCAGAAAAGCCTTGTGACTTTAAGGCAGAAGTACCCCACATGCTAAGATTATATACGCTGATTATTACGGTTCTGCCATGCAATTCCTTAACTCACCTTCCAAATACGGTATGCCGATTTGGGTAATATTTCCTATAATAAGTTAAAGACATGTTTTAGTTTTGATAGTGGTTCGATATGTTTTCTTTTCGTTTGCATAATAGATTTTACTGGAAGTGTCCTAAAGGCATGTTGTGGAGGAAAAGATGGAACATACAACGCAAAATCAAACGTACGGTGCGGTGGAAAGGGTTCAACGACTTGTGAAAAAAACCCATCAACGTATGCCAATTGGGATGGAATCCACCTAACCGAGGCGGCGTACCGCCACATTGCAGCTAGTCTCATCTCTGGCCGTTTTTCTAAACCTCCTCTTAATAAAGTACATTAATTTACAAGTTCTAATTTGGCCACAAACAAAACACATAAGCTTTAATTGAAAACCTATAAACCTATGTAGTAAAGTAATGAGATGGACCTCTTTTTGTAGCGAATAACAACTAATAGTTTTATTTAAAACCAAAAGTTAAATTCTGTTATATTCCATTGAGGTTGGATCTCCATAACAGGCCCAGTTTAGAGTGTCCTTGTCATAGACGGCCCAATGTCCTATTCCTTGTGGTCCAAGGTTTACCTTTTCTAGTTTATGTAATATTTTGTTTTTTTCACTTGTGTAATCACTATATAAAGTGGCATTTGGTCCTCATAATAATACACACAGAATTCATTCGATTCATAACAAATTCAGAATTGAAGGATTTTTTTTTTCTTCCAAAATTAGATTATATTAAACTTTAATAAGGATTACGGGTAGAATGCTCTTTGTCACAAAGTATAATTCACTTGTTACAGCATTAAACATATAGGTAAGATGGTTTAAATTGTAAGTGTTGAACTATGACCTCACCTAGGTCAAGGTTTTGGGAAAAACTTAAGAGAATAACACAGAATTTGCCGAAGTGACTTTTTATTGATGATGATTGAATTACAAGCAAATAATCAATGCTCTTAACCTAGCCGAGATGAATGCTAGATCAAGAGCAGAGAGTTCTAAGTTGTAAGCGAAAAGCGTGTGTCCTCTGAAGGAAGACCTCCCCCCCCCCCTTTATAAGATTATACACCGACCTAATGACTCTTGGATCAGGAAACATTCCGATTTCTTCGCTTTCCTTTTCTTGACGTCGTCATTATCTTCTTGCGTAAATTCCGGGTCGGCGTACAATATTTCCTTTTTCTTATAGGGAAATATTCCTTCTTCGACGCGATTTTATATCTTTCCGAAAATACTAACATTTATCAATTTCGAGATAAATGTTAATATTTTATTTTTAGGACATTAATTAATCGACAATTAATATCCAACGGGCCGAGGTGAAATATTGATGGGCCTTGGAGAGGGTGCAAAACCCGTACCAACAATAAGCCCCCCCTCAGTTCGTCGAGCAACGCAACCGAGCTCGTCGAATTTGAAGAGAGATGGGCTCATCGAGAATTCACCTCGGCGTGTTCGAAGGGATCTTTCGAAGTCGAGAATATTCTTTTTCGTAAAAGAATATCCTAAAAAGATCTGATGTTTGAAGGACATGCGTTAAATGCGACGTGACCTCCTCCGATCTAGGCGCGTGAGGATCGTACGAAGATTATAGCACGCTTTGTCGTGTTTCCCTTGATTGAAACGACGTTGACACGTGTCAATCATGCAGAAGATCGCGTGCGTTTCGCAGCGAGATGATGTGAACGAAAAGACAGGACGTGACTTTTTAGACCTAATAATGAAGAGAGAGGGCGGCGGACAGTAAAGAGTTGTCTTCGACCGTGATGATTGCCTCGAGATCCGTCGTCACTCTTTTCCTATAAATCTCTGTCTCCTTCTCATTTCGCCCTCACTTCTTCATTTCTTCAGTTTTGCAAAAGGTAGAGCTCTCTTCTCTCTCCTCAATCCGATTCTTCTCTTCTCCGTGTTTTTCGATCCGCCACCGCGTCCTCCGATCTCGACGATGTCTTCAAACTTCTCTCCACCCTGTTCTCCACCTTCATGGCGCGGTCTCCGACCCGAGGCGGACGACCTAGAAGACAGAGATCTGGGCTTCGGGCTCAATCGCTGCAGATAAGCACCGGGGGTAACCGAGCCGAGCCACCAGTCTGATCCTCAGCCGATGGACGAGGATCGCAGTTGCCGGGAAAACGAGAATGCCGAGGCAACCGCCCCGTTGCGTGATTGCGACGCGGTCGAGAGCGGCGGTCCAACGACAGTCGGCGAAGCTACGGAAGAAGCTAATCGCGACGAGGTTGCGGAGGATGAGCCGCCAGCGAAAAACGAGGTGAACGACTCTGGGGGAGATGGTCCCAACCTCGAAATAGACGAGCTGATCTTTGAGCCTCGCCGAGCCGAACGTGTTGCTCGAGATAAGGCCAAGGAGAGGATGAAGAAAGAAGGCACGCCGATCCCAGATGAAGTTGCTGGGAATATTTGGAACGTCCTCTCCACGAAGTCGACGAAGAAGAGTCTCACCGAGCTAAGGACACTCTGCCACGTCGACCCGAGAGTGACCTTTGTCATCCCGGGCCCCGGAGAGCGTCCGTGGGATGCCCCACCGGGGCACTTCTGTGTGTACGAGTCCTTCTTCAAGGTCTGTCATCTCCGGTTCCCGATCCCGGATCTCCCGTTCGAATATTGCGCACGTAGGAGAATGGCATTAACACAGCTAACCCATGGGGGAATGCGTCATATGGTGGCGCTAATGATGCTCGCCGCCGAAAACAACCTTCCGATGAACTGTAGAATCCTCGAGGAGATGACGTGGATCAAGGCCTCGAAAGCGAAGACGTCTCTCGGCTGCTTCTATCTTCAGATGAAGACGAAGTACAACATAATCCCCGGGGACACAGCGAAGTCTAAAGTCGAGGACTGGCGAACCCGGTTCTTTTTCGTGAAGAAGGATGAGTTCGCGGTGGCGAATCCTGGTCTTGAAATTCGAAATAAATGGAGCGACCCGATTGGTAGATGTCTAATTATTGTGAATTGTCTTTATCTTGTTTAGTACTGACGTCGTGGTTTCTCGTTTCGCAGATAAACCGTCTCCGCTCTTGCCTCCTCCGGAAGATTTCAACGCGGTGGCTGACGAGTTCGCGAGAATTAGCCACTTGACTTGGCCAGAGGTCTCAGCGGAGAGAGTCGAGCGCGCACTTCGCAGGATTTCTCAGCAATCCAACTCATCGCCGAGGCCACAGATGGGACTGCGTAAAAGGAAGTTCAGCAGCCTCACCGACGACCTGGTGAATATCGTCGGGGAGTCCTCTGGTGGACCGAGGACGACGACGCCGCCTCCTCGAAGACAAGAGGCTGCCGTCCCAACTTCTACCGAGGCGAATCCCCAAGATGAGATTCGCGATGAATTCATTGATATCGTCGGGGTCGATTCTCCGCAACGGTCTGAGAACGAGACGCTGGTGGCGCAAGGTCAAGAGTCGACCGATGTCTACCGCGCCGATCCTCCTACTGAGCAAGGCGCTGCTGAGCAGGTTAACCCGTCAGAGGGGAACCCCGATGTGCTTGGAAACGAGAACATCGAGCAAGAAGGGCCTGATGATAGGCAAGGTCCCGACGCTCCGGGAGAGGGCGTTACTTTCGTGAGTGGCGAGAGAGCAGGCGGCGATAGGGATCCGACCGAGGTCCGAAATCCCTCCGAGTTCTTCTTTCATTATTTTGGAACGCCGCCAATTGCTGGCGATGATGCTGCCGCCGCCGAGCTATTCTGGAGACTAAGGACGAAGCCTCTGGCGCGTCCCGTTGTCCCAACGGAGCTCGAACACTACGGTTTGTGAAGGGAATGTCCTGAAATCAGACTTGTATTTATTCTATTAGAGTCGTGATGTCGAGATAAGACAATCATATGATATTGGATGGTTATAATGTTTTGCTAGAAGCCGCTTATAACTTATGAGTTATGAACTCATTACCATTATCATATGATCCTATAGGGTCACACACCTAAGCAAACTGGATATTATAAATTGGGTTTTGATCATTAGAGTAATGATTATGATCAACGTATATAAGATATACGTCGATATCGACTTTCTGTGAGGGTGTCGATCGACACCAATAGTGGGTGTCGATCGACACTAGTTCGGTCACGACTTCTAGAAGTATTGACTTTTAGATGGTGTCGACCGACACCATTAGGTTGGTGTCGATCGACACCCGTCGGCAACTCAGCCTATATATAGGATATGAGGGCTTGAGTTATATATATCAAAAATCGTTTTGATAACACGAAAATCACATAAGAGAAGTCTTTTTCTGAGTCTTGGAAGACACAAAAACACAGAAACGAAGATAGAAACCCGAAGGCGAATCGTTCGCTCCGGCACTAGCATCCCGTCGTCCAGTTTGTGTGCGTGTGGACTTCTGTAGAGGCGCAGCACTTGAGGCGCTTGAGATCTCGATTACCTGTTCTTATTCCGCTGCAAAACCTTCAGGTATGTTCGAGATTTCATATATATTCAAACATAGATTCAATTGGCACGATCCGTGGATTTAGGATTGTTGTTAGGGCTGTTTTAATATGATTAAAACCTGAACGAAATCCATCAGTGGTATCAGAGCGGTGTGTTTGTATTGAATCTATTGAATATATGTAAATCCACCTGATCAAAAATCGTTTTTGATGAAGAACACGTTCTGAGTTCTTCGGTGTCGATCGACACCAATTCGGTGTCGATCGACACCACTATGGTTTTCGCGTAAAAATTGTTTTCGCGTAAAAACTTAAGAATACGATCGGTTTAAACGGTAAATTAGTTATCGTTAATTAAACTGATTTGGTGGGTGTCGACCGACACTAAAGTAGTGTCGATCGACACCGGTCGATTATTTGCAAATTGATTTGATCGGTTTAATCGATTAAATGGTTTATCGCAAACCGGATCAGAATCTGTCGGTCAACACAAAAGTTGTGTCGATCGACACTGACTGGTGTCGATCGACACCACTTCAGAATTTGCGGTTTTGACTTAAGAAAAATTTTAAAAAGGTTTTAAAATATCTAGGATATATAATTGATATAAACTAGATTTAAGGTTCGTTCCTCAAACCTAATATTAAGCAATGATATCTTCCCAATCTTGTCAACTGTCAAGGCTCGTTTCATTGTGTGATGGGTCTGCCAAAGCAGGGTGTCCGCAATTACATGAGTGAGGCAGGTTGTAATCGTTACTACGGACTTAAAAGATTGGTTTGCTTAAATGGGCTATCAAAATAGTTTTGGGCCCATAGATATAGGATTGGATTCGATATTAGATATTAATCCAAGACCAAGAATTATATATGATATAATTAGCAAAGTGTTGCTTACCTAAATAGCTAAAGTTTGGGCGATGGGCCAAAGCTCACTCAAATTTTTGTAAAATATGGATCTTGGATCATTATATTCAATTGAGGAAAATTGTTTTTGAATATAATGTGAGTTTCTTAATTGTTAAGATTTCTCATTTCTTGAACAACAAAACTAAAACTCTCAATTTTGTTTTTCAGCTATGGCTAGTTCCCCTCACAGAAACACATTCTCGCTTCGATCCGTCCTTGAGAAGGACAAGCTTAATGGATCGAACTTCCTTGAATGGTATCGGAACTTGAGAATTGTTCTCAAACAGGAGAAAAAGGAATATGTCCTTGAAAAGGTTCTCCCTGAGAAACCGAAGTCCAATGCCGGACACGCTGAAAGGAATGCTTGGGAGAAGCATTCCAATGATGAGGTCGATGTGAGTTGTCTCATGCTGGCTACCATGAACTCGGACTTGCAGAAGCAATACGAGAACGTGGTGTCACCTGTTGAGATGATCACTAGCCTGAAAGGGATGTTTCAGGAGCAAGCACGAACTGAGAGATACCAGACGGTTAAGTCTCTCATTGAGTGCAAGCTACCAAAGGATGGTCCAGTTAGCCCACATGTCATTAAGATGATGGGTTATATTGATAACTTGGCAAAACTGGATTGTCCCCTTAGCCAAGAGTTGGCTACGGACATCATTCTGCAGTCGTTGCCGTCAAGCTTTGATCAGTTTATCATGAACTATAACATGAACAACATGACAAAGACTTTGACGGAACTGCATGGCATGCTCAAAACAGCTGAGCCAAACATCAAAAAGGGCACCCCTAATGTACTTATGGTACAAGGGGGTAAAAAGTTTAAGAAACATGCTAAGGGTAAAGGAAAAGCTAAGGCATTCCCGATTGAGAATCAGGATAAGCCTGAGACTTCTTCCAAACCCAAACGCGGCCCTACTGATGCTGATAAATGCCATTACTGCAACAAGTCTGGGCATTGGAAGAGAAATTGCAAAGAGTATCTGGGAGATCTAAAGAACTCGAAGAAGACGTATGAGACGACTTCTTCAGGTATCTATGTTATAGAAGTAAATGTTACTACTTCAGGTTCTAAGTCTTGGGTATTAGATACCGGCTGTGGCGCTCATATTTGTACAAATATGCAGGGTCTAAGCAACAGTAGAACGCTGGAGAAGGGACAAGTGGACCTGCGCGTTGGGAATGGAGCAAGAGTTGCTGCATTGGCCGTAGGAACTTATCATTTGTCTTTGCCGTCAGGCTTTGTATTGGAATTGAATAATTGCTACTATGTACCTGCTATAAGCAGAAACATCATTTCTATTTCTGTTTTGGATTTAGAAGACTTTCATTTCTCGATTAAAAACAAGTGTTGTTCTTTTAATCGTAATGAAATGTTTTATGGTAGCGCTCCATTAGAGAATGGACTTTATATTCTTAACCAATCTTTGCCTGTCTATAACATAAGTACTAAACGGTTAAGAACCAATGACTCGAACCCCACGTTTCTCTGGCATTGTCGTTTGGGCCACATTAATGAGAAAAGGATTCAAAAGCTTCATAATGATGGGCTTTTAGACTCATTTGATTTTGAATCATTTGAGAAGTGTGAATCCTGCTTAATGGGCAAAATGACAAAGGCCCCTTTCAACAAATTTAATGAAAGGGCCGGTGACCTATTGGGCCTTATACATACCGATGTATGTGGTCCAATGAGTGTTAGTGCTAGAGGAAACTTTCAGTACTTCATCACGTTTACTGATGATTTCAGTAGATTTGGTTATGTCTATTTAATGAGACATAAATCGGAATCCTTTGAAAAGTTCAAGGAATTCCAAAATGAAGTACAGAACCAACTTGGCAAAAGTATTAAAGCTCTTCGATCAGATCGTGGAGGTGAATACTTAAGCCAAGAGTTCAGTGATCATCTGAGTAACTGTGGAATTGTTTCACAACTCACTCCTCCTGGAACACCTCAGTGGAATGGTGTATCTGAAAGGAGGAATCGGACTTTATTAGATATGGTTCGATCGATGATGAGTCAAGTAGATCTTCCATTATCCTTTTGGGGATACGCTCTAGAAACGTCTGCGTTTACGCTAAACAGAGTTCCATCAAAATCAGTCGAGAAGACGCCATATGAGATGTGGACTGGAAAAGTTCCAAGTTTGTCTTTTCTTAAAATTTGGGGTTGTGAAGCTTATGTCAAACGGTTGATATCTGATAAGCTTGAACCCAAATCTGATAAGTGCTACTTCGTTGGTTATCCTAAGGAAACCAAGGCTTACTACTTTTACAACCGTTCTGAGAACAAAGTGTTTGTTGCTAAGAACTGTGTTTTTCTTGAGAAAGAATTTCTTTCCAAGAAGAACAGTGGGAGTAAAGTACAACTCGAAGAAGTTCGAGAATCACAGGAGCCTGCTCAACCTGTCGAGGAAGAGCAGCGACTGGATCTACAAAGAGTTGTAGAGCCCGAGCTGGATCTACAAAGAGTTGTAGAGCCCGAGCCTGTGATGCCAGAAGTTCGCAGATCCGAAAGGATTCGTCAAGAGCCCGAGAGATATGGATTTCTCGTGACTAATTGTCATGATCTCTTGATCATTGACAGTGACGAACCTGCGACTTTCGAAGAAGCAATGATGGGCCCTGACTCCGAAAAGTGGTTTAAGGCCGCTGAATCCGAAATCGGTTCCATGTCACAAAACCAAGTATGGACTTTGGGTGATTTACCTGATGGTGTAAAAGCCATTGAGTGTAAATGGGTCTTCAAGAAGAAGATCGATGTGAATGGAAACGTTCAGATTTACAAAGCTAGGTTGGTGGCAAAAGGTTTCAAACAAGTTCAAGGTGTTGACTATGATGAAACCTATTCCCCAGTCGCTATGCTTAAATCTATTCGGATTCTCCTAGCAACAGCCGCTCATTATGATTATGAGATTTGGCAAATGGATGTGAAAACAGCTTTCCTTAACGGGATTCTGGAGGAGGATGTGTACATGACACAACCTCCGGGTTTCACTAATCCTGATGCTGCTGGGAAAGTATGCAAGCTTCATAAATCCATTTATGGATTGAAGCAAGCATCTCGGAGTTGGAACCTACGTTTTGATGAAGCAGTTAAAAAGTTTAACTTCATCAGAAACGAAGAGGAACCTTGCGTTTACAAGAAGACTAGTGGGAGCGCAGTTGCATTTCTCGTACTGTATGTAGATGACATACTTCTCATAGGAGATGATATTCCATTACTTCAGTCAGTAAAGGACTGGCTCGGAAGTTGTTTCTCGATGAAAGACATGGGCGAAGCCGCCTATATTCTTGGAATAAGGATCTATAGAGATAGATCAAAGAGGATGATTGGACTGTGCCAGGACGCTTATATTGATAAGGTTCTACACAGGTTCAACATGCATGATTCCAAGAAGGGCTTGCTTCCGATGTCTCATGGCATTACTCTCAGCAAGAAGCAGTGTCCTTCGACACCTGCTGAGCGAGAGCGCATGAGTAGGATTCCTTTTGCTTCTGCAGTAGGATCTATTATGTATGCCATGCTTTGTACTCGTCCAGATGTTGCTTGTGCTTTAAGCATGACGAGTCGATACCAGTCAGATCCCGGTGAGAGTCACTGGACTGCCGTCAAGACTATCCTAAAGTATTTGAGAAATACCAAGGATAAGTTCTTGGTTTATGGAGGATGTGATGAGCTTGTAGTGAGTGGTTATACGGACGCCAGCTTTCAGACAGATAGAGACGATTTCCGATCTCAGTCTGGTTACGTCTTCTGTCTGAATGGAGGTGCAGTTAGTTGGAAGAGTTCCAAGCAGAGCACCGTGGCGGATTCGACGACCGAGGCTGAATACATCGCTGCTTCGGAAGCGGCGAAGGAGGCTGTTTGGATTAGGAAGTTCATTACTGAGCTTGGTGTGATTCCTAGCATTTCTGAGCCTGTGGCATTGTTTTGTGACAACAATGGAGCCATAGCTCAAGCTAAGGAGCCCAGATCACACCAGAAATCCAAACACATTGAGAGGAGATATCATCTGATTCGTGATATTATTGAGAGAGGCGACGTCAAGATCAGCAGAGTTCCGACAGACGAGAACGTTGCTGACCCATTGACTAAGCCACTTCCACGACCGAAGCATGAGAGTCATGCTGCTGCTATAGGCATTAGATTCCTTAAGCAGTAATCTTGTTTTAGTGGGAGTTATCATATTTATGTTTTGATGTTCATGTAAACATACATTTGGTTATGTTTTATTTAATGAAATTGTTTCATTGTTATTTAATGGTGTTATTAAATAATTGTCCAAAAGTAATTTATGGCATTCTTATAGATCATCAAATACGTGATTTGATCATGAAACTCTATAAGTGATAGATGACATAAATTATTTTCGTCCATAGTCGAGGTTATTAAAATTGGACATTAATAACCGCGTGAGACTAGTATGTGAGGTGACTGATGACTAAGTTTCATGGAGTCATTAATAGGAGTATTAAAGTCAATCACATAGATATGTGTTAGAGAACACATGATCGGACATGACCCGCTAATGAGAACTCTACAAGATTGTTATATGAGTGTCATAAGAGTTTCTCATTACGACTATAGAGTATAGTCCTTAGACCTGAGTTCATCATGATTTCTTACATATGAATTGGTGTGCTTTGACCTTGTCAAACGTCAGCCGTAACTGGTGGCTATAAAGGCATTGATTGGGCATATTATGAAGTGTGTAGGGAACAGGGATGGAACAAGATGGAATTTGTCCCTCCCATATAACGGGAGATAAATATCTCAGGGCCTATCGAAGATTTGATACTGGAAATGCGTGGCCGCGCTCAAACGGATTGAATGTCAATCGTTTGTATTTTATCAGTATAAATCAGAGTTCGATAAACATGGTTTGGTTGATTAAGGATGACACGAGTTCTTGCCTTATGCCAGATCGAGATATAGAGACAAAGGGATTATGGGAATAGTTGATTCCAGTACAAGTGGGAGATTGAAGGGAATGTCCTGAAATCAGACTTGTATTTATTCTATTAGAGTCGTGATGTCGAGATAAGACAATCATATGATATTGGACGGTTATAATGTTTTGCTAGAAGCCGCTTATAACTTATGAGTTATGAACTCATTACCATTATCATATGATCCTATAGGGTCACACACCTAAGCAAACTGGATATTATAAATTGGGTTTTGATCATTAGAGTAATGATTATGATCAACGTATATAAGATATACGTCGATATCGACTTTCTGTGAGGGTGTCGATCGACACCAATAGTGGGTGTCGATCGACACTTGTTCGGTCACGACTTCTAGAAGTATTGACTTTTAGATGGTGTCGATCGACACCAATTAGGTGGTGTCGATCGACACCCGTCGGCAACTCAGCCTATATATAGGATATGAGGGCTTGAGTTTATATATATCAAAAATCGTTTTGATAACACGAAAATCACATAAGAGAAGTCTTTTTCTGAGTCTTTGGAAGACACAAAAACACAGAAACGAAGATAGAAACCCGAAGGCGAATCGTTCGCTCCGGCACTAGCATCCCGTCGTCCAGTTTGTGTGCGTGTGGACTTCTGTAGAGGCGCAGCACTTGAGGCGCTTGAGATCTCGATTACCTGTTCTTATTCCGCTGCAAAACCTTCAGGTATGTTCGAGATTTCATATATATTCAAACATAGATTCAATTGGCACGATCCGTGGATTTAGGATTGTTGTTAGGGCTGTTTTAATATGATTAAAACCTGAACGAAATCCATCAGTTTGTTCGAGACTTTTGCCGGGGAAATAACAAGGGGTCTGAATGCCGCGGTCTTTACAGTGGGCAAATACGATCGGGACCTTAAGGCGGCCAGGAAGGAAGCGAAAGATCTGGCGGTCGAGCTGGCTCTACTTCGGGCCGAGAAGGACCGTTTTGCTGAGGCTAACGAGAGGCTGTCGTCAGGGAACGCGGAGCTCGTCAACCAAAGGACGGAGTTGCTCTGTGCCGTTGAAGAGGTGGATTCTCTTAAGGCCAGAGTGACCGAGGTCGAGAATGCTCGTGCCGCCGCGGTTGCAAGCAAGAATAAGGCTCGAGAGAGCTTGAGGAAGGAGCGGGAGCGGCTCCGTCAATCGAGAGCTGAGCGCGTTGCAGCCGAACGGGCTAAGGTCATCGGAGAATATGCCTCTCTGATGGCGAAGATGAGGGATTTCGTTGCCCAGAGAGAGGTAATAGAGGATGCCGTGGCAGGATCCGCCGCGGCTGAAGGCGCGTTGGCTTTTTCAAATGCTCTAAAAGCCAAGGAGTGGGACGTGCCCGCCGAGATGATCGCCAAGCTCGAGGCGAAGAAGAAGGAACAGGAAGACGCCGCTGCGGTGATTAATGAAATCACCTTCGACGAAGGTGAGCTGGATGCTCCCGTTCGAGTTTCTGTTGAGGCGAGTCTGCCACGACCGGGGCCCGAAGAGGCGGGCGAGCAGACCGATGGAGCGGGGGAAACGGCCGATGATCCTGCTGGGGATCAATGGCAAGGAGAAGGAAGGGCCGAGGCGGTCCATTAGTTTATTTATTGTTTTTTTTTTGTAGAGCCGGGGTCCGACTTGTGGACCTCGGCGTCGTAACACTTGTAGGCCGATAGGCCAATTTTTCTAAGTTAATCAAAGTACGGCATTTTCAAGTAACTTAGACGATTCACGAGTAATAGTCCGAACGATTTAAATTACCGTGCTAGTGGAATGACTGAGCTGAGTAGTAGATACTCGAAAACTTATTCAAAGTCAGTTCAATTCGGAATTAGACTTGGTCCTTGAACGTAACAAGGTAAGTCGACATCCGGGGTGCGAGGCTAACAACTGCTCGCATACGACGGAGGCTTACGTCGGCTCGGCTTACACCTTGAAAGATAAGTCTGTTTCGGACAGAGCGTCTCAATCAAGTATAGATACGCTCTCGAGACTGAACTCCGGCGTGGTTTCGTGGATCAGTCATAAGTTCGAGAGGTGCGGGCGACGATGGACCCGACTTTATTTGACCCATCATTCACTTGATCAGAGTGAAGATGTATTGGTCTATAGCTTAGAGCTATGAGGCGAAGCGCCTACGTTTGAGCGTAGCTCGGCACAGTTTTGACAGTTTAACTGAGAAACTGAAGTAAAGGCGACCGTTAATGGTGCAAACGTTTTGTAACGAGACGTTTCTTCAAAGGAAGATATTTTTATTGATGTATAGCTGAACCCTTTTACAGGCTGCCTACGTACCCCGAAAGGGGATCAAGCCATTCGTAGTTCGATTACATGAGAGCGTAGCTCGTTCTTCTTTTTTTTTTTTTTTTTTGACGTTAGTCACATCATGGAGATGGACTTAGTAGTAGAAACGCTTGAGATTGTTGACGTTCCACGAGCGTGGCACGGCGTCACCGGACATGGTCACGAGTTCGCAGACGCCTGGCTTAACGATCTTGCCGACGATGTATGGGCCTTCCCATTTTGCTCCAAGCTTGCCGGCGCGATACTCCTTCGTATTTTCGTAGACTTTCCGTAAGACAAGGTCGCCTTCTTCGAAGTGCCGAGGCCGTACCTTTGTGTTGTAGTAGCGGGCCGCCTAATGCTGGTAGTTCTGCATTCTGAGAAGAGCTTGTCCGCGCGTTTCTTCCAAGGTATCCAAGTTATCGAGTAACAGTGAACAATTGACTTCTGGGTGGAGAGGTGCCAGTTGTCGTCGAAGCGTGGGCACCGCGGCTTCGGCTGGTGACAACGCTTCGCAGCCGTAGACCAACGAAAATGGTGATTTCCCGGTGGCGCGGCGTGGAGTTGTTCTGTGAGACCAGAGGACACCATCGAGCTCGTCTGCCCAAAGCCCTTTTTTCGATTCGAGACGTTTTTTGAGGCCGTCGATGATGGTCTTGTTTGTTGCTTCGGCCTGGCCATTACCTTGAGGGTAACGAGGCGTTGATTTGCTGAGGCGAATCCTCCATTTAGCGCAGAAAGCTTCGAAAACGCTTGAGATGAACTGGGAGCCATTGTCCGTGACAATTTCGTAAGGCAGACCGTGGCGGCAGATGATGTGTGTCCAAACGAACATCTGGACGTCGTGGTCCTTTATCGATGCGTATGCCTTAGCCTCCACCCACTTTGTGAAGTAATCCGTCATGATGAGCACGAACTGGCGTTGCCGAGAATTTGGTAAAGGACCGACGATGTCCATGGCCCATCGCATGAAAGGGTACGGAGGACAGGACGTGGTGAGGAGCTCTGATGGAGTATGGAGGACGGGCCCGTGTCGTTGGCACTTTTCGCACTTGAGGGCGAATTGTTCGCAGTCTGCGATCATGGTTGGCCAGAAGAAGCCGTGTTTTTTTACTTTAAGTGCGAGAGCGCGTCCGCCTGAATGATTGCCGCCCGCGCCTTCGTGAGTTTCTTCCAGAACGAACTGAATTTGCATGCCATCGATGCAAGTGAGAAGTGTGCCGGCGGCGGTCCGTCGAAGGAGCTCGCCATTTACGACCGTGTAATGCGCAGCGCGGGCCTTGAGGCGCCGGGCCGCCCATCGTTCGGTTGGTGCGTCGCCATTGGTGATGTAATGTATGATTTCAGTTCTCCAGTCAGGCTTTGCACCGGTCTCTTTATTAATGTCGACATTGGAGTGCGTTCCGACCTCGTCGTCGTCGGTTTCGTCGGCGTCGTTATGGTCCTCACGGATGGATGCGTAAAGTCCCTTTGGTAATTCGATGCTTGGCGTTGGGATGCTTGCGATTGGTATCTGGCGCCGAAAATCATCGTCTTTGTTTGAGCCGATTGTTGCGAGCGCATCGGCGGTGGTATTTTCGGCACGAGGGATTTTGGTGAGTTCGAAGGACTCAAACGCCGCGGCGAGTTCTTTGACGAGCTGGAGATACGCATCCATACACGGTCGTTGCGTGCTTCGTATTCGCCGTTGTATTGATTGGCGACGAGCTGAGAGTCGCAATAGGCGTGGATGTTGGTTGCGCCGATTCCTTTGGCGAGGCGTAGTCCGGCAATGAGCGCTTCGTACTCGGCCTCGTTGTTAGAGGCTGTGAATTCAAGGCGGAAGGATTGTTCGAGAATTTCCCCCGTTGGCGACTCGAGTTTGATGCCGACGCCGGAGCCTTGACGACGTGACGAGCCGTCGACGTGGAGGATCCATTTCAGTTTGGGCTTGGTCGTGTCGTTGACGAGATCGGCGGGTAATTCGATGAGGAAATCGGCCAGAACTTGGGCCTTGGCGCTGACTCTGCTCTTGTACTCGATGTCGTACTCCGAAAGTTCCACTGCCCATCTAGCAAGCCGCCCCGACTGGCTTGGGCTATGGAGAATGGTGCGAAGTGGTTGGTTACTTAGGACGTGGATGGTGTGGGATTGGAAGTAAGGTCGTAACTTCCGGGCCGAGACGACGACGGCGAGGGCCAACTTTTCGAGGGTGGGATAACGAGTCTCCGCGCCATCGAGTGTTTTGCTGACGTAAAAGATTGGGCGTTGATCGCCGCGGTCTTCTCGTACAAGCACGCTGCTGACTGCCGAGGTCGAGATGGCGATGTAAAGGTATAACGTTTCCCCTTCTTCTGGCTTGGCGAGGATTGGCGGAGTGGACAGGTACGTTTTGAGCTGTTGAAAAGCGTCCTCGCATTTTTCGTCCCACTGGAAGCGTTTGTTGCCGCGGAGAAGTTGATAGAACGGCAAGCATTTGTCGGTTGACCTTGAGATGAATCGATTGAGCGCGGCGATCCGTCCGGTGAGACGTTGGACCTCTCGGGTTGTTTTTGGGGAAGGAAGCTCCAGGATTGCGCTGATTTGCTTGGGGTTAGCCTCGATCCCGCGTTCGGTGACGAGGTAGCCGAGGAACTCTTCGGAAGTGACCGCGAATGTGCACTTGGCCGGGTTGAGTTTCATCGAATACGAGTTGAGGATGCGGAAGCATTGATCCAAGTCTTTGATGTGATCCTCGGCGACTTCTGATTTGACGAGCATGTCGTCAATGTACACCTCCATGGTTTTTCCGAGCTGATGTTCGAACATTCGGTTCATCAGCCGTTGATATGTCGCGCCGGCATTTTTTAGTCCGAAGGGCATAACTTTGTAGCAATAGGTGCCGCGGTCGGTAATGAAGGCAGTTTTTTCACGATCGTCGGGATGCATGAAGATCTGATTGTACCCGGAGAACGCATCCATGAATGATAGGAGTTGGTTTCCGGCGGTTGCTTCGACGAGGCGATCGATATGTGGTAGCGGATAGCTGTCTTTGGGGCACGCCTTGTTGAGGTTGGTGAAATCGACGCATATGCGCCATTTGCCGTTCTTTTTCTTGACCACCACGGGGTTGGCGAGCCAGTCTGGATACTTCACCTCGGCGATAGATCCAGCCTTGAGTAATTTCTCGACTTCATCGTTGACGGCTTGGGCGCGTTCAGTCCGAGCTTTCGTCGTTTTTGCTTGATCGGCTTGTAGATCGGGTCGATGTTGAGTTCGTGGCTGATGATACGAGGGTCGATGACGGGCATGTCATTTGCGGACCATGCGAACGTTGCTTTGTTGTCTGAAAGAAACTCAACGAGCTCGGTTCGGAACGAATCGGGGAGGTCGGAGCCGATGCCGATGTTGACTTGGACAATGAGGTTAGTCTTCGGTCTTTCGTGGACTTCGAGTAGTTCGGGCATGTTGATCATGCAAGACTGCGCAGACGGTGGGTGTGGTTTGCGCAGTTTCTGTTCGGTGATGAAGCAAGAGCGTGCGATACGCTGATTTCCGCGAAGAGTGAAGATGCCGTCGTTGTTTGGGAACTTGAGGCATTGATGGTACGTTGATGTGACTGCCTTTAGGGAATGCAGCCAAGGAGTGCCGACGATGGCGTTGTAGATTGCGGGCTGATCTACGACGTCAAATTTGACCCATTTGGTGATGCCTCCTGCCTCGACAGGCAGTTTGATGGTTCCGGTGGTCCAAGAGGATTCGCTTGTGAATCCAGAAAGTATCTTAGTCTTTGGCTTGATCTGATCATTGCGAATACCCATGCGATGGAGAGTTTCTTTGTAGATCAGATCCGTGGAACTTCCGGTGTCCACAAGGATGCGTGCGACGTCGAGGTTATGGATTTTAAGCTCGACGACTAGCGGATCGTTGTGCGGCATATTGACTCCTGTTGTATCCGCCGCGGTGAAGGTGATTGGAACTTCATCCGCCGATGGTTGCTGCCACTTTGACGCGGTGATAGCTCGTCGTTCATGTTTCTGAACGGAGCGGACAGAGTCGGTGCAGTTCTGTAATCCTCCCATGATCATGTTGATCCGCTGGATTTGGGCTGCGGGCGGAGAGCTTCCGTCTTTATCGTCGCGGTCGCGGTTGCGTTTGTTCCCTTCGTCAGATCGTCGATCTTTGTTGCTTTGTCGCGGATCTCTGCCGTTGCCAGAAGCGTTCCGGCGGTCCCGCGAGGTGTTTCCGGTGCGGTCGCGGGAATCGAGTTTGAGTTTCCCGGATAGATAGTCTTCTACGGCGTGGTCGCGAAAGTGGTCGCAATCTTTTAGTTCGTGTCCTGTCCGCCTGTGATAGGGGCAGAATTTTGAACCGTCGAAGGGTTTTTCGCCCTTAGTCGTTGGCTCATCGTCCTTGCGAATGTATTTGTTCCAGCCCGGCGATTTGTCGGAGACGTGGTAGCTGGAAGCCTTCTTTTCATCGTAATGCTGACGAGGTTCTTTTGGTATGCTTGTCGTCGGCTTTTCCTTGGAAGCGACAACAGTTTTCGTTCGGTCCGATTTTTTGGCTCGCGCAGCCCATTCTTCATAGAGCTCGATGAATGTGGTGGCTCGGTGGAAGGCATCTTCGAGGCTGGTTGGTTCTTTCTTTTTGAGGTCTTCCCAGAGTGGTTCGTCTTCTCGCATTCCCTGTCGTAAGGCGATGAGTGCGATGGCGTCGGGACATTCGACTTTGGCGATGATTTTGCGGAAACGCTCCACGTACGCGCGGAGGCCTTCGGTCTCGCTCTGAACGCAGTTCCAGAGCTCGGTCAGATTCGTCTGTTTGTCGATGAACATCGAGTAGTGCTTAAGGAAAGCAGCCGATAGTTCCTCGAAACTCCCTATCGAATTCGGGGCGAGTCGAGTGAACCAGTTGAGAGCTGTTCCTCCGAGTGTCTCGACGAAGCGCTGGCAGAAGATAGCATCACGTGTTTCGGGCGATAGGTCGGCACGGCCCATCGCGATGGTGAATGCTACGAGATGTCGTTGGGGGTCGTCTTCCCCTTTGAAGGTTGGCACCTCTCTGATCTTGCCGTGGTATCGCTGTCGGACACTTGTTATCGCCTCGGTGAATGGGGTTTTACTCGTTTGTCTGAGTACCCGGTCGAGCTCTGGCGCCGAGCTTGTCGCGCGATGAATCTGTGAGTTCATCTCTTCGAGGCGCTTCATGACGTTCTCGAGCTCAGGGTTCTTATCGGAAGACTCCTGTGTTCCTGTCGTTGTTGCAGGGATTCTTGTTCTGTTGGATCCGCGAAGTTCTCCTGTCGGAGTTGAGCCGAACAGGTTTCGGATAATGGGATCTATCCTGTCTGGGGTTCTGGCAGGATTTTGCTCTTGGGTGCCGGCAATGTTACCACCGGCTTCGGAGGCGGCTTGTCTGGCTTCGATGTTAGTTACTTTATCGGTGAGGGAAGCCAGCAGAGCGTGGATCGCGATCAAGGGATCGGCTTCGTTTGCCGCGCCGTCAAGAGGCGGTGGTGGCGGAAGTTGTTGATTTTGGGGACCGTTGCCGTTGGGGTCGGCGTGATCCTGAACTTGAGGGATGTTATCGTGTGGACCGGCGTCTTGCGGGACTCCTGGATTTCCTTGTGCGTTGCCGACGTTGAGCGCGGCGTCGGCTTCGATTTGTGGGTTGAGATTGATGGCGGCGTTGTTCGGATCGTTGGCCATCGTGATTCTGAGTTTTCTCAAAAGTCGTCCCCACAGACGGCGCCAATTGTTGAACTATGACCTCACCTAGGTCAAGGTTTTGGGAAAAACTTAAGAGAATAACACAGAATTTGCCGAAGTGACTTTTTATTGATGATGATTGAATTACAAGCAAATAATCAATGCTCTTAACCTAGCCGAGATGAATGCTAGATCAAGAGCAGAGAGTTCTAAGTTGTAAGCGAAAAGCGTGTGTCCTCTGAAGGAAGACCTCCCCCCCCTTTATAAGATTATACACCGACCTAATGACTCTTGGATCAGGAAACATTCCGATTTCTTCGCTTTCCTTTTCTTGACGTCGTCATTATCTTCTTGCGTAAATTCCGGGTCGGCGTACAATATTTCCTTTTTCTTAGAGGGAAATATTCCTTCTTCGACGCGATTTTATATCTTTCCGAAAATACTAACATTTATCAATTTCGAGATAAATGTTAATATTTTATTTTTAGGACATTAATTAATCGACAATTAATATCCAACGGGCCGAGGTGAAATATTGATGGGCCTTGGAGAGGGTGCTAAACCCGTACCCAACAGTAAGCTTCTTCAAATTAAAAGAGCTTCTAAAATGATCGGTTTGAATCGATCTTGAGTTCTTCTACCAATAAAGACAAGTAAATGAAATTTTTTACCTCGTAGTATCTTCAAAACTAAACATTTGAAAATGATTTTTATAAATAATACAGTTGGTGGAATAGTTTTTCCTAATAAAGAGAGACGATGAAACACTCTCTCTAAAAACAGAGAAAAATTGCCTCTCACCCAAAAAGAAAACGCTCTCTCCAAATAGAATTGCCCCCAATTTTTGGGTTGAATTGGTGAACACTTTTAGGCGACTTAGCCAGTCACAATAATATTAGAGGGAAGACCAAATTAATTAGTTGAAAACCAAAAAAAAAAAAATATAGAGGCCAAGGAAAACAAAATTAATTGGTTGTTGAAAAAGAACATATATAAAGCTTTATCCTTGTTGACAAAAAAGGCTTTATACTTGTGGTTTCAAAACAAAATAAATTAAAGGCATGTTTACGCGATGTCTTTAAACAATATATAAAAACGAGATTTAAATTTTTTTCAACGGCATGGAGATAGAAACAATACGGTGAATTCAAGATTTTAAAATTTTGAAAATCGCTATATTTTCTTATTTTTAATAAATAAAATGGAGAAAATTAAATAAAATAATAATAATAATAAAAATAAAAATAAGAAAAAGAAATATTATTCATAAATAGTAAAAATTATAATTATTTTACAAGTTAAATTATAAGTATTATGTGGTTTTAGTTTTCAAGATGTAGTTTACCAAAGTTTAGAATATATTTAAGTTTCAAAATTGTTTACCTAAAGAGGATTATTCTGCTAATTACTCTAAGATTTAGAGCTACTTTTACATTATCTATAACAACACACTATAAATAGACTGTAATCTGATCATTATTTATTATTGTATTAAAAATAGGATGTAATCTAATTATTATTAATGAATATATTAAAAATTGCAAGATTAGAAAGAAACAAAAAATAGTGTTATGTGTATCTAGTGTGTGATCATATAAAAGTTTTGGGTGCTTATACGATGGAACTAAATTTAGATTAAAATCTGATATGAATTAAAATTCATTTCCACTTGTGTGTCAAGCAAAATAAACCATTTTGTGTGTTTGTGGACACTAAATCTGAAAAACCTAATCTATGAAGTATCAAAAACAATAATAGCTTATTAGAAAATAAATTTATTTAATCAAGATCTCTAATCAAATCTTTGATGACTCCAAGATAAACTTCCTCCCAACCAACCATATATATATATATATATGAATAAATTACTCTAAAGAATAAGATATACTGAAGAAAAAAAATGGGAAGGAAGAAAATAGAGTTGAAGAGAATAGAGTGTCTAAAAGAAAAGAGTACCAAATATTCAAAACGCAAGAAAGGACTTTTTAAAAAGGCTGAAGAAATGGCAGTATTGTGCGATAGCGATGTTATTCTGCTTGTTTTTTCTCCGACCTCTAAGCCTACTCTCTACTACTCGCATTCTAGGTATTATTGTTCTTTATTTATTTATTTATTTTAGTTTCCAAAGTTATAAACAAATTTGAAATATGTTTTTGGAATGTAATATTTTTTTTGATAGAACATATACATTATCAGCCCTGGGCATAAAAACCGGAACCGAAGAACCAGAACTGAAAAAAAAATCCGGTTCGTTTCGGTTCCGGTTCCACCTAAAAGTACCTATTAGATCCTGAGTTGAGGAACCATGTGTATCGTTCGGATTTTGTTCGGTTTCGGTTCCTACTCGGGACCAAAATCAAGAACCGAAGAACCGAACATATATAAACATATTATTCCATTGTTTGAATATTTCTTATCGAACTTGAATTATGTGGTTTTTATTTTGGTTTTTGAACTTTTCATTTGTGGTTTTCTTTATATTTTTTTATTATATAAACTAATTCGTGTATTTAAGTTTTATTTCAGGTAATTTTATTTGATATCAGGTAAAAAAATTATTTTGGGTATAAAGTATCCAGAACCGTTTGAGAACCGAAAATTTCAGGTATTTTACGGTTCCTCAAATTATGGAACCGAACTAAACACGAACCGACAAAAACCGAATCGGAAATATATAAGTACCTATTATATCCTAAATCATAGATACCGATATACCTGAAACCGAATAGTTTCTACCTGGAATCGAACCGAATAACCCGAATGCCTAGGACTATACATTAACATGTAACATGCAACATGCTAGAGTGTTTAATCAAGATTTTGATTCAGTTTCGGTGTGGGGCTCCACTAATAATAGTATCCAAAATAAATAAAATGATTCTACTACCTTTAGTTCCATAGGGGTTCAGTTAAAAATCTGGTTTTAGTCGAATATATTTTAATTCTCTAAATATATATATTTTTATACTAGCATTTTTATTTTTGGATGCTGATTGTGTTTTCAGATATAAAAATGGTAACCATTTTAATATACTATACATTTTTATAATCAGGCACTTTAGTTTTAGTTCGAATCAGGGTAAGATAGGCATATGATTAAACATACTTAAATATATTTAAACTACAACAAGTATATTTTAAAAATATATTATGAATTTTTGACCAAAAAAATATATATTATGAATTTTATTATTTTTTACTAATTATCAGTTTTAAATTAATCAATTTATAACAACACGTTAAATGATCATGATTTGTTGACATATGATACAATTTTTTTTTTGGATTTTTGTTCTAAATATATGTTTTTTAATGAATTTAAATTTAGGAGTACTCAATGGTTTTGAGTTTTTTTCTTCATATTATATATTTTTTTGAAGCTAATACAATTTAAAAGTGGAAATGGTAATGGTTTCCAATATATGTGAAATATTAAATATTTTAATTTATTTATTTATTCAAACATAGAAAGTGTTATAACATAATTTTTTGGTCACCTGTAGATTCAAATTATCAATATTTACTTAAGATATATGCTTATGAAATTGCAGACCCCTTAGTAGAATCTTGGAGAAGCTTTCTAATATGTCAGTAGAAGAACGGGAAGAGAGGTTTAATCTTTCAAATTTTATTCCAATATTATACAAAGTAACATTGGCATGGTGTTTTTGTTATTAGTCATTTTTATATTTTAATTTAATATATGCGATGTTTGGTGTTGTATGTACACATTTAGGAGGATATATACATTAAAGGTTTGATTTACTCATCATTTATCAGTAAAAACCTAATTTCCATTTGTCAATTTCACAAAATATTAAGTTAAATCCATATTTATTAATTATGGTATGAAAATTGTTTTTCTATAAATTGTATAGACGTTGAAGAAGCAACTAATGAAGAATAATACAGAAATTGCCAGTGAAAATAATTACTTTTCATCTCGAAGGTAAATTTATGAATACTTTATTTTATATATATACAATTCAATATATATATATATATAAATCAAGTATAGTCAAACATATGCATATATATATGTATATATGTATGTATATATATTTGAATCTAATTTTGCTATGTAATTTGCAGAGATGAAGTGCTTCAGGTAAACAAATATAGTAAAAAGTACTTGAAAGAATTGTGCTTTATATATACATTTTAAAAATTGTTTCTCACCTTTTAAAAGCGAGAATTTTATGTGCAATCATTATTAAAATTCAGGAAGATGATAAGGTAAATGAACTGAGAGAAGTCAGGGAATCGCTTGATGAGAATACTTCAATTTTGAGGTATATATACAAAAATTTAGTTCATAATGATTGAAAATTTTATTTAAGCATTTACTTACTAATTATATTAACTATTTTTTTTTACCAAAAACATGTTTATTAATTGATAAGGGACTGGGAAAATCCATATAGAGTTGAAGATTTGGCCCGGCTCAGAATCATGGAAGACCATCTAGTTTCCACCCTTAGCCAAATCAAAAAGGTATTTTACAGGCTCACTATTACATAAGACTATAAGTTAGTGAACTAAAAAAAAAAATTAATTGGGTGTATTGTGTTGAGTATGCAAAAGTTAGTGTACTAAAATGGTAATAGAAATTAGGGTGGTATATTATTATTAAAATAAAAATCTAGAATTTAACATAATTTTTTTCTTTTTATTTCAGCTTAAAATCCAAGAAGAATAGAAAACATATATGATTCCAAATGGAAATATTATCATTTACTTAGCCATTGAAGATCATAAAAGTATAATGTATATAGATCATCTTAATTATGTTTTATTTTTAATTAAATTAAACCAACAAAATATTATCATGCTATATAGTGTTTTTTCAGAGATTGATATGTGCTATTTTAAAATTTTATCATATATAAAATACAGTACCATTTGTGTATTTCTCATATTATTGTCCAGATAGATGAACAACATGCTTTAACCAAGGATTAAAAAGCCAGCTAATTTTGGGTTGAATTGGTGAATACTTTCAGGCGATCTAGCTAGTCATATTACTATTAGAGGCCAAGGAAATAATAAGTTTATTTGGTTGTTGAAAAAGAACATATATTAAAGTCCCAAAAATAACATATATATGCTCCAAAATAGTAATCCCAAAACAAGCCCTAAAAACTAGCACCAAACACCACCACTTCAATAATCGAACCTAAACGCTATCCAATGAGATGCCTTTCTAATACCATCGCATCCAGAACTCCACGCCAAATCTTCCATGTCTAGATTGCCATCTTATAGCCATCAAGATCGATCTGAAACCTATAAGGCTATAACTTAAAACCATAATCAAATATATAAATATAAACTAAAATTGATCAATTTTTTTTTTTGACAAAATAAAATAACTCAGTCGCAAAGTTAAAGAGAAAAAGATGTACATGTTGTGGAATAATATGGTGGTATACTATTTGTTTTATTTATGTAATAGAATTTTATGGTATACCGTATACCACACTATATAATAAAAAAAGACAAGAACAAAGCTTTTGTGAGAGGGAAATACTTTTAAATTTTATGGAACTTTTGCTTATGATTCTTATTTCTTATGAATGATTTTAACAACATTACAAGCTGTCTATTTATATGGATTAAGAAGAGATGAGATAATGACACCTAAAAAAATGACTAATCTTTTTTACAGCATGATACATGTAAACTAAGTGACACTTGGGTGATGATTTATACCACTAATTATGTGACGAATAATCACATATTTTATAACAATACATATATATGAAAAGAAAAGTTTTTTTCTTGAATTTCAAACAGTAACCAAAATAAATTTTACTTGTAATTCGGCCCTCAGAACCACCCGAGTCACGATCTTTGATATAAGAATATTATAGTCTTGAAAGTTGAAAGCACAGCTAACCAGAATACTATCCGGATAGCAGATTACCGGTATGATCGGTCAGGTTCGTCTGGGCTATAAAACACTAGTTAATGGATAATTCTGAATTTCTGATACTCAAATCAGATCCACTGGTGGGACATTGAACAGGCCAACATTTGGTTTTTTTTTTTCATCTGTTGGAACTGATTAAAGAAACAAGGTCCAGAGACCCAACAAAGTTTTGCTTACACCCAATAAAAATCAAACTCAAACACAAACACAAATATTCTGCAACAAAACAGAACAATGCAGATAAAATTTTAACAACATTACTCTCTTCTAATCAACTTCACCAGCTCTTGCTTCAGCTGCATATAAACCAACCCACCAAACTGGCACTCAGTAGCAACACCATGTTCCAATCTCTTCGAAAGAGCCACAAGATCAAAGCCGAAATAACATCAAATCATGTCTCTGAACCAGAATAGTCCAAACCCGCGAACCAGAGCAAAGCATTGGAACGACACAAGACCTCAAAGCCAAGAGGAAGAAAAAGAACCAGCCAGTGCCACAAAAACCCAGAACAACTGCCACACTAGAGACAACTTTTACCAACGACACCACAAGCTCCAACCCCACCAAAGGAAACGAAAGAAAAAACAACAAAACTCACTCGCACATATGGAATCATGCGAAGGAGAAGCAGAGCCCAATAGATACACGGGGAACCAAACACCCTAATGTTTTAAGGGGAACTAAAAACCCTAATGTTTTAAGGGGAACTTTTAAACGCCTAACCCGGAGGATGAAACAACAATAGCACTAGAGCCGGCGCAAATGATAAAATCAAATACGATTCCGTTGCAATACGAACTATATACCTCAATCCAACAGCCAAACACCAAACAACAACCAAAAACCACACTACTACTAAAAGCTAGAGGAACACCAAATCTAACTATGGACCCAACAAACCACACCACCGGCAGATAAGCTAGCCCCAATCACCACACCGGAAACATAAAAGCCACCTTTCATAACTGACATCGGGCAAAAGGAGGCACGGCCTGGACAAATCCTTGCAAATTGAGAGGTGGAGATGATTCCGGCACATGGAGTCATGGAGAACCACTTCGAAGCACAGACCGAAACAAACTGAGAGGAGAGATCTCCTCAGATCTGGCGAGAACCACTTCGAAGCCAACACCAAAGCTAAAGCTCACCGCCGCCCTCAAGCCGAGAAGGCCCCGGTTAGTCCCCACGGCCACCCTCGTCGAAGAACTGAAACCGCAGAGCCTCAATCCGACAAAGAAAACGCCTCCGCCGACGGTTGAGACAGAGGGCCAGACAAAGCTGAATGGTAACCAGAGTATCAGGAGGAGAGAGAACAGGGGTGAGAAGAGGCGACGCCGGCGAGCAAAAGCAACGCCGGCGTCGAGATCCGGTGACTGAAAGCGGCGCCTCGAAATTCGTGTCTGGGAGAGAAGAAGGGTAGGGCGAACTGTTGAACGTGCCTTCGCGGATGAGATTACCCATACTCTTATTGCCAACATTTGGTTCATGTATCCCATGTTCCTCTTAAATTTAGATATCCAATGTGAACACTTTATTTTAATTATTATGTTTACAAATCAGGCTCTTTACCGAGATTTTTTAATTTGTAAAGCATGAACTCTATCTTTTTATATTTTCGTAACATAATCAATATTAGTTAAAAGCTATTAACAACGAAGAGTCAAGGGTGTTATCTCTTATATCCTTTCTTTTTTTCTCTGCGAAACCTCAGAATCTCTGCGAGAAAACAAAAGGAAGACAATCTTCAAGATCTCTTCTTTTTTCAAGGTATGTCCTGTTTCTTCTATATTCACTTTCTTGATTTTATCTATGATGATGGATTCTGAAACACACTTTTAATAATATCCACATTGTTGCAATCAGTTGTGTTATATATATGGATGTTCATAAGAAATGAAATTTAAGACAACACAACTTTCTTGATTTTATCTATGATGATGGATTCTGAAACACACTTTTAATAATATCCACATTGTTGCAATCAGTTGTGTTATATAAATGGATGTTCATAAAAAATGAAATTTAAGACAACACAATAGTATAGTTTACAAATGAACTTTTCCTGCTTATTTCATAGACAATGATATAAAATAGCTTGTGTCGTGTGATATATTTCATTTTTGTAAAAATACTCCTTATCCGGTTTGAGTAGTTCTATATATAGTAGTAATTCATATGGTCAAAGTAAAATTGTGCGCACTATCATATCTCATCATGACGATTGTTTGTGTTATAAGATCATAGTGTTTTTTCTTCTGATGATAATGTCACGTATATGAATAACATTCCATATTCAATGTTTCTTTTAGTCTTTTGGTGCCATTTGTTTCATACGATTAGGTTGAACCACTGTCTTGATTTTATGATCCATGAAGCAAAGCTAATTTTGACCGTTTCTGTACCCTCTTGCCATTTATGTATTGACTTATGATGATATGTTTCATCAAAATGTTCAACTTTTGATTAATAAACATTTAAAATTTACTGAATATGTCTAAAATAAATCAGGAACTAGTTGTTGGAAGCATAGTAATTGTTTCGAAACAAGTATATTTTTTAGGGTAAATGTCACTACGTTTATATTATAAAGATTTTAATAAGTTTTTTTTGTTTCAACAGCTATAACTAGTGTTTTTTAGTCAAAGTCTAAAATAAAGAAAATCCATATAAATAATAAAAATTGTTCATATGGTATAGCCTAACGTGCACTCCACAATTGCACAATGTGATCTGCACATACAATTATTAGACATCTTGACGATTTAAATAATGTTTTTTTTTTTTGAACGACGATTTAAATAATGTTTATATATCCGGATAGTATATTTGTTCTGGCGACACATACACAACTTTCTGTAAGAAATTATTACATTCATATATAATGTGTCAATCTTTTAGGAAATGGTTTGACTAATGCGAGTACTGATAGAAAGAATGTATTTTCAATGTGTAAAGTTAATTTCTAATCTATATCCAATAATCCAAAATTCGAATATACATATATAGGGATTAAATACATGTTTTGATGTTTTATTTAAACCAATGTCGAAAAAGTCTTTTCTTAACTAATACTTGTTTTAGTGATATATTTTTGGGTACTAATCCTAAGAAAATACTATTTTATTTAATATATAGACTTATATCTGGCATTTGTTTTTACTTTGATAATGTGTACCTAACCTATAGCTCTACGGCCTTTTGTTATAAATTTTTCATTATCATTATAAGTTTATAATACTAACCAACGGTGGCCACTTGGTAAAACTTAGTTAAATGTGTAAATGGTTGGAAAAGGAAAAAAAAAACTGAAAGGAATAGTATGGAAAAAATACATGGACGTGGAATTGACGATTTTTCCTCTAAAATGTTTTTTCTGTAAGAGTTTTCAGGAGAACTAAACTATTTTTTATTATATAGGGCCCATAATATTTAATTGAATCCATACAAATATTTAATTCCATTTTATACCCTAAGGCCTAAGCTTATAACACTAACGATTCGTGGCCATAAGGTAAACTTCATTAAGTTTATAGTGTTTTCAGTAAATTTTGAATAATTAACATAACAAACGGAAATTTAGATACGAATAGCCCATTTAATAATAAATTAAGTGGTGGTTCGAAACTTCGAGTACAGCAAATAACGTGTAAATAAAACGAATATCATATAAACGTTTGAAAAAATCATTATAAACCATTAGCAATCTGTGATCAGATATATAACTAGTTAGAAGAGGTAAAATCTCGATCCTTTTTAAAAGACTAACATTTACTTCATGTGTCTATTACAAGAGTGTCATCCTTACTTATATTAATTACATATAATGCTATTATATGATTTGATCACTTATATTAATTATTACTATTACATAATCAAAACTATGATATATCTCATAGACTCTAATTAAAATACATGTTATTTATTCATTCATAAAATATATAACTTTAATTATGTATTTGACCAATATAATCAAATAATTTTATATTAATATATATATCATGTTTATTAAATAACTTTTACTTGAAAAAAATATATTATATTTCAGTATAGTTATTCGTTTTAACTTATATTTATGAATTACAATAATAACTATATCACTTCATAATAATTTATTTACATAATCTTATATTATATATATTTATAATTCTTTAATCTTTATTTAATATAAAACTTATAAATACTTTTACTTTATTAATATTATATTATAATCTTATAATATAATAAAAATTATATATTATTTTTCTTAAAGATTATAATATAATAAAAAGTATATATTATTTTTCTTAAAAAGCAACTTACAAGCAATTTTAATATATAAATAAAAATCACTAATTTATATCAACTTAACATGATTATCAGATATATTTATTATAGTATATAACTACAGCTATAATAAATTTCATTGTATTTAAGCATAATTCAAATTTCCTAAAATAAATCAACATAAAATATTTGATTTGTATTAATACCAATCAGTAATAAAATTATGGTAAGGAAAAATCATTCTATTTCTAAACTTAATTAATAATATGGATTAAAATAAGTAACCACACATTTAATTAAATAAACATATATTAGTTGAATTTATGCCTATTCATATCAATTTAAAAATAAATTCAGATATAAATAATATGCCATAATTTTCTACTAGATCAATAATGATAGAAAAATAACTGATGTTTTAGCAATGTTATCCTATATATGATTTAATTGTTTTGCATTTATTAATATACAATTTTAAAAGATTTTGAAAATGTTGAAATCACATTATATATCTATATAAAATTATAAATGACTGTAAAATTATATTTAATTAATATTTATATAAACATTTTACTCCGCGCATGGCGCGAGTTAGTACCTAGTGTAGTGTATTTTGATATCATTAGACCATTTCGTTTTTATGATTAATAACCACTTAATAGTAAACTTTTCATAAGATATTACCTATCAATCTATTATCAGAGCTTTAAATTCAGTTTTATTTATTTTATCTTTTTAAAAAGAGAAAAACGGTCTAAATCGGTTGATTGTATCTTGTTGAAAAAAAAAAAAAAAACTCAAAGATCATTTGGCACTTTTGGTCAAATTCTGGTAACTCAATTTTCAAAGGATACTCGAAAACACTTGTGTAATCATTTGGACTCCGCGGGATGGAAACAAACCGTGTTTTGCTTTTCTGCCTCTTAGCTGTATGTAACTCATCATCACTTGTAAACTCAGTCTTTAACTTGCGCTTGTTATCTTACTCGTGCGCACGTAATTTGATTTTATTTATATATTATTATAGGATATAACTATTTAATTATTTTACTTCAATATGATATTGATAACTACTCCCTTATAAATATATTTCTACTTTAGAAACGGATAACTAATCAGTCAAATGTAACAATAACTATATAAAAGATTCTCATTTTTATTTTCCTTATTACATAACATGCACTTGAGATGACCACAGCATAAATGTTTGTCTAGTAGTAAATAAAAAAAATTAATTTTTAATAGATAAATACCCTCAAATAGCACACTTTCATGTTTTTGTAATAAAAATAACATACCAATGTAAAAATGACAAAATAACATTTATTTAATGGTTTAAAATGATTAAACTAATAAATTTGAGTTCAAAAATCATTAATTAGGGTTTAGATTTTGGGTTTTAGGGTTTAGGTTTAAAGAATTGGAAATAAACATACGAAAATAAATGTATAATAGTTTTTTTCTCTTTAAAAAATGTCATTTTTGTCACAAAAACATAAAAATGTGTCATTTTTGAGAATTGTCCTTTTTAATATTTTAGTGTTAATAAATTCCTCTTAATTTTTTTTTAAAAAAACTCAAAATTGATTCTTTTCATTGTAATTTTTAATTATGATTAATTATTGTTGATATATAAAAAGAAAATATTTAACTTTTATAAATTTGAAAGATTGGATCTAAAATCTTCAATTACAAGAATACGTCTTAACGATTTTATAGTTAGATATTCATTAAAAAAATCAATTTTCCATTGCAAATTTAATTACAGTTAGTTGTTGTTACTACATTAGAAAGCAAAAATTTCTGGTGTTTCACAAACTTGAAACATTCGATCTAAAATGTTCAGTTGCAAAAAAAAATTAAAGGCTACACTTAAATTTTGAAAGTAGATAAATTGTTTGAGAAATTATATTCCATATTAGTATAATAAAATGCTCAAGTTAGAGAAACACTCTCCTGATTGGTTAGCATAATAAAAAATGTTTATTTTTATACTTAGCTATTGGACAGATTTATCACTAATCACGTCTTGATTTACTTTGCTAATCTTAATAGAAACAAATATTCAACACTTTAAATTTTTAAAATTTTAAAAAGTAGATTTTCATGTGGGCCCTGCGTGGTGCAACGCGTGCGATCAATTTTCTCTCTTACGCGGTTTCAGCCGCTTAAATATTTGCAATTACATTTACATTGAAACGCTTCTCTGTATTAAACACAGTCTCTCGTGCGTTTTCTTCATCTTCATCATCTTCTTCTTCTTCTTCTTCAGTTGTTTCACAAGTTTTCTCCATTTACTTCCTCTAATGGCTGAACGAGTCTATCCCGCCGATTCACCTCCGGAGAGCGGTCAATTCTCCGGCAATTTCAGCTCCGGCGAGTTTCCGAGAAAGCCAGCTCCACCACCAGCGACGTACGTGATCCAAGTCCCCAAGGATCAGATCTACCGTGTTCCGCCGCCGGAAAACGCACACCGCCTACAACACCTCTCTCGCAAGAAAGTCAATAGAAGTCGCTGCAGGTGCTGTTTCTGCTCCTTCCTCGCCGCGATCTTCATCCTCATCGTCCTCGCCGGAATCTCCTTAGCGGTTCTCTACCTCGTGTTCCGTCCCGAAGCTCCCAAATACTCCGTCGAAGGATTCTCAGTCTCCGGCATCAACCTAACGTCTCCGTCTCCGATTTCCCCAAAATTCAACGTCACCGTTAGGTCACGTAACGGTAACGGAAAAATCGGGATCTATTACGAGAAAGGAAGCTCGGTGGATGTTTTCTACAGAGACGTTGATCTCTGTAACGGCGCCTTACCGGCGTTTTATCAGCCGGCGAATAATGTAACGGTGGTTAAGACGGCGTTAACGGGGTCGAGAATACAGTTAACGAGCGGTATGAGGAAGGAGATGCGTAGTGAGATGAGTAAGAAAACGATGCCGTTTAAGCTGAAGATTAGAGCGCCTGTGAAGATTAAGGTTGGTTCCGTTAAGACGTGGACGATAACCGTTAAAGTTAACTGCGATGTTACCGTGGATAAATTGACGGCGCCGTCGAGGATTGTGTCGAGAAAGTGCACTCATGACGTGGACCTTTGGTAATAAAATGAAGTTTCAATTCTTTTTTTTGTATTAAAAGAAATTGCAAATGACAGAAGGAAAAACAAAAAAAAAGAAGAAAAAAGAGTACAGAGACTGTTTTTGGATTCTAGGATTTTACTGAATTCTTTTTTTTTTTTTGGTCTTTTATGTTTTTGGTTATTGATTTGGGTTTTATTTTTGGATGATTTTAATGATAAAATCATAATATTGTGAATTTGTGATTGGACGGCAAGTATTTTTCAATTGAGGAAAATTCCAATTTGAAGTTATTTAATGTATGTACGTTGAAAACTTCAATTTTTGTACGGGTCAAGTTTCAGAGTGTAGAGATATGTTCAGACAGAGTGAGAAGCAAACTGATGCTTAGCTACGTTGTGGAAAGAGTCAAATATAATTTATATAATTAACAATTTGGCATCTTTTGATGTTATTTTCAAACTAGCTAGTGAGGAAGACGTGAACTATTATGTTGAGCCATCACCATCTGTTTGGAAACTTCCATTTCGGGAAAGGTTGAAGAAATCCATCAACAAAAAAAAATATATGCTAAGTTTAAGAAAGTGATGAAGAAGTTTTACCCTCAAGGCCTCAACATTTGTTTCATCTATACCACCAAGTTCTTGAAAGTAAATAGTCAACAACAACAAGATGAACATTACTGAAGATTAAATCAAAACTAACTTTTGGGGGGCCAATGTTTCATCTAGCTGTCCTCAGGGTCAGTCATAAATGTCGGTTCTGAAAATACATAGGCTCTAAGCCTAAAAATATTTTGGGCCTATAAATTAATTAAATAAATAAATATATATATATATATATATATATATATATATATATAATACGATGCCGTAGTCTTCGTACGGAAACCATCGCTAGTGTCGAAGAGGAGCTGAGGACACACTGAAGCTCGATCCAGGGAAAAAACGGGCGATCGGAGGAACACGACGGAGCAAAGTGCTCTGATACCATATTAGCGAAGAAGAGTCGAGCTCAAGCCAAAAGATAAGGATGATAAAAAGTTTGTTATTCTTCTTAGAGTGTCACTATTTACACATGCCTCTTTATATATGAGTAGAACTTGGTTCGGTACACACATTGTAATCTGAATTACATGGTTAACAAAGTAAACCAATCCTATAGTCTAATAGGCTTTGCATAAGAAGAATAAGTTCAGTTATATCATCATCTTACAGGTTTAGCTGATTATACTCTGTATTTCGTTTGCAACTGGGATCTTCAGAGCTATTGTAGTTTGTTTTGTATAAGCTTCTTTCGTTATGCGATTTAAACGGTAATGGGGAATCGTTTTAGAACTGTAATGCTTGGTTCTAGGTTTTGACTTTAGATGTTCATCATGCTACACACAAGAAGGCTAAGTTGATCTTCCTTTCGAGTTAACTGTTGGGGTTTCACTTTCTTCCCACATGTTAATTTCTTATCTAAAGCATCTTTGTGGACCTTTTACCAAGTTCAGGTTAATAATAAATCCACGCAAACAGATTCTTACATTATGTGTAAAGCGAGTGTTGCTTGTTTGTCTCTGGTTTTGCGATAAACTTAATTCGAAAGAGAAGAAACGATGGATGAAGCTTTGATGAGCGCTTGAGCATTCGGTGACCAGCGTCTGAAGTTGGAACAGTACAAACTCATCCTCTCCTCTGTTTTTTCCTCCAAAGATCTTCTCCAAGCGAAACAGTTCATCGATGAGAGTTAAGCTGCACTCACATCTTCCATCCCTCCCTCTTAACGAATTGATGTAGAGAAACTCAATTACCTGACAATTTTTGGTGGAGGAGATCAATGGGTAGGTAAATGGGTTAAGAAAATTGAAAAGACTATGGCTGCGTCCTAACCTGAGGTTCAGCAGTCAAAACAAACTTGTTAAGCTCAGAGAGGGTCATTTGTTCAATCTTCTATGCATGAACCACCTTCGAAGGGGACACTGTTTGGTCTGCTCCTTGACCTGGTAAGCTGGGAGGAGAGAAACAGTAAAGACGTCCAACATATGAGCGTAAGAAAGAGCTACTTATTTGTTACGCTTACAGGTGGCTGAAAGTGCATCAGCAGTATCTAGTTCAAGTTTAGCGATGAAAATTTAAGACCACTTTTTATTTTAGAAAATAGGCCCATGTATTATACAATTAAAACAAACGATCACAAATTTCAGGCAACGTTCTTCCTCTTCACCTAGGGAACAAATGATCACAAATTTCAGATAACGATTTTCTACTTCACCTAGAGACGTTCACTTTTAGCTGTAACGACTTTCTATAAAGGGCCATTAAAACGACTCAAAATATGATACAGCGGCTGAAAGTGTATTCACGGTTCTACTTGGTGGGTTTCAGTAGTACCAATGTCAAGTTTAGCATCGAAAATTTAAGACCGCTTAAAGACATATCTCCCTAATTTCTCAAAGCACAATCAAAGTCCTAGTTTACCATAAGAATATGATAGTGTTTTATAACACAGAATAACCAAAAGCTTAATGAAAGCTGAAGGTAGTAGACCAAGATTCTAGGATCAGCGTAAGTTTAGTAGAGTCTCTAGGTGGTTTAGAGTGTCTCGGTTAGCTAATGATTGTATTAAGGATTCGGTTGTGAATCCGGTTTAGTTGGTTCTCTCTCTAGTGTAGATAATTAACTCGAGCTAGTGTTAGATAGGTGAGCTGATTCTTTTAGGTCTTAAGAGAGTCTGTATCAAGTGAGAGAGAACAAGTCGATTAGGTTGTAATCGGAGAAGGTGATCGGAGTTATAAGATCACCAAGATATGTGTGCATTGCCGGAGTGAGTTCCGGCCCCGGTGAGTATAGCACTTATCCCGAGGTTGCGGATAAGGTGGTGAACACCGGGTCAACAATCTGTGTCTCTCTTGTGTTCATTCTTTACTTCTTGTTCGTGAGAGAAATAGATAAAGCGAGTCGAAAGAATAGATCAGGTTTCACAAATTGGTATCAGAGCCAGGTTCAGAGGATTGATCTGTGAAGGAAATCGAAAGCTCCGTCGATTTCGAGATGTCGACTCCAAAGATGAAGGTCAAGATGACGGTGTTCGATGGCACCGGAGACTACAGCCTATGGAAGAAAAGGATGATTGCGAATCTAACGGTTCAAGGATTGAAGGAGGTTTTAGTCGAAACGCCAAAGATTCCAGCCTCGGAATCTGAAGAAGAGCAAGAGGAAGATTCGAAGAAAAAGACAATCCTGGATGAAGAGACTCACCTGGAGCGCGATGAAAAGGCCCTAAATCTGATCTTTATGAGTGTTGATGACAAAGTGTTGAGCAAGCTCGATAATGTGTCACGACGATTCAAGCGTTGAAGCTCTTAGATCAGCTTTACATGACAAAGACTCTTCCGAATCGAGTTCATGCTCAACTCAAACTATACTCATAGAAGATGCAAGATTCCAAGACTATCGATCAAAACGTCGATGACTTCCTGAAGCTGATAGGAGATCTGAGTAACCTGAGCATCGAAATTCCGGATGAGGTACAAGCAGTATTACTCCTAAATGCTTTACCTACTAGATATGATTCTCTAAGAGAAACCTTGAAGTATAGTCGTAATGCTATATCATTTGATGAAGTGGTTAGCTCAGCTAAGTCTAAAGAAACTGAGTATCATGATCCATCTAGTTCTAAATCAGTAGGAGAAGGAAACTTTGTTAGAGGTAGATCCGAATCTAGAAATAGTGGAAACTCTTCTGCTGGTAAAAGTAAAGACAGGTCTAGATCGAGATCAAGAGACGCAAAGGATGGAAAAGACGGCAAACGAACTTGTTGGATCTGCGGGAAGGAGGGACACTTCAAGAAGCAGTGTTACAAATGGCTTGAACGCAACAAGGACAAACGACAAGGGCACGAAAAAGGTGAGTCCTCTCATGCTAAAGATGATGCTAAGGATCTTGTTGGTTTGTTGGTTGCAGAGGTAAATGTAGGTGAATCAGACAAAGACGAGTGGATCCTCGACACAGCCTGTTCATTCCATATGACATCAAAGAAGGAGTTATTCATTAACATGAAAGAGAGCGCAGGAGGAAAAGTCAGGATGGCAAACAATTCCATCTTAGAAGTTAAAGGAGTCGGCTCAATAAGATTCCAAAATCCAGACGGAACGACTTTCCTACTTCATGATGTCAGGTACATGCCAAGTATCTCTAGAAACTTGATTTCTGTAGGTCTCTTGGAAGAAAAAGGTTGCGAGTTCAAAGGCTCAGGCGGTGTTCTAAAAGTAATCAAAGGATGTACGGTCTTCATGAAAGGCCTGAGGAAGCACACTCTTTGTATTCTGCAAGCTACAACTCAGAGAAACAGCGACACCAACAGTGTGTCAAGTTCTATGATTGCAGAAACAAGTCCGAGGATCAGACTCAACTCTGGCACAGTCGCCTAGGTCATATAGGTCAAAAGGGTATGGAGGTTTTAAACAAGAAAGGCTGTTTTGGAGACAGCAAGGTCAGTGACTTGGACTTCTGTGAAGACTGTGTCATTGGCAAGTCCCACCGAGTCAGCTTCGGTCCTGCTCAGCATGTTACAAAAGATAAACTAGATTATATCCACTCAGATCTCTGGGGTCTCCTAATGTTCCCTTAAGTCTGAGCAAGAGTCAGTATTTCATCTCGTTTACATATGACTATACAAGGAAGGTGTGGATATATTTTCTGCGGTTTAAAGATGAGGCATTCGAGATTTTTGTGAACTGGAAAAGGATGGTGGAGAATCAAAGCGAAAGGAAGGTGAAGAAACTTCGCACTGATAATGGTCTCGAGTTTTGTAACCATCAGTTTGATGGATACTGTAAAGAGGAAGGGATTGTTAGGCATCGAACTTGTACTTACACCCCTCAGCAAAACGGGGTTGCAGAAAGGCTCAACAAGACAATAATGAACAAGGTGCGCAGCATGTTGAGTGAAAGCGGTTTAGGTGTTAAGTTTTGGGCAGAAGCTGCTTCTACGGCAGTCTATCTTATAAACAGATCTCCTTCCTCAGCCATAGAGTTCAAATTACCAGAAGAACTTTAGAATTTTGTTATGCCAAGTCTTAAAGACACCAAGGGATTCGGGTGCGTAGCATACGTTCACTCAGATGATGGGAAGCTGAACCCAAGAGCAAAACGAGGAATTTTTACCGGCTATCCTGAGGGTGTAAAGGGTTTCAAAGTATGGCTCCTAGATGATCAGAAGGTCGTCATAAGGAGGAATGTTGTTTTTAGAGAAGATAGAGTCTTTAAAGACATCAAGAACGAGACAGATGGGAATGTGGGCAGTTCTCAAGAGCTTGTGAGCATGCCTATTGATATTCCGGCTACTGAGAATACATCTCGAGGTGGAGCTATCACTGAAACTGAGACAGAAGAAGTGACGACATCAGAAGAGACCACTCAAGACTTGAGTGACTATATGCTTGCTCGTGACAGAGAAAGGAGACCCACTCACCCGCCTGCAAGGTTAAGTGAGTATCAGTGTAATAGTGCGGATGGTGAAGATCCAATGGGCTACTTCATGTGCAATGCATCAGAAGATGCAACTACAGAACCCTCCTCTTATAGCGAAGCTATGAATGATCCGGATAGTGATATGTGGACTGAAGCAGCTGGTGAAGAAATGATCTCACTGAAGAAGAATCGCACATGGATTCTTGTTGATCCACCTAAATCACAGAAACCAATCGGTTGTAAGTGGATTTTCAAGAGGAAGCCAGGAATAGCAGGAGTAGAAGCACCAAGATACAAGGCTAGGCTTGTCGCTAAGGGTTTCTCCCAGAAGGAAGGAGTAGACTATCAGGAGATATTTTCTCCCGTAGTGAAGCACGTATCTATTCGGTATATTCTTTCAGCGGTTGTCCATTATGACATGGAGCTCCAACAGATGGATGTGAAGACGGCCTTCCTGCACGGGAACCTTGATGAGTACATTGTCATGGATCAACCTGAAGGATTCATTGATAAGAATCACCCAAATAAGGTTTATTTGTTTAAGAAGTCCCTCTACGGCTTAAAGCAGTCGCCCAGACAGTGGAATAAGAGATTCGATGATTTCATGAGGGAAAAGGGATACATCAGAAGCGAGTATGACAGCAATGTGTACTTGAAGGTCTTTGACAAAGGTATTTACATATATCTGTTGCTTTACGTTGATGATATCTTAATTGCATCAGTTGACAGAGACCGAGTGAAGAAGCTGAAAGTTCTTCTGAGTACTGAGTTCGAGATTAAGGATTTAGGAGATGCAAAGAAAATACTCAGAATGGAAATAGTTAGAGATCGCGTGTTAGGAGGATTGTGGATTTCTCAAGAGAATTATCTGTGGAAAGTGCTTGGTAATTTCGGCATGTATCAGTCCAAAGCAGTGACAACTCCTATGGGTGCTCATTTCAAGTTAAAGGCTGCCACAGAGCTGGAACTTCGAGAAAATGAAGAATACATGGAAAAGGTTCCATATCAGAGTGCTGTCGGAAGTATTATGTACTCTATGGTTGGTACTAGACCAGACCTGGCCTACTCAGTGGGTCTTATTAGTCGGTTCATGTCTAAACCAATCAAGGAGCACTGGCAAGCAGTAAAGTGGGTTCTAAGGTATATCAAGGGTTCAGTGGACACTAAACTGAGTTTTAAGAAGAAAGGTGACTTCGTGGTGAAAGGGTATTCCGACTCAGATTATGTTGTAGATCTTGATGGCAGAAGGTCTATCACAGGTATGGTCTTTACTGCAGGTGGGAATGTCGTAAGTTGGAGATCTTCTTTGCAAAAGGTTGTGGCGTTATCGACCACGGAAGCTGAATACATAGCTTTAACAGAGGCTGTTAAAGAGGGAGTATGGCTCAAGAGATTTGCAGAAGAACTCGGTTTTCCTCAAGACAGTGTGGAGGTTTATTGCGATTCTCAGAGTGCGATTGCTCTGTCTAAGAATGCTGTTCATCATGAGAGAACTAAGCACGTGGCAGTCAAATATCATTTTGTGCGAGATTTGATTAATGTTGGTGAAGTACAAGTCTTGAAGATTGCTACTGCGTACAACCCATCTGATATTTTCACAAAGGTGTTGCCTGTTCAAAAGGTCAGAGAAGCATTGAAGATGCTTCGAGTATCAAAGGAGTGAAGTTCAGAAGATCGTCGAGCTCTCGGTCAAGAGGGCAAACATCCAGTGAAGGGTGTGAGGTAAAAGGTTAATGTGTTGTGTTCTGAATCTTGTCTAAGGTGGAGATTTGAAGGTAGTAGACCAAGATTCTAGGATCAGCGTAAGTTTAGTAGAGTCTTTAGGTGGTTTAGAGTGTCTCGGTTAGCTAATGATTGTATTAAGGATTCGGTTGTGAATCCATTTTAGTTGGTTCTCTCTCTCTAGTGTAGATAATTAACTCGAGCTAGTGTTCGTTAGGTGAGCTGATTCTTTTAGGTCTTAAGAGAGTTTGTATCAAGTGAGAGAGAACAAGTCGATTAGGTTGTAATCGGAGAAGGAGATCGGAGTTATAAGATCACCGAGATATAGTGCATTGCTGGAGTGAGTTCCGGCCCCGGTGAGTATAGCACTTATCCCGAGGTTGCGGATAAGGTGGTGAACACCGGGTCAACAATCTGTGTCTCTCTTGTGTTCATTCTTTAATTCTTGTTCGTGAGAGAAATAGAGAAAGCGAGTCGAAAGAATAGATCAGGTTTCACAAAAGCGAATAAAATTTATCCAAATCTTAATGAACAGGAGACCACATCATTGTTTTTTTCACATTAGCAAGTCATCAAAGATTGAAATTTCTGAAACTAAACAACAGTCTCACCGTTCTAAACCTTGACGTAGAGAAAAAATTATCACAAATCTGAGAAAAGGTTTTTGTACTTCACCTAGAGATATTTACTTTTAGCTGTTAAGTCCTTTTATAAAGGCTCATCATAACATTAAAAAATATCAACAGAGATGTATTGACGGTCACTTTAATTGGAAATATGAGACTCACGTGGTTAAAATAGCTTTTCCTTATTTCCCAAAGCACAATCAAAGTTCTAGTTTACCATAAGAATCTGATGGTGTTCTATAACACAGAATAACCAAAAGCTTAATGAAAGCGAATAAAATTTATCCAAAGCTTAATGAACAGCAGACCATATCATTGTTTTTTTCACATTAGCAAGTGATCAAAGATTGAAATTTTTGAAACTAAACAACAGTTTCACCGTTCTAAACCTAGACGTAGAGAACAAATTATCACAAATCTGAGAAAAGGTTTTTGTACTTCACCTAGAGATATTTACTTTTAGCTGTTAAGTCTTTTTATAAAGGCCCATCCTAACGATTAAAAAATATCAACAGAGATGTATTGGTCACTTTAATTGGAAATATGAGACTCACGTGGTTTAAATAGCTTTTCCTTATTTCCCAAAGCACAATCAAAGTCCCTAATTTACCATAAGAATCTGATGGTGTTCTATAACACAGAATAACCAAAAGCTTAATGAAAGCGAATAAAATTTATCCAAAGCTTAATGAACAGCAGACCATATCATTGTTTTTTCATATTAGCAAGGCATCAAAGATTGAAATTTCTGAAACTAAACAACAGTCTCATCGTTCTAAACCTAGACGTAGAGAACAAATTATCACAAATCTCAGATAAGTTTTTTTGTACTTCACCTACAAATGTTTACTTTTAGCTGTTAAGTCTTTTTATATAGGGCCATCCTAACGATTAAAAATATCAACATAGATATATTGGTCAATTTAATTGTAAAAATGAGACTCACTTGACAAAAATAGCTTTTCCGGCATCTGTTTCCTTGTCAAAGTATAGATGTGTAGCTGAAATAGCATTCAGGTACATGCGCCTGAGGGAAGATAGGGGGTCAAGTAAGTTGGTCGTTAGTCACATACGGAAAAGGTTTCAATTGCAATTGGCAAAACTATGTATGAGTGAATAAAGATAGAGACAGTAAAACAAAATAACATACCCCCAACGATTTTAGGATTCCCGTTTGTCGCAATCACAATCCTCGGCTCTTTTCCATAGCTGTCAAATTTGGAATGATAGGCAACCACCATTGAGTCAAACAGAGCTACGCACACTTCTTGACCACTGCAAATAAAGTGTGTTAGAGACTGAGATGGGGCCAAACGATCAGATTATCCGCTGGACATAATAGCTATTTGCAAATCCAAACGAACCTTTGAAGACGGAAATTTAGCATCACACGCTGAGCACCTGGTATACGGTCTGTGATTGTGCTTCTAATCGCATTCAGCTCACCAATTACATAACTGATAATGGGGTTATTTATAGTCGAAGATGAAGAAACTTACCTCGGAACGCAAGTAGCCGGAGTAAATGTGCAGTAGTGGGTTAACCACGTCCGATCGGGGAGTAATGGCCACGAAGAGGAAATGTCGTAACAGACAATGAAGGTTAATATCAGCTTTCAATGTCACGACCTTCCCTAATTCAACCAAAATCATTTAAAAACTCATTAAAAATAGAAGAGATCATCTCAAATCTTCTCAAATGTTAAATTCATGTTACAGAAACAAAAAGATCACTGAATACGACATTTATAGATATAAAAAATGGAGAACGCTAGGGTTTCAGGGCTGGGAGATCAGGATGCTACAATGGAGGACGTCAGGGAGAAGGAAAAACCACCGGTGTTCCCGCCGGATAAGCCAAGGTCGTGGGCGAGCAGAGTGTCGAGTGGTAGGGCTTGTGGGATGGTTGCACCAGAGGAGATCATTGATGCGGGTTTTATCATGGAACGATTGAGTTTGGAGTTCCCGAATGGTGAGGATGGAGAAGCGGAGATCACAATAGGAGATGAAGTCTAAAATGCAATGGATGGGCTTTGGGAGAGGTGTATGATCGTCAAGATGTTAGGAATCAACTCTTCCTTGTCCGTGTTGAGTCGGAAATTGAGGGAGCTGTAGAAGCCTATTGGAGCTATTCACGTGATAGACTTACATAGACAATTCTATTTGGTACATTTGAGAAATAGGAGGAGTATATGGCAGCGTTAAGGGGAGGTCCATGGAGGATGTTTGGGAGCTATCTAATGGTACAGGCTTGGTCTCCTTGCTTCGATCCACTGCGGGATGATATTATGATGACGCCGGTCTGGATCCAGCTTTCCAATCTCCCGATGAATCTATATCACCAAACAATTCTGATGGGTATTGCTAAAGGTTTGGGGACTCCGGTTAAGGTTGATGATACTACTTGAATTGTGAGCGTGCTAGATTTTCAATAATCTGTGTTGAAATTAATTTTCAAAAGGCCATTGAAGGGTTCTATGTTGATCAATGGTGATAGATACTATGTATCTTATGAGGGGTTATCAAGTATCTTATCTCACTGTGGAATATCTGGGCACCTTCTTCATGCTTGTCTAACAGGGAACAAGTCCAGGAGTACGGTGGTTGATAGCTCGTGAAACACGGCGAATGTTGACTCAGAGGTGACCACGGATCAAGCAAATGTGACAATTCCAGATGCGGATGGTTTTGTTTCTGTAAGACAGGCGTCGCGGCGGCTGATGATGGCAGTTAATCGGACTCAACTGGAGAAAGCGAGGACTACGGAGAGTCCGGTTAAGGAAACTGATAAGAGAGAGAAAGAAATTCAAGGGCATGATATGCGGGAACAAAGCTTTTTAGGGAATATCTCCACATCGAACAGACTCCTGTAAGAAAGGTCAGCTTGTGTACATATGCCAAATCCTATGTAAAGGCATCATGGACTGTCACTCGCATCTTTTCAAGTGTTACTTATTCTGGTTTCATTTCTTAGGTTCATAATGATGATGAGGTTATGGCTCTATTCAAGCAAGTTCAGGGAGAGGTCCCAGGGTCATCGATATTCATTATGAAGGTTTCACAGGTATGGCTACTTAAATACTTCTCTTGATATTCATTAGAGTTCTTATATGGTACATTGCTAAATAGATCAACTAAGAAACCCATATGACATTTTTTTGCATTGCCTAGAGGTCGATTTTTAAATTTATTAGGATATATTCTATTTTAAGAGATTAGATAAGCTTTTTTTTTTTTACAACAAAAGGCCATTCTATTACTCAAGCTTGAGGTGGAGGGTTTAGCCACTCCGGAATAGAACGACCAACAAAAGAGACAGAAAAAGGTAAAGCCCGAGCTAATTTAGCTAGTCTATCAGCCGAAGTGTTTTATGTCCGTGGAATATAGGAGATAGTGAAGGCCGGGATAAGACGTCTGACACGCATCACTTCGTTGAGCTCTGTAGAGAAACTTGGCCAATCTTCGGGAGCTAGGACCATGGCGATTAGATCTTCGCAATCAGTTCCGAAATTCTGAGTTGCAGATGCTTGAACCATAGACTCCATTGCCCATATTAAGGCTTCGAGTTCCGTGTGAAGGGGCGATAGACGACGATGCTGGTTTCGTGCTCCAACGAGCCGGCTACTTCCATTAGAGTCCAACTATGTCCATCTCGTACCACTAAAGGGTCCATCAAAGATCCAGGATCCGTCGGTCAAGCATATATTATGAAGGCGCAATTGCAGATTGATATGATTCACCCGGGGAGGAGCCCTCAGAGTATGTCGGAATTTGCTTTCGTCCAGGCCGCACACTCGCTCTTTGCGTGACTAACAATGTCCTCGGGGGATCGAAGGATGCCCCGGAAAATTTTCTCATTGCAATATTTCCAAATGAACCAAAGGATCCACGGAAAAGGATCGCCAATCTCAGATGAGTCATCTCGTGTCGGCTGACGCCAAAACAAGTAATCCAAGTTCGTAAAAAGAGCACTCGACGGGAAAGATTCCGAAAGCGGGTTACTTAAGGCCAGACTCCAAGCTTGAACAGCTGAGGGGCATTCGAAAAAGGCATAATTAACCGATTCATTAGCTTCAACGCATCGGGGACAATGATTGACACATCGCATACCCTTTCGGGTAAGGTTGCGTGTTACCGCTAGATGCCCTGATGTGATCTGCCATATCAGATGGTGTACCTTTTGGGGGGCCTTTGTCTTCCAGGCGTGGGCCTGGAGAGAGTGTACGCTTGGTTCCGTATAGCTTGTCTCTTGGTCCCGAGGTAAGAGATTGCAGGCGACCCAATATCCCGATTTCACTGAGTAGGTCCCTGACTTCGTAAAGCTCCAGCAGAAAGTATCTGATTGGTAGGACTGACTTATGGCCAGGCTACGAATCAGATCAATATCCTCCGGGTGAACATATGATTCAAGAATATTCAAATCCCATGTATGATCTTCTTTTGAAATGAAGTCGCTAACTCTCATTGTTGGGCTTACAACGGGTGCGCTCGCACGGGCTGGCCGGGCAGGAGAAGATGGTATCCAAGGATCTGTCCATGCTCTTGTGTTTAAACCACAATGAATCTTTTGTCGGATACCTAGTAAAAGGAGGGGTTTTGCCGCAATGATGCTATTTCAGCCAAATGAGGGATTGTCTGAATTAGTAGTCCGCAAGGGCGTACTGTACTTACAACATCTTCCCCGGAGCACCCACACCAAGAGAGAATCTGGGAACTGGAGTAATCGCCAGAGCTGTTTTGCATGGAGCGCAAGATTAAATTCATGGATCGCTCGGAAACCAATTCATCCTTTATCCTTGTGTAAACAAAGGTTTTCCCATTTCGTCCAATGCATTCCCCTCTTCTGCGGGTTAGATTGCCACCAGAACCGGGTAATAGCGCTGGCGAGTTTGTCGCATATATCCAGCGGGAGAAGAAAACTTGACATTACAAATGTTGGCAGGGCTAGAGCAACTGATTTGATTATAACTTCTTTCCCTCCTTTAGATAGCCATTTAACTGACCATCCGTTCACTCATCCTTGTAGGCGGTCTTTGATGAAGGCAAAAATTTTACATTTTGAGCCACTTAGATCTTCAGGAATGCCTAGATAAGTTCCCCTTCCCCCTTCGTTGTGAATACCCAAGGAGGTTTTGATCGTTGTCTTCAAGGCTGCCGGAATCTGCTTACCAAAGAGTAAGGATGACTTTTCGAAGTTAATGCATTGGCCCGAGGCCTTGCCATAAATTTGGAGGATATTGAGTACTTCGTTACATACACGAGGCTCCGCCTTACAGAAAAAGGCTATCATCAGCAAAAAGAAGGTGGGAGACCAAGGGGCTGGATCCCCGTAATCCTCCCATTTTCCCCGCTGTTCTGAGAAGGGCGACGAGCACTTCCGTGCACATATAAAAGGGGACAAAGGGTCCCCTTGTCTCAAACCTCTCTTCGGGATGATATTTCCCTGAGGGTCTCCATTGATCAAACCATGATATGACACCGATTGGATACATCGCATAATCCAGTCGATCCAAGTATCCGCAAATCTCATCTTCCTCATGACTGCTTCCACAAAAACCCATTCGACCCTATCGTACGCCTTACTCATATCTGTTTTTATGGCCATATGTTTGGTCCGACCCCCAGAGTGAGTCCGAAGGGCATGGAACATCTCCTATGCTATTAAGATGTTGTCCATGATCTGTCTACCAGCGACAAAGGCCGACTGGGTTTCTGATATCAGGACTGGGAGGACTTTTTTAAGTTGTTGGCATAAAAGCTTAGAGATGATCTTGTAACATACGTTACATAGGCTTATCGGTCGGAATTGTCCCATCTCCTTTGGTTTGTCTTTTTTTTGAGATAAGACATATGTTTGTTTCATTTAGACCTGGAGCAATGACTCCATGGATGAGAAAGTTGTTGATCATATGGATCAAATCCTCTTTCACGATGTTCCAAGATTTTTGATAGAATAGAGCCGTCATGCCGTCAAGGCCAGGGGCTTTCTCAGGATGCATAGAGAAGAGTGCATTTTTAACTTCCACTTCTGTGACTGCTCTAGTGAGTTCCGCGTTCATAGCGGGAGTAATGGATGGTGTGACTTGCTCTAAAGCCTGTTGAATCTCCGTAGGGGAGGAGGTTTCAAACAAAGATTTAAAGTAGCTTGTAGCAATGGCTACAATTCCTTCCTCTGACTCCTAGATCGTGCCTTGTGCATTGAGAAGCGCTGTGATCCTATTTCGAGCTCTTCGATGTTTCGTGGAGGCATGGAAAAACTTGGTGTTGCGGTCTCCTGCTAAGAGCCAAAAAATTCTGCTTTTTTGTTTCCAGAACAATTCTTCTGCTTTAAGGGATTCGTGTAGAGCTGCCGTTGCAGTTTCGAGTTCCTCCGTCGAAGCCTGATTGTCCTCGTAGAGCGAGTCGATCTTATCCTTGAGTTCTGAGATTAGTTTTTCCAGTTCACATGATTGTGATGGTTCCACTGGCTCGGTGCCTTCCTGCAATGAGAGATGTGGGATACAATATCAGCATCTCGAGAAAGATCCGGCGAGTTCCATCCATTCCTGATAATATCAAGAATTTCTTCATTCTCGAGCCATCTTCTATCAAACTTGAAAGACCGCTTACGTCGAACTGGCTTCACAAGGATGTTAGCCAGGATGGGTCTATAGTCAGAACTCCACATACGAAGGTATTGGGTGTTCGTATGAGGGAATCGATCGTGCCAATCCTCATTCCTTAGAGCCCGGTCTAGGCGACACCGTACCTTTGTACGACCTCTTTTTCCGGTCCATGATAAGAACTTGCCCGTGTACGGAAACTCAAGCTTACCGCAGTCTTGGATCATTTGACGAAACTGTAGGAATGAGGTTTCTGAACGAGCTCTTCCGCCTTGTTTTTCTTGGTTACTTATGATTTCGTTAAAATCGCCTATCATAAACCAGGGGCCATTCCGAGTTGTAGCAATCTGTGCTAATCTCTCCCAAACCAAATGTCTACGCTCTAAGACAGTGTCTCCATAAACAAAAGAGATAAATACTTTGATTCCATCAATAGTTGCTTCAACATCTATTACACGATTGGTAGAAAAAATAACTTGAACTTGAAAATCGTCTGAAAAAAATAGTGCTAAACCACCGCTCTGTCCAACAGGTTCCACGGTGAAGAGGTTATCAAAACCTAAATCAGCTTGAACCTTCTGCAGAAGCGGTTTACAATTCTTTGTCTCCGAAAGGAAAATGATGTCAGGATGATATTTTTTATTCATCTCTTCGAGGCGTCGAACTGTGAGGTCATTTTCCAAGCCTCTACAGTTCTAGCTGATAGCTTTCATATCTAAGACTGGGAGGATTTCTTGGAATCCCCCAAACCGGTCATGGTGTTTTTTTGTTTGCGATTTCATCTCTGGCTCTTCCTTGTTTGTGGTGTACATACCACGTCGAGCAGGCTGTTCTCTATCAGTGGCGATCCCTGCTACTGATGCTCCTCATTTTTTTATTGATCCTCGACGGAGGATCTCCGCTTTTTTGGTATGTAGGCCTGTCGGGATCAGCCCCTTTGCCGTCTTCTTCGCTAGTTGAGCCCTTGTTTGAGTCGGCTTAGTGCTTTTAGACTTTTTCCGTGCTCTTATCTCTTTGAGTGTATCGTTTAGAGAAGCTTCATGATTGATTCTCGTATCAGCTTCGTGAGTGGTTGATGTTTTATCAAGCTGCATTAGATCTTCACCAAGAAGATCTTCTTCAAAGATTTCTTTATCAGCTAACTCTTCTCCCAAGAGATCATCGTTATCTCCATTGAACTCGCCTTCCTCCTCATTGAGTGCCTCTATCGCTAGTGCATCCTTTGGCGGAGATTCCAGATGAATAACGTGCCTTGGTACGATCAACGGATCAGTACTTGTAGCCGGAGCTGTTTGGGAATTTGTAGTGTTAATCACCTTAGATGGTGTTCCTCTATCTTTGCTGATCCCATTTGTTCTTTCGTTCGATTGAGAGTGGGCTTCGTCTTGATTTCTGGTGATTTTGGGAGGACTCTTATTGGTGCGTTCCCGGCTTTCATAGTGTCGAGGTGCAGAAAAAGGTCTGTCACGTGAAGATACAATGCCTTGGTTTGTTCTATGGTGCCCAGAGAGACCACGAGAGGTTGCATATTCCCGGATAGTCGTTCGCCTGAATGGCGTGGTTGACGATTGTCTATATCTGACAATCCAGCTTCAAAATCATTACGGCGGTGAGACTCAAGTCGAAACTGATCCAGTCGATCCTGATTATCTCAGTATCGTGTCTCAGAGGTACAGGGTTCCCGTGGTGGAGGCAGATGACGCTTCCCCATATCACCATAGCTAACTCTGTTTGGAGGCGAGGGTACCCTGTGTCGGTCGTTACACTAGTCCGATCCAGACTGAGCAGAGCTGACCACAGCTTTTGAGTCATGATTTGAATCGTTTTTGTGGTGCTCCTCCCGAGCATTGGTGTTTGGTTGAATTCGTGAAAATATTCCTTGGTGGGGCTGCTGTCTTTGCAACGCCATCTCTGCATCTTTAATGGGACACGTCGGGAGCTCATGGGCGATATTGCCACAATGGCTACAGAATTTGAAGAGCTTATCATACTTAATCTGTATAGTAACCTCCTCTCTAGCATGACTACAAATTTTCCGGGAGAATCTAAGTGGTTTCCGGCTATCTAAAGAGATGAAAAGTCTGGCTTCTTCTACCTCAAGGGAGTGAATGATGCCGATCTTTTCTCCGATGCTGCGCAAGTTTGCCTCCGTCCAGAGATGGAGGGGAAGTCCTGTTAGACTGATCCAGAAAGACATCTCCCAGGGATAATCATCGTGCACAATAGGTGCCCATCGAACAAGGACGAACATGAAGAAGTTGTAATGGAAAGGTCCCTGGTCTAGAACGGCTTGGAGGTCTTCTTTGGAACCGAAATTAAACAGGAATCGTCCATTACCTAGATCATTGGAGGTGATACAATCTTCCATCCCCCAGTGTTGTGGCATGAAACCAAGGAGTTTCTCCACATCTTGTTTCCGTGGATTTAAGACCTCAACAATAAGGGTTAGGCCATACTCTTGAATAAGTCAAGAGTTATCTTGTTCCGGTAATTGAATCAGTTCATCATCGTCCTCAAATCTAGCCACAGTCGGATCCGTCATTGTAACTAGGGAGAATGAAGCAGAGAGACACAGATTCGGATACGTAAAGGATACGTGCCGAGCAAGGACTCGGTCTCGTATTGAGATGCTACGAAAACAGAGAGAACAGTAGTAAAACCAGGGCTTCCCGAAGGATTTCAGTCTTGAGAAACATGAGAAATAGCCTCCAAGGAGAAGCTTTTATCGATCTGTAGCCAAAGGACTACCAGAGATTAGCAAGAGTTCTTCAAAGGATAGATCTTGTCGCCATATCGCTAGGGTTTTTTTAGAGAGTAGATAAGCTTAGAGGTCGATTATTAGGGTATATTATAACCAAGAATTTATTTAACTGTTATTATGAATATTTTCTTGATAGTATTAGGCAATTTTTTTTGGGTTAAGGTAGTTACCAAAATTGTTGTTTAATGAAATTAATTCAAATATTGGTTATATTATTGCAGATTTCGTGGAGAAAATGTTTATATATACATTAAGAAAAAAGGTTAGTTTCCTAGAACTCTGGTACATGCATTTGCTGAAGTTTTTTAGATATTATTGCAGATTTTTTGGATTCTAATATTGCATTTAATTGTAAATGATTTTAAATTAACACAATATATTGTTTCTGTCATTATTGTCCTTAGCTATATCGGTTGCCAAACATATTTTATTAATAAATTCAGTGGCACAGATTGTAAATAACATTCTTTTTAAAAACATTTTTAAAAATGTACCTTAAAAATAATATTAGTATATATAAGATGTGACTCTGACTTGTCTGCAAAGTTTTATAGCAAAATGGAGATGAGAGCTTTGGTTTCGTGTTCTGCGGTCGGAAATGGATGCTCTGATCCAATTAGCCTCACCAATGTTCTACCATGGACCACGACAGCTGTCGGTGGCGCCATGGACAGAGGCTTTCCAGCCACACTGAAGCTGGGGATTGGCACTACGAGACCCTTTAAAGGAGTTTCGATTTACAAGAACAGAAGCAGAAGAAATGTTTTCTCTCGCAACAAACGGTGTCCTCCTCGGGCTTACTTAGGAAGGAACGACACGAGCAGCCCTGATCCGACCTTGTTCCTATCTTTTGCTTGCTTATGACTCTCTTTTTGCATTTCCTTGACATCATCTGTCTGAAAAACACAGAAACATGAAGCATCTTTGTTCTTGTTTTACAGATATATCTGAAGCTCCAGCGACAGAAACAGTGGTTGGCTCCATTAATGGGAATCGTAGTGCTGTAGCAGTGTCACAAGTCGATGAGTTCTGTAAAGCTCTCGGTGGAAAAAGGCCAATCCATAGCATTTTGGTTGCTACCAATGGCATGGCAGCTGTCAAGTTTATACGCAGTGTCAGAACATGGGCTTACCAAACATTTGGCTCGGAAATATCGTTGGTGGCCATGGCAACTCCTGAAGACATGCGGATCAATGCGGAACACATCAGAATCGCTGATCAGTTCATGGAGGTCCCCGGAGGGACGAACAATAACAATTATGCTAATGTTCAGCTTATTGTAGAGGTGAGTGCACCTTTTTTTATTGCTTTTTAGTGTACTGGTCTTTGAAGTTATATTCTTCATCCATATTTGTTTAATTACAATATGCAGATGGCTGAAGTGACGAGTGTGGATGCAGTTTGGCCTGGTTGGGGTCATGCATCTGAAAACCCTGAGTTACCTGATGCGTTAAAGGCGAAAAATATCATATTTCTTGGCCCTACAGCAGCTTCAATGTTAGCATTAGGTGATAAGATTGGTTCGTCATTAATTGCACAAGCTGCTGATGTACCTACTCTGCCATGGAGTGGTTCCCATGTAAGTAACATTGAGCTCTTATGAAGCTGAACTTGCTTACCAGAGACTGGTTAAAAAATGCTGATCTTTCTTATGTTTTCAGGTTAAAATACCTCCTGGTAGAAGCATCCCCGAGGAGATGTACAGGCAAGCTTGTGTCTACACAACTGAAGAAGCAGTTGCTAGTTGTCAAGTTGTCGGTTATCCGGCAATGATCAAAGCATCGTGGGGTGGTGGCGGTAAAGGCATTAGGAAGGTAACCATAATGCCTTTGGACTGTCACTAAGCCAGTTCATATGTAAGTGCATTTACTCTGGTTTCATTTGTTAGGTTCATAATGATGATGAAGTTAGGGCTCTATTCAAGCAAGTTCAGGGTGAGGTCCCTGGCTCACCGATATTCATAATGAAGGTTGCTTCGCAGGTATGGCTACTTCACTATGTCTCTTGATCTAAGCATAACTGAGTTCTTAGATTAACTTAGTAATGATATGGCTGTTCTTTGTAATTGTATAGAGTCGGCATTTAGAGGTCCAGCTGCTCAGTGACCAGTATGGAAACGTTGCAGCTCTGCATAGCCGTGATTGTAGTGTCCAGAGACGGCATCAAAAGGTTTTTTTAATGATCGATTCTGTATTTTAGAAATAATTTCTGCCTAATGTATTCTCCATACTTTATGGTTTGTATTACAGATCATAGAGGAAGGTCCAATCACTGTGGCTCCGCGAGAAACCGTGGAGAAGCTTGAGCAGGCAGCGAGAAGGTTGGCTAAGAGTGTTAACTATGTTGGAGCTGCTACTGTTGAGTATCTCTACAGCATGGAAACTGGCGAGTACTACTTCTTAGAGCTTAACCCTCGGTTACAGGTTGGTCTTTTTGCTATTCAAATGCCACACTTTGTTTTGAATTCTATTGCATGGACTCTTGTCTGACTTGGTGTTTGAGGTTAGGTTGAGCACCCTGTAACTGAGTGGATTGCTGAGGTAAATCTTCCTGCTGCCCAAGTTGCTGTCGGGATGGGAGTTCCTCTGTGGCAAATCCCTGGTATGGTCCTTACTTTCCAAAGGCAGCGATTCTGTTTCTTGTCCATATGTTTATCTAATGTACTTCGATTCTGTCAGAGATAAGACGGTTCTATGGTAGAGAACATGGTGCAAGTTATGATTCTTGGAGGAAAACATCTGTGGGAGCCTCCCCTTTTGATTTTTTTTTTTTTTTTTTTTTTTTTTTTTTTTTTTTTGAAAGAATGTTAAATTTTATTCAACCAAAAAAACCAGATGGTACTCTTTTACAGAGCAATGTTTTTGAAATAAACTATTTGATACATTGCTGACATTGATTTAAAAAACTTTGGACATAAACTGTATTGTTTAAGTTCTAGTAGAGAACCAGAACATCAAAATGTCACGTAATCTTTCATCCCCCGAGCTGCGCAAGAGGCTGAGACGGTTTCGGATGGTTTTGTCCACACGTCGTGTGATGAGATGAAAAGGTATTGGGTTTTCTCCATGTCGCCTTTTGTTACGCTCACACCAGATCGTATGAATAACGGCTTGTAGAGCATACCTGACTAGAAAAAGTGTTGATTTAGGCAGTGTATTAGCGGTGATGAGTTGTATTATTGCGTTCCAATCCGTCGTGTAGTGTTGTTGCAGTAGGCCAGTTGTGAGAGATGACCATATCTGCGACGTGTAAGAGCAGCTGAAGAATAAGTGTTGTATTGATTCTCTCTCACCCGTGCAAAGACAGCAGTCCTCCATGAAGTTATGTGCTCCCGCAGATGAAGAAGTATTCCAATTTCTCATACGGTCACCTGTGCTAAGTCGGTTGTGCATTGCCAACCATGTGATAAAAGCGAATTTCGGAGTGGCATAGGAGATCCATACAGCGTCTGGCCAAGTAAGAGCATTAGCTTCACCGTGGAGCAAGTTCCAAGTATCTTTTGTTAAGAATTTCGGTTTGAACCCTGTTGAACATTTCCATAGTCCCTTATCAACAATATCCGGCTTTATAGAATCCCTTGTAGATTCAATAAGTAGTTCAATGTCATTAAGACTTGTATTGCGATGCCTCCTTTTCCTATGAGTGCGTATAACCTCAGCCAGTGATGAGGTCGCTTGAATACCCAAATCAATACATCCTCTATGGCCAAAAGTTTCAGATAGAATACCTTTGTCAGACCAATTGTCATACCAAAATGAAGTGCCTTCACCGTTTCCAATCTGCCTTTTGTAGAAGTCTTTGGCGATGTATCTAAGTTTTAGTACTTTCTTCCACATCCAAGATCCAGGGTACTACTTTGCGAAAGTTCCCAGAAAGAGCACTTACTGGTTTGATATTGTCGTATCCATTGGCTCCAAAGAGAGTTTGTGGTCATCATTCTCCATATAAGCTTTAACCCGTTTACTTTGTTCATACCTTTGAGCCTTCTCAGTCCTAGACCGCCTTCTCTTCGTGATTTACAGACCACCTCCCACGCTATTTTTGTTTTCTTCGAATTCAACTCAGGACCAGACCACAAGAAAGCCGAGCAGATGCTCTCAATTTCCTTAAGGCAAGCACCTGGGAGAGTATAAGCTGATGACCAAAAGTTGATGATGCTCATTAAAACAGATCTTATAAGTTGGAGGCGACCAGCGAAGGAGAGAAAACGATTGGTCCATTGAGTGATTCTCCCTCTGATTTTTCCTATAAGTGGAGCATAATCTCTTTTTGACATTCCCTTTGTAAGAAGTGGCAATCCCAGATACCTGACAGGTAGGTCGCCTGATTCGAAGGGAAAATTTGATAGAATCGCTGTTGTAGCAGAAGCCGACATTCCTGCCATATACAATGTCGATTTTTCTAAACTGATTTTCAACCCAGATAAACGAGCAAAATCATTAAAAACCTGTATCGTTCCCTCCACTGATTCTCTTTTTCCTTCAACGAACACAAGAAGATCGTCTGCAAAACATAAGTGGGTGAGAGATAGCTTTAGACATCGCGGATGGTAGCCTATTTTCTTGTCAATAGCAGCTTGATTTATCCGATGGGATAACACATTCATGCATATGACGAACAGGTAAGGTGACAGTGAGCAACCTTGTCTTAATCCTCTCCCATTCTGAAAATAGCCGGCAAGTTCTCCATTCACCTGAACCGAGAAAGAGGCAGTCGTTATACACAGACGAATCCAGTGAGTGAATTCATCTGGAACTCCCATGGCCGTGAGGCAGTTTAGGACGAAAGACCATTGTACCGAATCGAACGCTTTGGATATATCAATCTTCATCGCACAACGCGGAGAGACATTGTTATTGTGATAATCCTTTACAACCTCCGTTGCTAGTAGTACGTTTTCCATTAGTAATCGCCCTTGAATAAAGGCAGACTGATTAGGGAGAATCATACGAGGCAGAAGTAGCTTTATTCGGTTGGCAATAATCTTTGAAATCACCTTGTAGATCACATTACAGCATGAGATTGGTCTATAGTCTTTCATTTCACCAGCATCAGTTTTTTTAGGGATGAGAGCTAAGATTGTTGAGTTGATACCTTTGGGTAAAAAACCTTTCATGAAGAATGATTGAACTGCCACCGTGAAGTCACCACCCAATATAGCCCATGTAGATTTAAAGAACTCCACCGGATATCCATCAGGTCCCGGTGATTTGTACGACGGCATGGCAAATAGAATATCCCTAATTTCATCTGCTGAAACCTGTTTGTTTAGAGCTCTATTGTCCTCTGCAGTACATCTGAATTGTAGGATTGCCTGAAGATCCTCCACTGTTGATCCACTAAAGTCCTCGGGTGTATGCTGTAATAAGTGAGAAAAGAAGCGCTCAGCCTCTTTTTTGATATCTTCCTGTGTTGTCGCTGTTGAGCCATCCAGACATTTGATTTCCCGGATTGAGTTTTGATCTTGGCGAGATTTGACTGCGTTATGGAACGTTTTATTGTTTTGGTCACCCACTTGAAGCCAATGGAGCTTGGATCGTTGTTTTAGAAATTCCTCTTCCAGTGCAGCAACATGTAACCAGCGTGCATATGCCTCTGATTCCTCTAACACAGTACTCTCCGATGGACATTGTATTGACATCAACTGTTTTTCACAAAGATGAATATATGCCTTTTTTGCCCGTTTCTGTATATCACCGAGATGAGCATTCCCCAGATTTCGAATTAGAGGTTTCAAACTCTTTAGCTTCTTTGAGAGGCGAAATAGAGCAGATGTCGAGTGGAAAAGCTTTTCTGTTGTGTTCCAATAAGACTCAATCAGCGGTAGAAACTCAGGAAGAAGAGCAGTTGCATTAACATACTTGAAAGGCTTCCGTGGCTTTGTCTTCTCAGCAGACAGTCGTATTTTGCATCTCAAATGGTCCGAGCAACCACCTGCCTCAAAGATACTATAAGACTGATCAAATCTTTGAAGCCAATAATTATTAACCAGCACACGGTCTAATTTTTTGCAAATTGTTCCCGTCCGCCGCTTGTCCGACCAGGTATACAGCGGTCCCTGATAGCCAAGATCTACAAGCTGACAATGCCTGACCACTTCTTGGAAGGCATGCATACCTGGAGAGAGTGAAGTTACAGCTAAATTCCTTGAGTGTTCCTCTGGATCAAGAATTTCATTAAAATCACCCTTAATCATCCATGGTTTACAGTGGAATGAAGGAGCATCATGATGACTTTCTAAATCTTCCCAGAGAGTTTTTCGTCCTTGAACCGAATTCAAAGCGTAGACGAAAGAGCAGTAAAATTCTTCTTCTCCCTCATTCAGAAGAACAGAACACGTGATGAGCTGGTCACTAATGAATACCGGAGTCAACCTAACCATAGAACGCCAAAGTACCCAGATGCGACCGCCCGAACTATGATCATAGTTAGCCATAAAAGACCAGTTCTTAAACACAGAGTTTACAATCCTTTTTGCATTACTCTCCTTGACTTTCGTCTCCAAAAGGCAACCGAACTGTAAGTCCCCGTTATTTATCCAATTTCTTACTACGGAATGTTTTGATTCAAGATTGAAGCCACGCACATTCCAGAAGAAACTGGACATTTAACAATTTTTGCGGGAGGAACGGTTTTTCGAGGGCACATACTGTGCGTCCCGAGAATTTTGGTATGACGTACCTTTTGTTTCCTTTTGCTTCTTCTTTTTAGGCTTCTGAGTGTTTGGTTTTGGTTTGGATTGCTCTTCATCATCATTTGAGTCCGCTTCCTGACTATCGTCCTCCGTAGTCTTAAGTTTGGAGTTTTGTTCTTCTTCTGCAGGAATTTCCCCTTCTTCCTCCTCCAAACCGAGGATCGCAAACTTTGAGGGTGAGATTATAGTTTCCTCACTAGCATGAGAAGCCGAATGATTGCCAGTTTTCTTCGGAGAGACATCTGACCAATCTCGTTCAGAACTTGATTTTTCCTTGACTGTATCACCCTTCAACTCTGTCTCAGAAACTTCAATCTCTAACACTGTCTCAGAATCTGTCTTAATCTCCCCTTTTGATTTTGATAAAGCTGAATCTGTAAGGCCAAAAGGTCATCGTGTGGCTGTACGTGTGACAAGCGAGGATCCTGATGACGGTTTCAAACCCACCAGCGGTAAATTACAGGTAATATATATACATGTTAGAAAGTCTATTCACTAAGAAGTCTGTGGGGTTAACACTCGTATGAACTTGTAACAGGAGGTGAGTTTCAAGAGCAAGCCAAATGTGTGGGGTTACTTCTCTGTCAAGGTATACATATCTATAGATGCTCTTCTCTATTACGATATGTCTTTAAATTTTAAGAAGCAAGTTTTTCTTTTACAGTCTGGTGGAGGCATCCACGAGTTCTCAGATTCTCAGTTTGGTAAGTTCAATGAAATATTTGAGCTACTAGGTCACTTCTTTTCTTGAGCTTTTTTTTTCACAAACTGAAACTTTCTTTAACCTTCTCTTCTCAGGACATGTTTTTGCATTTGGGGAATCTAGAGCCATGGCAATAGCAAATATGGTTCTTGCGCTGAAAGAAATTCAAATTCGTGGAGAAATTAGGACTAACGTTGACTACACGATTGACCTTCTACATGTTTGCTTTCTCCTTCCTACACAACAAAAGTTACACTCTTGTGTTTGCAATGTTACATTCTCTGACAAGATCAGTTGTTGATCAGGCTTCTGATTACCGGGAAAACAAAATCCACACTGGTTGGTTGGACAGTAGAATTGCAATGCGGGTCAGAACAGAGAGGCCTCCATGGTACCTTTCTGTTGTCGGAGGGGCTCTATATGTAAGTGTCTCTTTTTCAGAGATAAAACTTTCTTGTAAAGTTTCTATCTAGTGACAAGGTGTTCTATTTGTACAGAAAGCATCAGCCACTAGTGCTGCTGTGGTGTCGGATTATGTTGGTTATCTTGACAAGGGGCAAATTCCCCCAAAGGTGTTCCAATATCATCTCTCTCATTTGTCTTTCTTGTAATGATCTTTTAGCTTACTTTTTTGTCTTGTAAATTGCAGCATATATCTCTTGTGCATTCTCAAGTGTCTCTGAACATTGAAGGAAGTAAATATACGGTATGCATTTCTTCTTTGCTTCTGCCATATTGTTTTTGCACTAACCTGAACATAAATATTTCTAGATTGATGTGGTCCGGAGTGGAACAGGAAGCTACATGCTAAGAATGAACAACTCAGAAGTTGCAGCAGAAATACACACTCTACGTGATGGAGGTCTGTTGATGCAGGCAAGTTTCACACTACAAAACAGAAGCTACATGTGTAAACTGACATCTTTAAACCTGACAATATTACGATGTCTCAACGACCTGTGGTTGATGATCACCCTTTGAACATTCTTATCAATCTGTAGCATCAAAGGATTAAAATTTTTACAAAAATAAATCAAAAGAACCAAATCCAAATCAATGTCTTGTTCACTTGGTTGATTTTCACTGTCATTGCAGTTGGATGGTAAAAGCCATGTGATATATGCAGAGGAAGAAGCTGCAGGAACCCGTCTTCTCATTGATGGAAAAACTTGTTTACTTCAGGTTTCAAATGAATTGTCTTTTTCTTCTCTGTTTTAACTTAATATTTCACATTTGTCTAAAGTCACTTTTTGGCTTATTCAGAATGAACACGATCCTTCAAAATTGATGGCTGAGACGCCGTGCAAGCTCCTTAGGTATCTGGTTTTAGACAAAAGCAGTATTTATGCTGATACGCCCTATGCAGAAGTTGAGGTCATGAAGATGTGCATGCCACTTCTTTCACCTGCGTCAGGAGTTATACATTTCAAAATGTCTGAAGGACAAGTCATGCTGGTAAAAACCTGCATTATTGTTGTTTCCTACGACTTTGTTGAAATTTATTAACTCATCCAGGACTTTCTTTACAGGCTGGTGAACTTATAGCCAAGCTTGATCTTGATGATCCTTCTGCTGTAAGAAAGGCTGAACCCTTCCATGGAAGTTTCCCAAGATTAGGGCTTCCAACGGCAATTTCTGGTAAAGTTCATCAGAGATGTGCTGCAACTTTAAATGCTGCTCGCATGATTCTTGCTGGCTATGAGCATCAAGTAGATGAGGTAAACCATGTTGGTGTTCCTCCTAGTGTGAGGAAACCATGGGTTTGGTTGAGATGAAACCAAATCAGAAGTCTTGTGTTGTTCTTTGAAGTCTTGTGAAGAATTCTCAAGTCTTGTGTGCAAACTGAAGTATGGAGTTGATTCTGAAGTCTTGTGTGGAAACTCAAGTCTGGTGTTGAAAGTTTAATAAGGGTTTACAAGGTTATTTCCTGAGACCTATATAAGCTTTGACTTAAGTTTTATGACATAGAGACAGCCACACACATAGACACATTACACTAAAAGAGAGAGAGAAAGAAGAAGAGAGGAAAGAAAGAGAGAAGAAAGGGTTTTCGTCTGGTTTCTTCAGGGCTGTGTTCGAGGGCTCGAAAGTGGTCCGATCTGGCTGATATTTTGTGGGAAGCTTCGTGACTCAGTGGGTTTGAGATTCAACGGTGGGATTGTCGTTTCAACGGTTGGTTTCTCGTGAATCGGGGTTTTAGTGAAGCTGGTCGCTACAGTTCTTCAGCAGTTGCAGTCTTGAGTGTTTGGGAAATCCAACGGTGAGTTCTTCTCTGATTGAGCTGAAATTTGGCAGAGGTGTTGTTGACTTGTTCATCTTGGATTTGTACGGTGGGATTGTTCTCTGGTTGCCGGAATCCTAGTGAGCTGAGGTCGTTTGTATCTGCTAGTTTTGTAAGCTTGTATTGCTCTCTTGTTGAGCTCTCTTGTTGTTGGAGATTGCTCTCTTTGAGCCTTAGTCTCTGGATCTGTTCTGTAGGAACAGGGAGGACGTGGTTGTAACACTCAAACATTTGATATAGTGGATTTTGAGTGGACTACGGTCCCGTGGTTTTTCCTTCTCACATCGAGGAGGTTTTCCACGTAAAAAGATTGTGTGTCATTTCGTTTTCTGCTTAGATCATTTCTGTGCCATAGTTCAAGTTCAAGTATTTTTCCTCACAGGCTCACACAAGTGCGGGGAAACTTATTCCGCTGCGCATTCGCGTGTTTTCGTGTTTTCCCCAACAGAGTGGTATCAGAGCTTAAGGTTGTGAGCTTTGGATTTGGATAACTTTGAGTTATTGGTTTGCTTGTGTGAGCGATGGAAAAGATGGAGAATATGGGCAGAATGATAAGCTTGAATGGTAACAACAATTATCATCTATGGAAGGGCAAGATGGAGGATCTGCTCTTTGTTAAAGAATTTCATCTACCAGTATTTCAGGAGGAGAAACCTGATAATAAGACTGAGGATGAATGGAAGTTGCTGCATCGCCGAGTGTGTGGTTTGATAAGGCAGTGGATAGATGATAATGTGTTGCATCATATGAAAATGAGGTTAATGCTCGTTCTTTGTGGTTGAAGCTGGAGCAGTTATATGCTCGGAAGACCGGGAATAACAAGATGCTTATGATCAAGAAGTTGATTGAGTTGAGGTATCAGGATGGAACTCCGATGACAGATCACTTGAATGCGTTTCAGGGATTGCTCAACAAGTTGTCTGATATGGGCATCAGGTTTGATGATGAGATTCACGGTTTGTGGCTTCTTGGTACATTACCAGATTCTTGGGAGGTATTCATAATGTCTCTTTGTAACTCCGCGTCGGAAGGTGTCATTTCGATGGATTCAGTGAAGAACAGTGTGTTGAATGAGGAGACAAGAAGGCAGTCAAATGCTAGTTCCTCACGTTCAGATGTTCTGGTTACTGAGTCAAGGGGGAGAAGTTCACATAGAGAGTCCAAGAAGGACAAAGCAGGAGCAGGAGCAAGTCTAATAAATTTGCTAATATGGAGTGTTATTTCTGTCATAAGAAAGGGCACATGAAGAAAGATTGCTGGAAGTTGAAGAAAGACAAGCAGCAAGGAAAGCAAGAAGAAGTAGATCGGGTGACAGTCACCCAAGATGAGTTTCTCATTCTTCTTGAGGATAATGCCATTAATGTATGCCAAGACACCAGTTGGGTGATTGACAGTGGAGCTACTACTCATGCTACATCACAGCGGGATTTGTTCTCTACCTATACTCTAGGTAAGTATGGTTCTGTAAAGATGGGTAATGATGGTTTGGCTCAGGTTGTTGGCATTGGTGATATTTGCTTGGAGACTAGTCTTGGGACTAGGTTGATGCTTAAGGATGTTAAGCATGTTCCAGACTTGAGGATGAATTTGATATCTACAGGAAGACTTGATGATGAGGGTTTCTACAGTTTACACGGTGGTGGTAAATGGAAGCTTTCACGTGGTTCCCTGGTTGTGGCTCGAGGTGAGAAGCTTTCATCTTTCTATTTGATGCAGGCTAAGGTCTCCAAAGATGCTGTTAATGCAGTGGAGAATGTTGATGCCATGGAGCTATGGCATAAGAGACTCGGTCACATGAGTGAGAAGGGTATGTCTGTGTTGTCAAAGAAGGAGGTCATTCCAGGAATCTCTGGTTTGCACTTGCCGAGGTGTGCACATTGTTTGCATGGAAAACAACACAGAGTTTCTTTCAAGTCTTCTGCACCTTCTAGAAAATCTGAGGTACTTGATTTGGTGCATTCAGATGTGTGTGGTCCAATGAAGACAAAATCTCTTGGTGGTGCATCATATTTTGTCACATTCATTGATGACCATTCTAGGAAGTCATGGGTTTTCACTATGAAGACTAAAGATCAGGTTCTGGGATATTTCAAGCATTTTGTGGCATTGGTTGAGAGACAAACGGGAAAGAAGTTGAAATGTATCCGCAGTGATAATGGTGGTGAGTATTCTGGACCATTTGATGCTTATTGCAAAGAGCATGGTATTAGGCATCATTCACGCCGCCTAAGACTCCACAGTTGAATGGGTTGGCTGAGAGGATGAACAGGACTATTGTCGAGAGGATGAGATGTTTGATTTCACAGTCAGGCTTATCGATGACTTTCTGGGGTGAGGCTTTGAGCACAGTTGTTCATGTGCTGAATTTGTCACCAAGTGCTCCATTGGATGGTGATGTTCCAGAGAGAGTTTGGACCGGTAAGGATGTTTCTTATGGTCATTTGAGGGTCTTTGGGTGTAAGGCATTTGTTCATATTCCCAAGGATGAGAGATCGAAGCTTGAGATGAAGTCGCGACAGTGTGTGTTCATTGGTTATGGTCAGGATGAGTTCGGATACAGATTTTACGATCCTGTTGATAAGAAGCTCATAAGGAGCAGAGATGTTGTGTTCATGGAAGATCAAACAATTAAGGACATTGACAAGTCCGGAAAACCAACTCAGAGTAATGAGAGTTTGATCGATTTAGAGGCTAGTCCTTCTACATCTGTCCACGGTCAGGTCGAGGATGAGGTTCAAGAAGATACACCCGGTGCAGATGCTCCCGCACATGAAGATGGTATTGGTGATCATGGTGACGATCATGGTGAGACACCAACTACTGAGAACCCTCCTATTGTTAGAAGATCCGAGAGAGGTCTAAAACCGTCGACAAGGTATGATCCTAGTGAGTATGTGTTACTTACTGATGGGGGAGAGCCTGAAAGCTTTGATGAAGCTATGGAAGGTGAACACAAAGATAAGTGGCTTGGTGCTGCTGGTGATGAGATGGATTCTTTTGAAGAGAATCATACATTTGAGTTGGTGAAATTGCCTAAGGGCAAGAAGGCATTGCTTAATAAGTGGGTGTTCAGAATTAAGCATGAAGATACCAGTTTGCAGCCTCGATACAAGGCTAGATTGGTTGTGAAGGGATACAGCCAAAAGAAGGGGATTGATTATGATGAAATCTTTTCTCCTGTTGTGAAGATGCAGTCCATTCGGATTGTACTTGGACTAGCAGCAAGTCTTGATCTAGAGGTTGAGCAAATGGATGTAAAAACTGCTTTCCTTCATGGAGATTTGGAGGAAGAGATTTACATGGTACAACCGGAAGGCTTTGTGAAAAAGGGTGAAGAGGATTTAGTTTGTCGCCTGAAGAAGAGCCTTTACGGATTGAAGCAAGCACCTAGGCAGTGGTACATGAAGTTTAAGTCTGTTATGGAGGAGCATGGTTATAAGGAGACTACTGATGACCATTGTGTATTTATTCAGGTGTTTGGTGATGATGATTTTATCATCTTGTTGCTATATGTTGATGACATGTTGATTGTGGGCAAGGACATGAGCAGAATTGAGGAGCTGAAGAAGCAGCTCAGCAAGTCCTTTGCCATGAAAGACTTGGGTCCAGTGAAACAGATTCTTGGTATAAGAATTGAGAGAGACAGAGCTGAGAGATTGATTCACTTGTCTCAGGAGAAGTACATTGAGAAAGTACTTAAAAGGTTTCACATGGACAAATCTAAAGTGGTGAGCACTCCTCTTGCTTCACACATTAGATTGAGCAGTAAACAGAGTCCAAAGACATATGCAGAGAAGGAAGATATGGCAAGAGTTCCATATGCTTCTGCAGTGGGTAGTTTGATGTATGCCATGGTCTGTACAAGACCGGATTTAGCTTTCGCTGTTGGTGTAGTAAGCCGGTTCAATTCCAATCCTGGAAGAGAACATTGGAATGCTGTGAAGTGGATTTTGAGATATCTTCGAGGGACTTCTAGTTTGAAGCTTACCTTTGGAGGTAATGAGCCATTGATTGTTAGCTATACTGATGCTGATATGTCTGGAGATGTTGACTCCAGGAAATCTACTTCGGGTTATTTGATAAGGTTTGCGGGCGGAGCTGTTTCATGGCAGTCAAGGTTGCAAAAGTGTGTTGCACTTTCTACCACTGAAGCTGAGTTCATAGCTGCAACTGAAGCTCTTAAGGAGTTGTTGTGGACAAAGAACTTCTGTGAGGATATCGGTTTCAAGCAGGATAAGTATGTGTTGCTTTGTGACAGTCAAAGCGCAATATGTCTCGGAAAGAACTCGACATTTCATTCGCGTTCGAAGCACATTGATAGGAGGTATCATTGGATACGTGATGTGATTGCTTCTAAGGAAGTGGGACTTGAAAAGGTTCATACGAATGATAATGGAGCTGATATGATGACAAAGTCATTGCCGAGGGAAAAGCTTGAGGTTTGCCGTGAGATAGCCGGGATGGCTGTTTCCTCCAACTAGTCGGAGGGGGAGTTTGTTGGTGTTCCTCCTAGTGTGAGGAAACCATGGGTTTGGTTGAGATGAAACCAAATCAGAAGTCTTGTGTTGTTCTTTGAAGTCTTGTGAAGAATTCTCAAGTCTTGTGTGCAAACTGAAGTATGGAGTTGATTCTGAAGTCTTGTGTGGAAACTCAAGTCTGGTGTTGAAAGTTTAATAAGGGTTTACAAGGTTATTTCCTGAGACCTATATAAGCTTTGACTTAAGTTTTATGACATAGAGACAGCCACACACATAGACACATTACACTAAAAGAGAGAGAGAAAGAAGAAGAGAGGAAAGAAAGAGAGAAGAAAGGGTTTTCGTCTGGTTTCTTCAGGGCTGTGTTCGAGGGCTCGAAAGTGGTCCGATCTGGCTGATATTTTGTGGGAAGCTTCGTGACTCAGTGGGTTTGAGATTCAACGGTGAGATTGTCGTTTCAACGGTTGGTTTCTCGTGAATCGGGGTTTTAGTGAAGCTGGTCGCTACAGTTCTTCAGCAGTTGCAGTCTTGAGTGTTTGGGAAATCCAACGGTGAGTTCTTCTCTGATTGAGCTGAAATTTGGCAGAGGTGTTGTTGACTTGTTCATCTTGGATTTGTACGGTGGGATTGTTCTCTGGTTGCCGGAATCCTAGTGAGCTGAGGTCGTTTGTATCTGCTAGTTTTGTAAGCTTGTATTGCTCTCTTGTTGAGCTCTCTTGTTGTTGGAGATTGCTCTCTTTGAGCCTTAGTCTCTGGATCTGTTCTGTAGGAACAGGGAGGACGTGGTTGTAACACTCAAACATTTGATATAGTGGATTTTGAGTGGACTACGGTCCCGTGGTTTTTCCTTCTCACATCGAGGAGGTTTTCCACGTAAAAAGATTGTGTGTCATTTCGTTTTCTGCTTAGATCATTTCTGTGCCATAGTTCAAGTTCAAGTATTTTTCCTCACAGGCTCACACAAGTGCGGGGAAACTTATTCCGCTGCGCATTCGCGTGTTTTCGTGTTTTCCCCAACAAACCACAGTTTGGTTTTCCTGTTTGATCCAACTTTCTTAAAAGATTGTTTCTGACTATGAGATTGCTCATATCTTTCAGGTTGTTCAAGAGTTGCTCACTTGTCTTGATAGCCCTGGACTCCCTTTCCTTCAGTGGCAAGAGTGCTTTGCAGTTCTGGCGACACGACTACCTAAAGATCTCAGGAACAAGGTAAAGAAAGACTTATGTAATGTTATTTGTTCTGAGTTACTAGATTTTTAATGCTTTTCTTATAAATTATTGATCAGCTAGAATCGAAGTATACGGAATTTGAGTGCATCTCCGGAAACTCCCTGACCTCAGATTTTCCAGCCAAACTTTTCAAAGGCATTCTTGAGGTGATTGCCTATTATTTCTTCCATTAGAGACGTACCATTGTCTCTAAAATGGCTTCTTATCGGTCCATTTCTTGTAACAGGCTCATTTACCATCTTGTGTTGAAAAAGAAAGAGGTTCCCTTGAAAGGGTCATTGCACCTTTGATGAGCCTTGCGAAGTCTTACGAAGGTGGTAAAGAAAGTCATGCGCGTGTTATTGTTCATTCTCTCTTTGAAGAATATCTATCAGTAGAAGAATTATTCAGTGATAACATGCAGGTAATTAATATATGGTGTAATTACTGATATACAGCTTTTTGTGGTTGCTAGCTATGTCTGAGGAGTCTTAATTATCATTTTGTTTATCTTTGACAGGCTGATGTTATAGAACGCATGCGTCAGCAATACAAGAAAGATCGGTCCAAGATTGTGGATATAGTTATCTCACACCAGGTCTGTAATTATTCTTCTCAAACCAGGTTTCTCTTGTCTTCATTACAATGTCTTTGAACTGGTATGCTCATCTTTTATTCTGTTCAGGGCATTAAAAACAAAAACAAAATCGTTCTCCGGCTCATGGAGCAGCTTGTTTATGCTAATCCTGCTGCGTATAGAGATAAACTTATCCGATTCTCAACACTTAACCATAGTAACTACTCTGGGGTACGTTTAGTTCCCTTTAGTTTCATAACATTCATGTGTACGTTCAACTGATGATCAGTATTATGTGTGTAGTTGGCGCTCAAGGCGAGTCATTTACTCGAACAGACCAAACTAAGTGAACTTCGTTCAACTATTGTTAGAAGCATGTCAGAGTTAGAAATGTTAGAAAATATGGATACTCCCAAGAGGAAGTGTGTCATTGATGAAAGGATGGAAGATCTTATGAGTGCGTCTTTAGCTGTTGAAGATGCTCTCGTGGGACTATTTGACCATAGCGATCGCACACTTCAAAGGCGGGTTGTTGAGACTTATATTCGCAGATTGTACCAGGTTTGAGTTCATTCTTTTGCACCCTTATTATTTTTGGTCACGAACAATCATGACTTCAACTTAACGTGTGTCCTGTCATTAGCACTACCTCGTTAAAGAAAGCGTGAGGATACAGTGGCACCAATATGGTCTTATTGCTTCCTGGGAGTTCCTAGAGGAGCTTAAAGAACGAAACAACATTGACTCAGACGATCAAGAGACATCTGAAAAAGTTTTTGTTGAGAAGCGTAGAAAGAAGAAAAAGGGAACTATGGTTATAATCAAATCGCTGCAGTTTCTGCCGAGTATAATAAGTGCAGCATTGACAGAGAAAAACCAGAATGACTATGAATCTTTCGGATCTCCTTTATCTAAAAATATGATGCACATTGCTATTGTGGGCACCAGCAATCAGATGAGTCTGCTTCAGGACAGGTACTTGACACAGCCTGGCTGTTTCAAACCAGCTATATTGTCTACCTAATTTGTTTACATTGCTGGTTTGTTTGTCTTAGTGGGGATGAGGACCAAGCTCAGGAAATAGTAAACAAGCTAGCCAAAATTCTTAAAGAGGAAGAAGTGAGTTCGAGCCTCTGTTCTGCAGGTGTCGGTGTGATAAGCTGTATAATCCAGCGAGATGAAGGAGAAACACCCATTAGACATTCGTTCCATTGGTCGATGGAGAAACAGTGTTATGCAGAAGAGCCGTTGATACGTCATGTTGAACCTCCTCTGTCCATTTACCTTGAGTTGGTATGATCATGATCATGAAATGTTACTAAATTCTTGTTTCACAGCATTCTTTTGAACGATTATGTTACTGTTTTTCTGACGCAGGATAAGCTCAAAGGATATGAAAATATACAATATACTCCTTCACGAGATCGTCAATGGCATATGTATACTGTCACAGACAAGCCGGTGCCAATCAGGAGGATGTTCCTGAGATCTCTTGTTCGTCAGGCTACAATGAACAATGGCTTTATGTTGCAGCAAGGGCAAGATAACCAACTTAGCCAAACACTTCTCTCCATGCCTTTTACATCGAAATGCGTTGTTAGGTCTTTGATGGATGCGATGGAGGAACTTGAACTGAATGCCCATAATGCTGCCATGAAACCAGACCACGCACATATGTTCCTTTGCATACTGCGTGAGCAGCAGATTGATGATCTTGTGTCTTCCCCTAGGTTGTTATGGCTGTGTCCTTGACTAGTTATTGTTTGTAATGTGTCTGACCTTATATTAATAATATCCAACCTGTTTCTCGCAGGAGAGTTGAAGTGAACGCGGAGGATGAAGTAACTACAGTCGAGATGATCTTAGAAGAAGCAGCACGAGAGATACACAGATCTGTCGGAGTGAGAATGCATAGGCTGGATGTGTGCGAGTGGGAAGTGCGGCTGCGGTTGGCGTCCTCTGGACTGGCAAGTGGCGTTTGGAGAGTTGTGGTTGCAAACGTTACAGGCCGTACATGCACTATCCATGTAAGTTCAGCTTACAAATATTTGGTTGTACAAACTATACTCATAGTAAGAGAGCACATCATGAAGACATGACCTGCTGTGATTTGATGTTTCAGATATACCGAGAAGTTGAAACTATTGGGAGAAATAGTTTGCTTTACCACTCAAGAACCAAGAAGGGACCTTTGCATAGAACCCAAGTGAATGATCAATATAAGCCATTGGGATATCTTGATAGGCAGCGTCTAGCTGCTAGGAGGAGTAACACTACTTATTGCTATGACTTCCCGTTGGTTAGTTGCTGTATTCACAAGATTCAAACACATAGATTTACTATTTTCGCTACTTACGTTGCTTCTCTCCTTTTTAGGCATTTGAGACAGCCTTGGGACAGTTGTGGGAATCACAATATCCGGGAGTTAAGAAACCATGTAAGAATACTCTTATCAATGTTAAAGAGCTTGTATTCTCCAATCCAGAAGGTACATCTCTTATTCCGGTTGAAAGACCACCGGGTCTCAATGACTTTGGAATGGTGGCCTGGAGCCTAGAGATGTTGACTCCTGAGTTTCCTATGGGACGGAAACTTCTCATAGTGGCCAATGACGTCACCTTCAAAGCTGGTTCTTTTGGTCCTAGAGAGGACGCGTTTTTCCTTGCGGTGACTGAACTCGCTTGTGCGAGGAAGCTTCCCTTGATTTACTTGGCAGCTAATTCTGGTGCCAGACTCGGAGTAGCTGAAGAAGTCAAAGCCTGCTTTAAAGTTGGATGGTCGGATGAAGTTTCCCCCGAGAATGGTTTTCAGTATATATACCTAACCCCTGAAGACCATGCAAGGATTGGATCATCGGTCATTGCGCACGAAACAAAGCTTCCTAGTGGGGAAACAAGGTGGGTGATTGATACAATCGTTGGTAAAGAAGATGGTATTGGCGTAGAGAACTTAACAGGAAGTGGGGCAATAGCAGGTGCTTACTCAAGGGCGTACAACGAAACATTTACTTTAACATTTGTTAGTGGAAGAACGGTGGGCATTGGTGCTTACCTTGCCCGCTTGGGTATGAGGTGCATACAGAGACTTGACCAGCCGATCATCTTGACTGGCTTTTCGACACTCAACAAGTTACTTGGACGTGAGGTTTATAGCTCTCACATGCAACTTGGTGGGCCTAAAATCATGGGCACAAATGGTGTTGTTCATCTTACAGTCTCAGATGATCTTGAAGGCGTATCAGCGATTCTCAACTGGCTAAGCTACGTTCCTGCTTACGTTGGTGGTCCTCTTCCTCTTCTTGCTCCTTTAGATCCACCGGAGAGAACTGTGGAGTACGTCCCAGAGAACTCTTGTGACCCACGAGCTGCTATAGCTGGGGTTAACGACAATAATGGTAAATGGCTTGGTGGTATCTTTGATAAAGATAGCTTTATTGAGACACTTGAAGGCTGGGCAAGGACGGTAGTGACTGGTAGAGCTAAGCTCGGTGGCGTACCCGTTGGTGTTGTTGCTGTTAAGACACAGACCGTAATGCAGATCATACCAGCAGATCCTGGACAGCTTGACTCTCATGAAAGAGTTGTTCCACAAGCAGGACAAGTCTGGTTTCCTGATTCAGCAGCGAAGACAGCTCAAGCGCTCATGGATTTCAACAGAGAAGGGCTTCCTTTGTTTATCCTAGCGAACTGGAGAGGGTTTTCAGGTGGGCAGAGAGATCTTTTCGAAGGAATACTTCAGGCTGGTTCGACTATTGTAGAAAATCTGAGAACATATCGCCAACCAGTGTTTGTGTACATCCCGAAGATGGGAGAGTTGCGTGGTGGAGCGTGGGTTGTTGTTGACAGCCAGATAAATTCGGATTATGTTGAAATGTATGCTGATGAAACTGCTCGTGGGAATGTTCTTGAGCCAGAAGGGATGATAGAGATAAAATTTAGAAAGAGAGAGATGTTGGAGTGCATGGGAAGGTTAGACATGAAGCTGATTATTCTTAAAGCAAAACTGCAAGAAGCCAAGCAAAGCAAGGCTTATGCAAACATTGAGCTTCTCAAGCAACAGATTAAAGACCGTAAGAAGCAGCTCTTGCCACTTTATATCCAAATAGCCACCAAAATTGCGGATCTTCATGACACTTCCATGAGAATGGCTGCAAAAGGAGTGATCAAAAGTGTTGTGGAATGGAGTGGCTCACGTTCCTTCTTCTATAAAAAGTTGATTCGGAGAATTGCTGAGAGCTCGCTTGTGAAAAAGGTAAGAGAAGCTTCTGGAGACAACATATCATACAAATCTGCAATGGGTTTGATACAGGACTGGTTCTGCAAATCTGATATTGCCAAGGGGAAAGAAGAAACTTGGACAGACGACCAAGTGTTCTTTACATGGAAAGACAATGTTGGTAACTACGAGTTGGAGCTGAGCGAGTTGAGAGCACAGAAACTGCTGAATCATCTTGCAGAGATTGGGAACTCATCTGATCTGCATGCTCTGCCTCAGGGACTTGCTAATATTCTAAACAAGGTAAGAAACCGTTGAGACAACTGAGTTTTAAATTCTAGAGTTGTGTTTTCTTGAGGCTTAGTGAGTGTGTGTGATGCAGATGGAGCCTTCGAGGAGAGAAGAGCTAGTGGATGCGCTAAGGAACGTGTTGGATTGATATATCGAAGAGGTTTTGGCTTGTGTCCCAATAAAGATGGTCTATGGAGTTGCTTGTGTCCTACGGGGACGAAAGCTGTTTGGTTGGAATTAGAATTGGTTGCTTGTCTTTTATTTTGTGGAGGTTAATTAGTTTTTATTTTTTTAGTTTTTATAAATAATTAATTTTTATTTTTTTATATTATTTTTTTTTATTAGAGACTAACTCCCCAATAATGATGCTCTAAGATATAATTTCTGCTTTGACACGATTTGTTGTTCTCTATCGTGTATGGTCACCATAACTTATTTTACTATATTTTAAAGTGGCTTTTAAATATATCACGATTATAAAATGTAATGGAGAAATTCATTTTGGGTTCTTAAATATATTTTATTAATGAATATCTATGTTATAATGAGGAATTGTCTCTCCTGAGAATGCGCCAAGTCAGTACCGAATGACATGTGTCCCATATTTTTATAAAAACCAATCTATCCGAGACCCAAAATTCAAACATAATCAAGTTATTAATTTATTTTCTTTTGACAGTCCAACAAAATATCCTTACACAAATCTAAACTATTATCTCCTTAAGCAGCCAATAAAATACTTCCTCTTTAGAGCATGATTATCGGAAACTCTAAAAGAGAGGTTCAGAAAAATGCATTAAAATAAATCAAAACAAATTAAAATTACTGAAACTGGTTCTAAAAATAGAGTTTTCAGAGCGGCCTCTAAAAAACACCTGCCAACATTTTACTGGCACAGGAGAAAAAACAGGATTTACAGTCTCTCTCATCTTCTCCGGTCTTGAATGTTCTTTTTCTTCCTTGGCTCTGCGCCGCGTTTTATCTCATCCTCTCGATGAATTCCTCCCAAGCTTGCTTCTTCTATTCTCCTCTTAGACCAATCTCACTTTCGCAATCCTCCTCTGGTTTCATTTCTAAACGTAAGCTCTCTCTTCCTTCAGAATTATTTAATCTGATTCAAAGTAAACACATTTCAACGAAGGCAATTGCTTGTTGCGTAGACTAGTTGGGACACAGACGTTTAAGTTTCGTTGCTTTGGGTTGATGGAACCCCAATTTCGAGGGCACTAACACTAACCAACCTGGGTTTTGTCACCGTTGCTATAAAGTTCACAGCTCTTTGAATTACTTCTCTTATTCCTGCAATTTGCTCAACTGATCGAACTTTCTTCTCACAAAAAACTGGAACAACTTATTGAGGCATGTGTTCATTGATGTTTTTGCAGGGGGCCCAATTTTGGCGTTATCAACCATTTTGATCCAGAAGATGCCTTGCTACGAATTTGAGTTTGTCGGGAACGAGAGGAAGCTGTTTTATACAGATGAACAGAAGCCATCTCCTTATAAAAGAAAGGAAGAGTTTTTTCGATAAATTACCCGGATAAGAACAAATGAATCCATGATACATATGCTTTATATCACAGCGATGGGATGCATTCAGAGCAAAAATGTTGTTTTGAAATTCTATCATTAATTTTACGACAGCTGATGCTCAAGTAAGAATATATATGCTTGTTCACGGTCAAGCATGTAATGTTTACAGCATCTCTGCTAGTCTGCGGTGCAATGACAATGACTTGGCTGTGTGATACGATATGAGAATCTGGATTTGGTATTTTTGATTCTCTCTCTTTCTATGCAACCCCACTAGAGGTTCTCCTATCGTAGGGTAAAAAAGTAAGGATTTTCAGCTGAGTTTTTGAACCAAAATCAACTAATTAAATAATAATCAGAACCTCTAATTGAAGGGAATGTCCTCGAGATCATACTTGTATACTCTAACATAGTTGTTAAGTCAGATAAAACTATCATGTGATGTTGGGTAATTATAATGTTTTGCTAGAAGTCGCTTATAATTTATGAGTTCTGAACTCATTGCCAACATCATATGATCCTATAGGGTCACACACCTAAGCAAACTGGATAACGAATACTGGGAATGATCATTAGAGTAATGATCTCATAAATGTGTAACTGTTACACGTTGATATTGAGTTTATATGAGGTTGTCGATCGACACCGCTTATTAGTGTCGATCGACACCACTCAGGATTAATGATACCGGGTTTAAATTAATGACTGAATTTAAACCGGTTAATCCAAGGATTAATGGGATTTCGTGCCTGACTCCTATATACACAAGTCAGGGCCACGAAATCATATAAGCGACTTGCCATAGCCGTCGAGAAAGAAACTCAGAAGCTCCCAGAGGCACTAGCATCCCTGATTCAGTCTTGTGTGCGTGTGGACTAGCTATAGAGGCGCAACACCTGAGGCGCTCCAGATCTCGTTTTACCTAATCATTCCGCTACCAATCTCTAGGTAAATCCTTGATCTGAGGACATAGATTCAATAAACTTGATCTTGTGGCAATAGGAATTTGATAGTCTTAAAGAGTTAAAACCTTGACAAATTCCTCCAGTGGTATCAGAGCCATATGTTTAATTGAATCTGTAACATGCTGTTTATGTGTAATGAATTCGAATTTGAGTTTTGAAATCAATAGAAGTTGCATGTTAGATCTTTTGTGTCAAAATCGTTTTGATAAAAAGAGAAAATTAGGTTTTCTGCACGGCGGTGTCAATCGACACCAAGCGTGTGTCGATCGACACGGGCCTTAAACGCAGTGTAAAAACTCAAAGTGTCGATCGAATGATCGACGTTCCGGAAATCGCGGTGTCGATCGACACGCTTCGATCGCCTTCGTTTCAATTGGATTGAACCGGACTTGTACGATTGCACTAATTGGGATTAATCGATTCCATCACGGTTAAACCGGTTAGCTGGTGTCGACCGACACAAGGGTTGTGTCGATCGACACATGCGTTAACCGACATCGGTTCAATTGGATTGAACCGAAATTGATTGGTTTAATCGGGTTAAATATTTAACCGCGATTACATCGATCGACAGGTTTCTCGCATCTCGAATCGTGTGGTGTCGATCGACACAAGCACAGATTCGTCGTTCCAAACTTAATCAATTTAATTAGATTAAAAGATTTTGTGAGGATATTAAAAGATTTAATTTATACATATATGATATGTGTTGAGATTCATGTTTCGTTCCTCAAACGTAATATTAAGCATTTCGTGTCTTCCCATTTCTCGTCAACTGCCAAGACTCGTTTTGTTGTGTGATGGGCTTGCCAAAGCAAGGCGTTCACAATTACACGAGTACGGCAGGTGGTAATCGTGGTACTACATGACTAAAAGATTGGTTTGCTTGACTGGGCCATCAAAATGGTTTTGGGCCTAGAGACATATGATCGGCTTTGATATATGATATCAATCCGAGACAAAAGTCATATTGGATATGATTAGCAAACGAGTTGCTTACCTAAATAGCTAAAGTCTAGGCGATGAGCCAAAGCTCACTCAGATTTCAGTGAAATATGGATCTTGGATCATTATATTCTACTTGAGGAAAATTAACTTAGAATATAATGTGAGTCTTCTTAATTGTTAAGATTTCGTAACCTTCGAAACATCAAAACTAATTAAACTCTCTTCTTTTCTTAATTCAGCTATGTCAACCAACAACACAAACTCATTCACGTTGAGATCTGTCCTTGAGAAGGAAAAACTGAAAGGATCCAACTTCTTGGAATGGTATCGGAACCTGAGAATAGTTCTCAGACAGGAAAAGAAGGACTATGTCCTTGAAAGGCCTCTTCCTGAAAAGCCGAGATCCAATGCTCCCAATGCTGAAAAAGGACAAGTGGGAAAAGCATTCGGATGATGTGACGAATGTGATTTGTCTGATGCTGGCCACAATGAACTGGGAACTGCAGAAGCAGTTCGAGAACGCAGGGTCACCGATCGTGATGATCACAACCCTGAAATCTATGTTTCAGGAGCAGGCTCCCACTGAGAGATACCAGACGGTCAAATCTCTCATCGAGTGCAAGTTGTCTAAGGACAGTCCAGTGATTCCTCATGTCATTAAGATGATGGGTTATATTGATAACCTGGCTCGACTGGACTCTCCCCTTAGCCAAGAGTTGGCTACGGACATCATCCTGCAATCCCTGCCATCTAGCTTCGATCAGTTTGTTCTAAACTACTATATGAACAATCTGGCGAAGTCACTGACTGAGCTGCACGGCATGCTCAAGACGGCAGAGCCCAACATCAAGAAGGCCAAACCTGAAGTACTTATGGTACAAAAGTATAAAGGGTTTAAGAAACCCGCTAGAGGCAAAGGAAAGGTCAAGACTGTCCAGGTTGAGAGTCAGGACAAGCCTGAGCCGAATTCCAAGCCCAACCGTGGCCCAACTGATGCTGACATTTGTCTTTACTGCAAGAAGCCGGGGCATTGGAGGAGGAATTGCAAAGAATTCCTGGAAGGTCTGAAGAACCTGAAGAAGTTGTACGAGACGACATCTAAAGGTATTTATGTTATAGAAGTAAATGTTGCTTCATATTCAGGTTCTAGTTCTTGGGTATTGGATACCGGTTGTGGTGCTCATATTTGTACTAATATGCAGGACCTGCGCAGCAGTAGAACGCTGAAGAAAGGACAAGTGGACCTGCGAGTTGGGAATGGAGCAAGAGTTGCTGCATTAGCCGTAGGAACTTACCATTTGTCTTTGCCTTCTGGCATGGTTTTAGAGTTGGAGAATTGCTACTATGTACTTGCGATTAGCAGGAATATCATTTCTGTTTCTATTTTGGACATGAATGGTTTTGATTTTTCGATTAAGAACAAATGTTGCTCTTTTATTCGAAATAATATGTTCTATGGTAGCGCCCCATTAGAGAATGAGCTTTATATTCTCAACCAATCAATGCCGGTCTATAACATAATTAACAAACGGTATAAAACCAATGACTCGAACCCGACTTTTCTCTGGCATTGTCGTTTGTGCCACATTAATGAGAAGAGGATTCAAAAGCTCCATCATGATGGGCTTTTAGACTCATTTGATTATGAATCATTTGAGAAATGTGAATCCTGCTTAATGGGCAAAATGGCTAAAACCCCTTTCAACAAGAGAAATGAAAAGGCCAGTGACTTGTTGGGCCGTGTACATACCGATGTATGTGGCCCAATGAGCATTAGCGCTAGAGGAAATTTTAGGTATTTCATTACATTTACTGATGATTTCAGTAGATATGGCTATGTTTATCTTATGAAACATAAGTCGGAATCCTTTGAAAAGCTCAAGGAGTTCCAGAATGAAGTACATAACCAACTTGGCAAAAATATCAAAGCTTTTCGATCTGATCGTGGAGGTGAGTACTTAAGCCAAGAGTTCGATGATCATCTTAAGGATTGTGGAATCGTTTCACAACTTACTCCTCCTGGAACACCTCAATGGAACGGTGTGTCTAAGAGGAGGAATCAGACTTTATTGGATATGGTCCGATCGATGATGAGTCATGTAGATTTACCGTTATCCTTCTGGGGATATGCTCTTGAGACGTCTGCGTTTATGCTGAACATAGTTCCATCTAAATCAGTTGAAAAGACTCCATATGAGATATGGACTCGAATAGTTCCAAGTCTGTCTTTTCTTAAAATTTGGGGTTGTGAAGCTTATGTCAAGCGATTGATAACTGATAAGCTTCCACCCAAATCTGATAAGTTTCACTTCGTAGGTTACCCTAAGGAAACCAAGGCGTACTACTTCTACAACCGATCCGAGAACAAAGTGTTTGTTGCTCGGAATGGTGTCTTTCTCGAGAGAGAGTTTCTTTCCAAGAAAAACAGTGGGAGTAAAGTACAACTCGAAGAGATTCGAGAATCACAGGACGCTACTCAACCTAACGAGGAAGAGCAGCCGTTGGATTCACAAGAGGTTGTGGAACCAACACAGCCGTTGGATTCACAAGAGGTCGATGAACTAGCACATGTGGTGCCTATAGTTCGCAGATCCGAAAGGATTCGCAACAAGGTCGAGAGATATGGATTTCTCGTAACTCACTGCCATGATCTGTTGATCATTGACAGCGACGAACCTGCGAATTTCGAAGAAGCCATGATGGGCCCTGACTCCGAAAAGTGGCTTGAAGCCGCTGGATCCGAAATGGGTTCCATGTCACAAAACCAAGTATGGACTTTGGTTGATTTACCTGATGGTGTAAAAGCCATCGAGTGTAAATGGGTCTTCAAGAGGAAGATCGATGTGGATGGAAACGTTCAGATTTATAAACCTAGATTGGTGGCAAAAGGTTTCAAACAAGTTCATGGTGTTGACTATGACGAAACCTATTCCCCAGTCGCCATGCTTAAATCTATTCGGATTCTCCTAGCAACTGCTGCTTATTATGATTATGAGATTTGGCAGATGGATGTGAAAACAGCTTTCCTTAACTGGATTCTAGAGGAGGATGTGTACATGACGCAGCCTCCAGGTTTCCCAGATCCTAAAAACGCTGGGAAGGTATGCAAGCTTCATAAATCCATTTATGGATTGAAGCAAGCATCTCGGAGTTGGAACCTCCGTTTTGATGAAGCAGTCAAAATGTTTGACTTCATCAAGAACGAGAGGAACCATGCGTTTACAAGAAGACTAAAGGGAGCGCAGTTGCATTTCTCGTGCTATACCTAGACGACATACTCCTTATTGGAAATGACGTTTCGTTGCTTCAGTCTGTAAAGACTTGGCTCGGAAGTTGCTTCTCGATGAAGGATATGGGAGAAGCCGCATACATTCTTGGAATAAGAATCTATAGAGATAGATCGAAGAGGCTAATTAGACTCTGTCAGGACACTTATATCGATAAGGTCTTACACAGGTTTAATATGCATGATTCCAAGAAGGGCTTGCTTCCGATGTCACATGGCATCACTCTCTGCAAGAAGCAGTGTCCTTCGACACCTGCGGAGCGAGAGCGCATGGGTAGGACTCCTTATGCTTCTACAATAGGATTCATCATGTATGCCATGTTATGTACACGTCTGGATGTCGCTTGTGCTTTGAGCATGACAGGCCGATACCAATCTGATCCTGGTGAGAATCACTGGACTGCTGTCAAGACAATTCTGAAGTATTTGAGAAATACTAAGGATAAATTCTTGGTGTACGGTGGATGTGATGAGCTTGTGATGAGTGGATACACCGACGCTAGTTTCCAGACGGACAGAGACGACTCCCGATCTCAATCTGGTTATGTCTTCTGTCTGAATGGCGGTGCAGTTAGTTGGAAGAGTTCCAAGTAGAGCACCGTGGCGGATTCCACAATCGAAGCTGAGTACATTGCTACTTCAGAAGCGGCAAAGGATGTTGTTTGGATCAGAAAGTTCATCATTGAACTTGATGTGATTCCTAGCATATCTGAGCCTGTAGCATTGCTGTGCGACAACAATGGGGTGCGACAACAATGGGGCCATAGCTCAAGCAAAGGAACCCAGATCACACCAGAAGTCCAAACACATCGAGAGAAGATATCATTTGATACGTGAGATCATCGAGAGAGGTGATGTGAAGATCAGCAGAGTTCCGACGGACGATAATGTTGCTGATCCTCTGACCAAGCCACTCCCATGACCTAAGCATGAGAGTCATGTTGCTGCAGTGGGAATTAGATTTCTTGAGCAGTAATCTTAGTTTGAGTGGGAGTTATTTATTTTGTTTTTGATGTTCATGTAAACATACTTGGGTTATGTTTTATTTAATGAAATTATTTTAGTATTATTTAATTGCATAATTAGATAATTAAATAATAGTCCCAAAACAATTTGAGACATTCTTATAGGTCATCAAATGCGTGATTTGATCATGAAACCTTATAAGCGATAAATGTCATATAAATTATTGAGGTCCCTGGTCGAAGGTCATTAAATTGGACATTAATGACTGCGTGAAATTAGTATGTGATGTGACTGATGACCAAGTTTCATGGTGTCATTGATAGGAGTATCAAAGTCAATCACATAGATATGTGTTGAGAACACAGTATCGGACAGGACCCGCTAATGAGGACTCAACAAGATTGTTATATGAGTGTCATATGAGTTTCTCATTACAACTCTAGAGTATAGTCCTTAGACCTGAGTTCATCATGATTTCCTGCATATGAATTGGTCTGCTTTGACTTTGTCAAACGTCAGCCGTAACTGGTGACTATAAAGACATTGATTGGGCATGTCATGAAGTGCGTGTGGAACAGGGGATGGAACAAGATGGAATTTGTCCCTCCTATATAACGGGAGATAAATATCTTTGGGCCTATTGAAGATTTGGTACTGAAGGAAAGTGTGGCCACACTCGAACGAGCTGAAAGTCAGTCGTTTGCTTTTATCAGTACAAATCAGAGTTCGATAAACATGACTTGGCTTTATAAGGATGACACGAGCTCTTGCCTTATGCTGAATCGAGATATAGTGACAAAGGGATTGTTGGAATAAGTTGATTCCAGTACAAGTGGGAGATTGAAGGGAATGTCCTGGAGATCATACTTGTATACTCTAACATAGTTGTTAAGTCGAGATAAGACTATCATGTGATGTTGGGTAATTATAGTGTTTTGCTAGAAGCCACTTATAATTTATGAGTTGTGAACTCATTGCCAACATCATATGATCCTATAGGGTCACACACCTAAGAAAACTGGATAACGAATACTGGGAATGATCATTAAAGTAATGATCTCATCAATGTGTAATTGTTACACGTTGATATTGAGTTTATATGAGGGTGTCGATCGACACCGCTTATTAGTGTCAATCGACACCACTCAGGATTAATGATACCGGGTTTAAATTAATGACTGAATTTAAACCGCTTAATCCAAGGGTTAATGGGATTTCGTGCCTGACTCCTATATATACAAGTCAGGGCCACAAAATCATATAAGCGACTTGCCCTAGCCGTCGAGAAAGAAACTCAGAAGCTCCCAGAGGCACTAGCATCCCTGATCCAGTCTTGTGTGCGTGTGTACTAGCTATAGAGGCGCAACACCTGAGGCGCTCCAGATCTCGTTTTACCTAATCATTCCGCTGCCAATGCCCAGGTAAATCCTTGATCTGAGGACATAGATTCAATAAACTTGATCTTGTGGCAATATGAATTTGATAGTCTTAAAGAGTTAAAACCTTGACAAATTCCTTCACTAATGAGGTTATCCCAATAATCATGCTCTTACATTCTAGCATAAGCTCTCCGTTGATCAACCCCTCCCTTTTCCTGATGGATCCGCTGAACTCATTTCTTATCGGTCAGACTCCTTAACATCGTTCCCTGTCTTCAATTCTCATTAACTCCTTTTCCTCTCGCCGCTTCAAAACTTTCCCTTATAAATTTAGTCCAACCATAGACCTTTAATCCCACAAGTGCCGCCATCGATTTCGTTGCAATACCAAACGAGTCCATCTACGTGACAGTTCAAACTCATTCTCCCTTATCCTCTATACGCATCAAACGCAAAGTTAGTTTCCGCTTATAAGGCCAGGCCAATCTCTCGAATCTTCATTAGAAACGCAATCATACACCTCTTCCCAGGCTATGAAGATCAACAACATCCATGGCGGTTTCTTCTACTATTTATTTTCTTCTTCTTATAATATCTTACTAGAGCAGGACCCACGCCCGAAAGCGGGCTAATTTAATTGTGGGCTAATTAACTACAGATATTTAATATTTGTGGGCAGTTATGTACCAGTATTGTGGACCGACATATTGTGTTTGTCGACAGTCTTTTTTTTTAATACTTGTCTGAAACAAATCTGAAACCTCATATTTTATTTTTTCTTCTCTCTGGTTCTAGTTTCCTTTCTGTGATAATAACGATGAAGTCTTAAGAACGAAGACAATTGAGAAGAAGATGACACAAAAATTTTGTTCAAATTTAAATTTTGTTATCCTCTATTAGGTCGGGATACTGAGCTTGCAGGAAGAAAAATATATTCACGATCAGGTAATTGTGCCTATTGAAGAGTCACGGAATTTCAGATATAGAAATTATTCATTAAAATTTTGCCAAGTCACTTGGCGAATCAGATTCTGCCATGTGGTTTGTGCTTTACATTTTATTTTTAAATTTTTTTTATCAAAACCTGTTTTGTCTAGATAAAAAAAATAAAAAACTACCTTACTTATTATTTTATCTCCACTCTCATAGTAACTATACGGTTCTAAGTCGTGGCCGACACCTGCACATGAAATCCCTAATTTTGCGATTTCAACCACCACGTTCATGAAATCATGGTTCTGAATAAGTTCAACTCCTTCTTCTCCTATATAATCTGTAATAAACACTTCTAATCGTTTTTACCCGTGTTATTTCTCCTTCTTCTTCTATATCTCTATATCTCCTAATCCTTTTCTGTCGCAAGCAGCCACCATGCACTGATTACGCTGCCCTCCTCTAAAATTGTTCATGAAATCATGGTTCTGAACAAGCTCCACCAGTTTGTTAAGCTTTCGTATTTCATTCAATACGGGTAATTGTTTTTTTTTCTCATTTGCTAATTGTTGGATTCTCTCATCATTTTTGAAGTTATCAAATCGCAATCATCTATTCAGAAGGTTTGTTGTTTGTCTATAAAAAAAGGAACGACAACTGTTTGAAGATGTTGGAGTATACTCCCATTTCCCAACTTAATTCTTCACAAACAGGATGAAAAATCATAGCTCAGATATCCCGGATTTGGGATTACTATCCCAAAGACAGACCTGGAGTAATACGTGGCATGGAAATTATCTTTGTGGATGAAAAGGTACATACTTATATTTCAAGTTTTCGTTTCTAAAATTTATATTTCAAATAGATTATATTAAAAATTTGCATAAATTTTTAATATGACAGGGAGATAGGATTCAAGCTTCTGTAAAACAGAAATTGATACAAAAAAAATCAAAACCAGATTAAAAGGAAGAGAGTGTAGAGATATCATGAATTTCGAAGTATTGGCTAACAATGGCGATTACAGAGGAACATCACACCCTTACAAGATAAATTTTCTATTTACGACATGTATGAAAGTTTGTGAGAAGATTCCAAATCTCTCCCACTTCAATTTTAGACCCTTTCTAGATATTGAAGCGCAAGCCGTTGATGATGTCTTCATTGGTATGTTTCTTCCCTTAATTTGTACATGTCGATTGATAGTGTGCATATTTCATAATATATTTTTTAACCATTGTTTAACTAATCTACGCCTAACTTCCTATGATATTTCTACAAACATCCTTGGTGAATTTGCAGGCATGAGTGATATTATAGAGAAAAACCTTTCAGGCAAACTTTCAAAGTTCTTGGAAATTCAACTAAAAGATCTCAGGTTAGTTATAAATTCAGCGAATTTTTATTTCAGTGTTTTGGCTTCTGTTGAGTTTATGTTAATCTATTCAGCATTTAAATTCAGTGAATTTTATTTCAGTGAAACAATCATCGGATGCACTTTATGGGAAAAACATGCTGAGGATGTGCAATCTTATGTGAAGAACAACAATACTGGTCCGATAATTTTACTTGGATTATGAGGATCAAAAAATGTAATGCTAATTAAAACTTACATTTTATTTATTTTATCTTAAATCTTCATTATGCAAATTTTTTAAATATATTTACGTAAATTATCTGTTCAAAACTCACACTTCTCTACAAAGCTATTTCTGAATGGAGACCTAGAGGAGATTGCTGTATTTAGGAAAAAGTAAGTTCATCTTAGTAATAGCATACATCTCTGTTAATAAGTTTTTCCCCTTTTATGAAGATATTTGCTTATATACATAAATTTCAGGATGACCAAAAATGATATTTCAGTTTCCTTTGGAGTTTTGCCATTAGTAACACCCACATTACAAAATTGACTTATTCCCATTAAGTTGCTGGAAAACTATAAATCAGTTTACATAATCAACTGAGGTAATAATAAATATGTTCGACACTATGTATTCAAATTGACAATTCAAAAATTTATAACATATGCTTTATTCTTAGGAAAGTACTTAGCGTTGCTTTTGCTGCGATCACAGCATTTCAAAAGGAGCTTCCTTGGTTCTATATTGAATGCACAAGCTGTTTTTCAACGGTTACACCCTATTTCAACCCAGAGTGAGGAAATCGAAATCAACAAATATTCATGCCACACATGCGAAAAAAACGAAACCTGTACAAGTATAAGGTAATAGTATCATGTTCCATAATGTCAAATTACTTACGTAGACCGTCCGACTCATATTTTAAAATATACAGATTTTAAATTTAGATTTATTTCATTCTTAAAAGCTGCAAATATCAATATTCTATCTCATGTGAGATAATCGATTATTGTGATCATTAGGTACAAAGTTCATGTCAAAGTTGCTGATCATACCGGGTCGACATCTTTCTTATTATTTGATAGAGAAGTTATACAGCTCATTCATAGATCTGCCTATGAATTGCTTGAACAACAAGTGCAGGTGTGTTTGTCGTCATTTACTTCTTATATTTCATGTTTGCAGTGTGCAAAATTTGATCAGCCATTATATATATGTAATACATTTTTTTTTTCTTTTTGTTGTTGTAGTTTAATCGGAAAGGTGAAATTCCTGAAGAACTCTTAAACTTGGAAGGGAAAAACATTGTTTCCATCATTCGTGTGAATGGTGAAGAGAAATACTATCGATGTCCGAGTTTTAAAGTTGTTAAACTCACTCAAAGTCCTGAATATATCCAGAAGTTTCACGATAATGTTGTCTTACAGGTACGTTTACTATATATCTCTTTCACTTCTGGAGCATCATATGTTTCTAATAAAAAAATTATTAAAAATTTTAGGATGCTAAGCATTCAGAATTACCATTGATTTCAAGTAGATCTACATCAATTCAGGTTATATACTTATATATATACACAGCCTTTAAAATATTTTATTTTATACATGACTATTTTATTTTATACGTGACTTGACAAACTATATTGATAATTTACTGCAGATGGAGAGTACATCTTCTGAAGCAAATAACAATGACTTGCCACTTTGCTCCCCTATTACTCCAGTCACAAAACGTCAACGAACTGATATATGCGAAGATGATGGAGTTTAAGAATCATCGATAAAGCTTAAGTCAGCAACAAGAATTCCTAAAAGAAAAAGTGATAACAAAGGAGAAAACATGAAGAACAAAAACACTAAAGGCAAGAGTTGCGAGGCTGCAAAGACACTAAAACAAAATTATTTCATGGTCTATGTGTTAAGTCAAGTTAAGTTTACGTGTTTATTATTATAAATATTAGTCTTTAAGTATTATTTAGTGAATCTGTAAGTATTTTGTTTCGTTTTGTAACTTCTGTATATATCCTTTGTTAAAAGACTCACTTATATCTATTTTATTTGGTTCTTAAATGAAAGAAACTGTAAAAAAACAAATAAAGATGACTAATTAGGATAATAAGGATCGAAACAATTCTATTGTAAAAAAACAAATAAAGATGACTAATTGTTATGCTTTATTAAGTAGTACCAAATAAAAAAAATATATATATATATACTAGGAATCTTCCCGCGCTACGCGTGGGTTATGTTATTAATTTGTTTTCCTTTTTTGGTTACCAAAATTTTGTTTTTGTGTGTAATTTGTCTAATAACCCATAAAAGATGTCTAATTTAAAGTAAGCAGAAGAGTTAGAGAGCTATGAAGTTATAGCTTCAGATTTGTGGGCCATTTCTGTGTATTTAGGAGATGGTGAATTGTTTAGATTTTGTCTTTTTTTTGGTGATCTCACCCACTTTTTTTGTAAAGATTTTTGTTTGAAGTCCTTATTTTTTCTTTAATTTTGAAGAGGTTTTTTTTTTTGTAATGGATGGAATTTTTTTTTAAAATGACAAACATGTGTGATGACTTTTTATTATTAACATATTTGTTATAAGAATGATGTAATCTTTGATTTTCTATCTTTAAAGAATGATGTGAGAGGCAAAAGAAAATTGGAGGCTAAATTTTTCTAAGTAGCGGGATCCGAAATTTTTATTACCGCCTAATAATATCATAGCGTTTTCGACGTGGTATGTGCTATAAAAGATAACCTTAGCTTAATAAAATGAGAGGCGAAATCTTTTTTAGTCTGGCCCAACAATCTATAGCGTTTTATTATTAAGAAACGCTATCTAAAATATTTGGTTTATTCAACCATAGCATAAACATCAAAAACGCTATCTTTTTATGCTATCACTAGGCAAATTTCTTGTAGTGAATATGAAGATTTAGTCAAACCCACAACCTTTACTTATCAAATAAGAGTATATAATCAACTCATCTAAAAAATATTTTTATGAAAAATGTGACCCAATTTTACTTATTATTTTGAGGACTGCAAACACATGATTCATTTGCTTGCCCTCAGAACTGGCCGGCTCTGACCACCACTGTAGCTATTGTGATTAATGCATTAGCGGTGTGGGAGTACTTATCCATCACTAATGATATGTTAGCAAATGCAAAACAAGATAGATTCAGCTCATAAAGAGCTTTATGAAAGCATTAAGCAAAGATAATAAAAAGAAATATAAATAGCTCAAGTGAGCTTTATTCAAGAACAAGAAAGGAAATGACTTTCGGTTTGTCACCAAGATCAAATTGATTCAATATTGATATTCATAAAAGATGAAGAAGGGGCAGCTATTACAGCAGCCAGAGGTTACATAACAATGATCGATATAAAACATATTTATACTACTTGCTAAGAACCCTAAGAACATAGAGACTTGATAACATGGGCTTGTGGACTTCAGTTGGACTTGTGCTCTAACACTCCCACGCAAACTTTGCATCGGATGGTGAAGGAAGCAGCTGAGCCAACTTTGAAGTCGCAAATGGAGGTGACGTATCAGAAAGATGTAGACTGATTTCCTATTCGCCATGGAGATGGAAGACAGGTGACTTCAGAACCAAAATGAAACCTTTGACCTATACTTGGAGATCTATCATACTCCTTCAGAGGTATCTTTATACTTGGAGAGTTTTAGTATAGCCCCTCAGAGTATTAGAACCATTGTTTCTCACACAATTCTTGGTTTTGCTGCAGTTGCACCATCAACTATCAAAAGGACTCGACCAGGCTACTGAAACTTATAACATTATGTTTTCCCTAATGTTAATCTAACAAACAGCTCGTGTGCACTTTGCATATCTTGACACTTGCAACCTAAACTCATCTTTAGCAAACCCAAGACTAGCCTAGATAACAGCTTCCAGAGTTCCACATCTAGCGAACTAGAACCACAACAAGAAACTAGCAGCTCAAACAAGCAAACAATACCTCTTCCTTTATGTTTCTTTAAATGGAAATGACCATTTTTTTTTAATCTCAATGGCTTGTTGCAAAGGAAGAAGCTTTGAGTTTGTTGGAGAAGCTGTCTTTATGAACTGATGATGGATGCTAGATGGACGCTTGAACTGTCTTCATGAACAAGAAAGGAAATGACTTTCGGTTGTCACCAAGATCAAATTGATTTAAGATTGATATTCACTAACCTCTTTAGCCCCTCCGTACACGAAAAAAGCTTATTTGTCCTTGTTATAAAATTTAATTTCTTTTCTAATTTTTTTAAATCAAAAGGGTGAAAAGACAAGTTAAGGTTTAATGAATCACTTAAATTATGAATCAACCAAATAAAAGTCAATTGGGTTTTGGTCCAAACTTAAATTTGAACGGAACCCAAAGCCGGGCCCCAACCCAACGAAAAATAACTTATTTTTTTATCTATTTCTTAATCATACTATTCGTACTAGTTGATCTAGTCGTACTAATTGACCTAGTCATACTAGTTGACAGTAATTGACTTAATAATCGTACTAGCCGTACTAAATCTACTAGCAATATATTTAATCAATTTCCTTGTTTTTTGTAGCATGATGAGGAAGTTGTAGAAGAACAAATGCCGCTTCTCGGATATTTCTTCAATGCCACCGCATATGGAAAAGGAGGCAAGCTAAGTAGCAAATGCGTGCAACACAAATTCACTACAAAAAAGAGCATATTACATCATTTCTTTTTAATATTTACATCAATTATAAATGATGCAATTAACTTTTACATCACTTAAATAAATGATTCTGAATGTGATGATGCAAATAATTTGCATCATTTTATTAATAACTGATATAAATATTAATCATATTAACATCAATTATTATAATAGATGTAAATATGTGTCAATTGTAAGAAAATGATGTTAATTTTTACATCAATTTATTAAGTGATGTTAGTATTAGTGTCAGTTAAAATAATTGATGTTAAATATTTATATCAATAATAATTAATTAATTCTAAAATTAATATTAATTTTTATAATTAACATAATTACGAAAAAATATTTTATTAACAAAAACTTATTTTTAATAATTCTATAATTATTTTTCTATAGCAAAAATCATTTCAAATATCAACTAATTAGATTTTAATAACAGAACAGAATCAGTATTTAAAATATTATTGATAACGTTTTGTTATACTTTTTTTTTACAGAAACGTTTTTTATACATCCAAATAAAATAAAAACGAATTTTTATTTACAAAACAAAAATAAAATCACAAATCAAACCAATAAACTTAATTATCAATATTCTTGCTTTTGCTTCATGTATGTTTCTTCATTCCATCTTCATTCAATCTCCATTCCATCTTCATTCAATCTTCACTCCATCTCCATTCCATCTTCATTCAATCTTCATTCCATCTTTATTCCATCTTCATTCAATCTTCATTCCATCTTTGTAAATCTTCTACCATTAGAGATTACTTGAATATTATCATATGTAAAAACATTCCTATCCTAAAAGATTGAAAGTAAAATAACAAGATTAAGTTTTATAAGAAATTTCACAATTTAAATTTGAATTAGAATAACAATTCTAAAAATATAGATAGCATAAATTTGTGGATTACCTGTATTTTTTCTCTAAATCATGTAGAAAGCATACTATTCCTAATAGTTACTTTTTGCATCTCTCTTTTGATCTTGAATATAATATGAAAGAAAACAGTTTTAGAAGATATTAGAAATATCAATCATCAAATTTTAAAAAGAAATTTGAAAACTGTGTTGATAACTTTTTCTAACGGTGTGGAGGATGGAAGAAGATGAATATAGCATGAGAAAATGAACTAATATTGGAGGTGAATTTAAAAAAAAAATCTAACTATTTATTTTTTAGATAAAATCGAAAAATATCTCTATATTTATGGAAACAAATATATTGCATATATATGTATTTTTATTGGTATAAAATTCTCTTTAAAAATAATACTGCAAATATCCGTTTTAACTAATTTAACTAATTTATTTTTGAGATAAAATTATAAAATCCCTACATTTATGGCAGCAAGATATATCGTGTGTATATATACATATCTCTATTTTTAGTGGTATATAAGTTTCTTTTTTAAAATATTAATGCATTAAATGTGAAACTAATTAACTATTAATATTTAATTGATGAAAATTTGGCAAATTTAAAATAGCTTTTATATTTAATTATAGTAAAACATATATATATATCAATTATATCATTGATGCAAATTATTTTAATTTAATTACATTAGTTTTTTTAAAAAAGATGATGGAAAAAAAAAGTTACAATAGTTTTTACATTTGAAGTTAATTTTCACATAATTATTTTGATAGTATTAGTATTTTTTTACATCATCTTTTTTTTTTAATTGATGCTAAAGGAAAAAGAATATATACATTAACTTCAACAATTGAGGTTAATTCACATAATTAATTTAGTGATATTAAAAAAAATTATTAGCATCAGTTTTTATTGATGTAAATTTTGTATCAATTTGATAAATGATGTTAACCACAAAATAAATACATCATTTATAAAATTGATATTATTTTTTGTGAAAATGATACAAATTATAACTATATAGCATCAATTTATTGAAATGATGTTAAGTTAGTTAATAATACCATCACTTATTATTATTGATATAAAATTGTTTATATTTGTCTCACTTCTTAATAAGTAATTTAAAACAGTATCACTTGATTTTGTGATACAATTTAAGTGATTTAATTCAACCTTTTTTTGTAGTGATTTAAGGAGAATGAATTTCCGAATTTGGATGATCAAGAGAAGAATTGATTTCTGAAAGCACATATTTCACATGAAGACTTATGCAACGAGAAAGGTGATGGGGCTGTGGAGTTTGCTTATACGCACCTATTTCCATCGGTTTTGATTTATTTTCAATATAACGAGTTTTATCGATTCTGCTTTATTTTTGCTTATACGCATCATATTATGTATCTATGACATATTTTATATGTAAATATGTTTACAAACACGTTAGTAAATGGTGTTATTTACATATTTGTACAAAGCATAGTCATACTAGTTTTACCAGTTGGACTTGAGTACAACTAAAATATAGTTGTACTGAAAACGAGCGATGTTCTCCAACTGATGGGTATATTTTCTGTTGTGGTTTTCCTTTCTTTTCAACAAATTCCAGATGTAAGACTTCTTGCGACTTTATCTCTTTAGGTGCAACCCATTCAGACATATGAAGAACTTGATAAATTTTTCCTCGAGTTTTTTTTTTTTTTTTTACAGCCAAATATGATGGGTATGAGGAATATACGGTGTAGTCTTACCTCCCTTCATGCGGAATTTGAAGCGTTGATTTGGGCCATGGAATGCATGTGTACACTACAACACACTACAGTTATCTTTGCGACAGACTGTTCGGATTTGATCAAGATTGTTTCAACTCCCTTAGAGTGGCCGGCTTTTTCGATTCATCTCGAAGAATTCCAATACTGGAAGGATCGATTCGATAACTTTAGGATCACCCTCATCCCTCGAAAAGAGAACGAGCAAGCGGACAAATTGGCGAGGACAGCAAGGACTCATCCTTCAGAATTGGTGCATATCGATTCACGTCCTCCACACTGGCTCAGAATGAATGTGTAATTTATTAGTTTTTCATCTTGTTGTCAAAAAAAAAAAAAAAAAAAAAGACAAATGGATAGTAACAACTTTTCAGCTGGGATGTAGTTGCATTATCAAAACCTTTTGGCAAATTTCCTCTACTAATCCAACATAAGTGACATCTTTCAAAGATTTCCTCATTACTAAAGTGTGAATCTCATATTCTCCAGAATTCCATATAATTTTATCACCGTGTTTTGAATAGAATCCCCCATAATCAAAACATATGATTGTGCAACCACTTTTGCCTAAAAAACAAAATAATCTTTATACGAGTTATTCTAGTTGTACCACTTTTCCTAGTCGTACTAATTCACCTAATAGTACTAGTTATTCCAGTTGTATCTAGTAGTACCCAGAAAGTTTGATTCTTCATACGAATCATCACGATTTATTACGATTCATTGCTCAGTGAACCAAGATATCCCATTTAATTAACAATATCAGTTTCTAATAGCCTTACCCAACAAGCTCAGTGACTCCAATGAGCAATCAAATCAAAATTTTCTTTACTATGAAATTCCCTAATTGAGAAAAAATTATGTATTAATTGTTTTGCATATGACATTATAAACTTGATAATTCAATCATGAAATCGAAAATAGCACTAAAAACATCAAGAACTAACCTTCAATTTCATGCCCAGATTTCGTCAATGGTGAAAAACATAAGAGGAAGAAGACGATGAGAATACTAATATAGAGACACGTGGTTTTAGAGAATTAAATATCATGGTTAGTTTGAATTTAATTTTTTACTCACTCGTGTCACTTTTTTATTTTCCAATTTTTTTTTAATCGAGGGCAAAGATGACAAATTTAATATGAAGGGGACACTTAGATTATTAAAGGGCATTTTGATTCTCCCTCTTGTACGAAAGGGTAAATAAGGTTAGAGTATCTGCTATTACAGCAACCGGAGGTTACATAACAATGATCCATATAAAACATATTTATACTTACTAAGAACCCCAAAAACATAGAAATTTTGATAACATGGGCTTGTGGACTTCAGTTGGGCTTGTGCACTAATAGGATACAACCTCAAAAATTTCTTGAGGACCATTGTTATCCAATTGGCAAGAGTCATGTACTCGTGTTGTAGTTCGAAGATCTCTAGTCTATCATTATATAATTATTGTTACCGAAAACAGTTGGGGACAACATTTCAATGAACAATAAGTAGTTGGGGAGATATTATTATTTCCCACTTTTTTAGCATCTCCTTGCAACGCAAGAGAATAACCAGGAACATATGTAATATTAACTAGTCTGGTTGATGTCAACATTAAAGAGAGGCATTTTCACTTACTATTTTCGACTGATTTTTAAGAAATTTAGTTGCATCCAACTGCTTCATATAGACTCAGCCAAAGATTTTCGAAAATCTCAATTGAGTTTCAAAAAACAGTCAAATGATCCATCTGTATAATGCCTTAAAATGCTCTAAACAAACATTGATTTTCACCTGAATCACGATGGATCAGCTGGATGAGGAGACGAACATCATCTTAATTAACAATAAACTTAGATCCTAGTATAAAATGAAGCCGTTGCTTGAGGTACTTCCAAGTTTTTTATTTAGATGAGCAACAAATTGAAACTTTTGTAGAAACAAATAACAAATAAACTTGAACTCCTATACCTGAAATATATATGTATACCGTATATTTAGATGCACTTCTTTAAAAAATTCAACCTAAAGCATACACAATGCTTCACATAAACCAGAAATACTATGTTAGAGACACGATTGGATTTGGACAAGCGAGTGCCATATTAATTTTGATATGTCCACAAAGGCACAAACCATCTCCAACTTTTATTCTTGGAGCAATCTTTTTATATATCTCTTTAGTCTTTTGCATTTACAAATGCCAAGCCCAATTTTCCCTCCAAAATCTTGACCTCCCAAAAACTCCATTTTTCCCCCAGAAAAAGAACAGAAAATATCAGTTACCCTGAGAATAAACCTTCGTCAACTGCTCGTACGTGATCTTGGCTTCTTTGATTCCCTGTTTAAGTTCCTCATACATTTTCACTGATGACTCTGCAAACTGATTGAGTTGACCAGCAAATCCTTCCAAGCTTGTCCTAAACCGTTCAAAACCCGGACCACAATCCTCCAACGTCTCATCTTGCATCATGTGAGCCGTTGGATCGTTTTTGTTCTCACCATGCCCATGTTTCTTGTTGCGGTTCTTCTCCTGTCGTGGCAAGAACCTGGCGACATCAGAGGCAAGTGCTTTGATGGAGCTCGAGACCTCTTTGGAAGGTAAAGCTTCGAGCTTTTCTAGCCAGATAGCACATGTTGCGTAAATGGGAGGACCATACTTTCTCAGAGATATTTCTGCTCTCCCACGCCTTTTACGCTTGGAGGATGGTTGTGATATGGTGACGCATTTCTCCAGCCACTCGTGTATCGCTTTAATATATGATTTCTGGCCTGTGATCCACTTTGTGAAGCTTGAGGCCAATGCACTGAGTTCGTCTTCAAGGTGAGATGTTACTTGTCTGTGCAACTCCGATTGCATATTGAGTTTGATGTTTGCGCTTCTGTGACACGCTGAGATTAACCGATACTGAACCTTGTGGCATTCAAACATCACTTCCCACATTCGACTCAACCTATTCAGATCCAAGAAATGATAAACAAAAAGGTTCAGGTTCAAATTTTGAAGTCAGGTTTACTGGAAAGTGACTTAAACACATACCCTTCGATGAGTTCCTCAAGTTGAGGCTGGAGCTCTTTGTCACGAAGTTCTTCAATCCGTCTTGATATTGAATCGATCCTATGAATCGCCACTCTGATTCTGGAGTGAAGGTCCTTGACAACCGCTCGTGTCTTGTCTATTCTCTGTGAGCCTTTACCTTCTGATTCAAGTTCCCTCAAGATTTTGCACTTCTCGTCATACTCTCTCCGCACAGTCTGACTCCCCTGAAACCGAAAGAAAGAACAGAAAACACATTACGTAAATAATTTGAGTGCATTTTCTTGATTCGTTATTTCTGTATAAGGAACCATAAGTACCTTCACTTCATCATAGAGCTTCCGCTCCCATGCATACAGTCTGTCTAGAGTTGAGGCATGGCTTCCAGCAATCATGCAAATGTTTTCAAAGAGACTGCTATTAAGCTCTTCCACATGATCACAATTCATTCCTTCGAGAGGATTCAGAGAAGATGAGGATCGAGAAGACTCAGTCCTATGCCAGGTCAAATATTTCATCGTGTTCTGAGCAGGCTCTGCACAAACAGCTCTAACTGTAACCACTCCACAAAATGAAAAAACAAATAAAACCCAAAACGTAAATACGTAAAAATGATTACCTTCTGGTACATCTATGGGGTCTTCCCCACAAGAGAGACATGTTTTGAATAGTGATGATGCACCGGAGCCACCTGTGAAAAAGCAAAGATATGTGGTTGAACGATTGTTTTTTCTTCAATTATGAATCCCAAAGAGTAAAAAAATTAGACGCAGAGAAACAATATATTAAGCAAGGAGGACTTTGCGCATGCATATACGTGGAAGTAAGCCATCAAGACATGAAAATTATTACTTTCTTTTGATGGAGCTATTGGACGGAAATGCAATTTATTGGCTTCAAGCATCCTAGGAACTTCTTTTCCAGTCTCAGAAGCTTTAAGAAAGAGCAACTCTATCTCTTTCATGCTTGACAAGAAGTCCCTGGGAGTAAGCTTATTCTCCGTGTGATCTCTCTTGTTAGGTGTTTTGTTCACTGGAGTAGCAGCTGCTAAAGGCGTCACTGGTGGTGATAACTCGGGAGTTTTACTTTTCTCAGCGTCTGAGAACTCACTTTCCACTCCCTCTCTTTCAGGCAAAGCACTCTGATCACGACGCACTCTATTGAAGTTTTCAAAACTTCTAACGAGTGTATCACTTGTGGGCTCATCCTCAAACTCATCATCATCAGAATCTCTGGACTCTTCCCTTTCTTGAAAAGAAAAGTTCTCACCATCATCCTCCACCTCTGTGGTTTCATCTTCTCCCTTAACAGATCTCGACACATGACCATTTCCAACATGAGGAGAAGTAAACTGGTTGTCAATTGGATGTGAAAGACCAAAATAATCCCAAGGAGGTGTTTCAGGTGGCATAGAAGAAGATTCTTCAAACGAGGTTGATTCCATCTTTTCCATAGACCTACTTTGTGGGATAGAAGATGAAGTGACAGTAGCGACAATTGAAACCGGGGGCTTCTCTTCCACCTTTTTTGAAGAAAACCCTCTGAATTTCATATGATTGACCTGGAAGGGACTGGAACTAGGAGGTGACGGAGGAGGAGAATACGTGTCCCGGTGGGAATGTGAAGCAGGTGGAGGAGAGTAGGACAAATGAGAAACTGATTTCTCGGTTAAAGCAAGAGCTTGTTCTGGTGTTGCACTAGTGGATGTGTACAAGGAAGATTCAACTGGAACTTCAGTCTCAGCAAATTTCCTGAGGGCAGTTCCGGTACTCTTAAGAGATTGAACGTATGAGACGTGAGCAGCTGCTAACAAACATCTCCCATCGAGTGCTTGCTGGACGAATTTTTTTCTTTCTCGACATAACTGTAAGGCTTTATCTTCATCTATTCTAGATGCTGATGCACCCATTGTCCAAGCCTGCACGCAATAAAAACAAAAAGAAAAGTTACAAATTTAGATTTGCAACCTACAGAATGCTATCTTACTTAAACTAGAACAAGAAATAACATAAAACTGACAAAAATACTACAAAAGTGTTCATATGAAGACAATGAAACATCCAACAAGGTAATAATCTATTAATTAGGACATGAATTAGTTACAGGTTCTTCTATTAGATGGTTTTAGAGGTTTCTTAAATACAGGAAGTAAGACTAGTTGGTGAGATCCATCATGCAAAATAGGTTTTTGTGAGAGTTTATCGGTTATAACCGAGGGAAATGCGTTCTGCGTTTTGGTGTTTGATTATTATTGCTTGGATTTCAATAAAGAAGAGCTTTAGTGTTATATTCATGTTCGTGATCCTTAACTCTAACAAAAACTATCAAAACAAACACAAAACCACTTCAACAGATAATAATATACTATAAAGACTATCAAGTGAGCTAGATTATTATTAAATTGCATCGAGAATCGCAGAGAATAATTTTCTGCATACTACTAAATGAATCTCAAACAAACGCAAGTAGAATACATAAATCCAGATCAACAAACACAGAGAGAACCCCATAACCAGGCGAGTACTAAGAAACAAAAGGAACAAGATTATGGTCCCAAAACAAACAAAGAACACAATCAAAGTTTCCAGCTACATCATACTACATACCAAAATCACGAAATAACCAAAAAGCCACTATCTAGCTACAATACCAGAGAGATAAAACGGCCAAATCATAATGCAATCTGACCTATTCCCTTTAACCTAGTAACCTGTTAACACTGTTTTAAAGCTATGGAGCAAACTCCTGATGAAAAGAGTAAAATTTTCACAGAAACGCACCAGAACCAAGTTCCAATTGCATAAACCAATATATGAGAAACAACAAAAAAAGGCAACTCTTTTGTGCTAATCGGGCATTACAGGACAGATTGAAAAGTACAGGCTAGAGAATATATATGAAAGGAACATAAACAAGCTCATACCGTGGACAAATACAAAACCAATTGAACAAATTAAGTAATTTTTGTCAGCGTAATCGAAAATCAGAACTTTGTGAAAACTGAGAAAAGTGTGACCAAAGAGCAAAAAGGAGAGATTTTTTTTTAGAAAGGAACATAAACAACAGACAAAGACCGAAACAATTGCGCAAAACCAAGGAGCTTCTGTCCGGATAATCGAAAATCAAAACCTCGTGAAAACTGGAAAAGTGTGACCAAACAACAAAAAAGAAGAGATTTTTATAGAAACCCAATTGAAAAATTGGACCATTAGACTAGAGCAAAACCTAGAAATTAACATAAAAAGAGAGAGAGATTACCAAATCTAGTGGCTTTCTCACGCAAGTAGAAGAAACCCAGGAAGAACAAAGACCCAAGAAGTAGCAGAGAACCAAAAACGAAGATGGAGAAACGGAGATACCTAAGAGAGAGAGATGTTTGTGCTTGGAGTTACGCGAAAGGATCAAAACAAAAACGTCTCGTGCAAACAGTAGAAGAGGAGAAGACAGAGAGAGAGAGAGAGAGAGAGAGAGAGAGAGAGAGAGAGAGAGAGAGAGAGGTGAGTCAGCAAAAGGAATCAGATGGGCAGAGAGAATCTTATGCGGAGGGGAAAAAGGGAGAGTGGTGTGTACATGCAATAAAGCAATTTGCTTGCTTGTAAAGAAGATCGACTCCAAAACGGTAACTTTTCTCTTCCGTTGTTATATTTCTCACATTGGTCACTTTTTTTTTTTTTTTTACAGTCCAAGCTTGGTCTTTTTCTTTGTCAAATGTCGCGAACCAAAAATACAAAGGGTGCAAATGGTTACAAAGAAAAAAAGAGTTAGAGGAATAAATGAGAAGAAAAAAAGGAGTGGAATTGGCTCTCTTTCCGCCAAAGTTTTCCTCTCCCTTTGAGCAGTGGAACAAATTCTAGAGGAATTGGGCTTTTCTATTACTTATTATGTGGGTCCCATTAACTTGTAGAGGAATCTAGAGGAATTGCTAATTCTATATAAATGGTATAATTCTAGAAGAATTTAGAGAAATTACCAATTCTGCTCATTTTTGTTCCTCTAGATCAACATCCATTTGCACCCAAAATGAGTTGATAATCTAAAAAGTCTCACCGTAGTACCAAAAAAAAAAAATCTAAAAAGTCTCACCGCTAACTGACACACTACAATAATTCCCACACAGGTTAGAAAAAAAGAAATCACTTCCATAAACCGTTAAACTAGCATGACAGAGACAATCCGGATCGAAGCGAGAAGGAAACCATCTCAGTGATGCCCCAGCCACACCAGCAGGCCCGGCCCGTCCCAATTTTGCGGCTAAAGCCTAAGTCCACTTACAAACATATCTCGCTATTATTAGCTGAGAAGTATGTTTCTAGAGATACTAAAAAAATAACGTAATTACAATTTATGACATTGACTTATTTGGAAAAATCTATCTGGCAACAAGAATAATAGATCAATAAGTTTTATGATTTAAATATGGCAATTAGAAATCCGGGAGTTAATGTAAAATTTAAATTACAAACTAAGTTTATTATAAATGCTACATTGTAGGAATCTCAACAAAACGTCACCAATTTTGTTTTTTCGTTTTTTATAATAAAAATTTGTTTTATAAATATTTTTTTAAAAAGACTAAACTACAGAATTATTTTATATCAGTATCCTTTTGAATAAGATATAAAATAAAAGAAAAATCTTCTTTTTATATACCTTCTGCTTTTATAAAAACAAATTGTCAATAATACAATTTTTTTGCAGCAAAAAATTAATTAAAATAAAAATTTACAATACATTTTTAAAATAATAAAAATATTTGTTTTATACATTTCATAAACATATTTCATAAACTATTAAACTAAACAAACTTACAATCAACAAATTAAAAAATATTTATAAGTATAATTAAACTATTAAGTAAACACAAACTATATAGTTCAAAAATAAAACAATTCTTCTAACCCCAACATAAAAATGAATGCATATAACAAACAACTTCAGCTAATGTATTAATCATCTATGTACCTCATTTAAATATACTCGGATCTAACTACCCCGTTTAAAACAAAATATTTATATCAGTTATATGAAACAATGACATAACTAAATATCACATCATTTCGGCTTATAACATATTGTGCTGCCTAAAACTTACACACCAGCAACGAAACAGTGCATATCCGAGAGAAAGCAAAGAAAAAAAAACAGAACAAGCGGAGCCTGGTGTAACAACCCGCTCTTGGTAGATTTTTAATTTGAGCATCGAATTAGGCGCATGGAGGTTTATTTGTAATGGAACTTTATTTTGCTAAGTGTTGAATCACTCGTGATCGTTTAAGAATAAAATAAAGTTTGATTTTTATGAAGTATCGAATAAACCGTGTGCATTATAACGATTTTGGTACGGGCGAAATGAACATAAACCATGGTAAGACTAGGGTGTAAAAGTTAGGAAATGACGGAAACACAGAGTCATTTAAGGAGTGTTTGGTTATCGGGTACTGTAGATTCTAACTTGTGAGAGGCGAAACTCATACAATCAAAACTTATATTAATGGATGCTCGAAAACTCTATTTTATAAGAACAAAAAGGACCGAAACTGTTAAAAGATGATTTTATTAGATATTTTTAGAAGTACAAAAGAATTTGTGAATGCTTAATGTCTTATATCACAAAAGCTCTTATACTCGGATTGGGATGTCTTTAACCCTCATACAAGCATACATATATATACAATACTTATGATCCTAGGGTGTTAAAACTCCTTATTTTCGATGTGGGACATTGCTCCACACTCCCAGCAGCCGACTTAGTCTTTTGAGCCCGATTCGCGGCCTGAAACCTTCAGCAGTCCGTCACTTGATCTGATCTTGGTCCGACCCAACTTTTTATTGCTCGATGAACAGTACACGATGAACAGTGATCCGTGAACACTAAACCTGATTAAGTTTAAATCGTCATTCGGTTAACTTTTTTACCGGGATGAACGGTATTTTCGTGAATAGTGTTTTAACGGTTTTTCACTGCGTGAATAGTGTTCTGAATGTTCAATGAATTCACGAACCGAGCCGCCCTTCTTTCGACAAGCTTCCAGCCGCCCTCTCCTTTTGAGATGCATGGGCGGCTGGCTCATGGGCGGCTTGCCTTGTCCTTGTATTTCCAAGCGCCATGTTTTCGGGGCATGCTGGAGGGCGGCTGGCCTTGTCCTTGTGTTGCCAGACGCCAAGTTTTCGTGACATGATGGAGGGCGACTGGCCTCGTCCTTGCCAAGTGCTATGTTTTGTGAGGGAATGGAGGGTGGCTGGCCTGGACAGTGTTTGGCCAGGCGCTATGCTCTTCATGAGGTAATGGAGGGCGTCTGGCTTTGAGTACTTGGATGGGTGTACGGCATCAGAACATGGATTCTTGGTTTCGGAATGTAGCGGTTGGCCTTATGTCTTGATCGTGGGCGGTTGTCCCTCATGCTTAGAGCATGGACGGCTGGTCCTAATTCGAGGGTTTGTTGCCGGGACATGATCCGTTCGTTTGTGATCTAGGCTTCTCGCTCTATCAATCTCCGAGGACGGGATTTTGACTCCAACAGTTAGCCCCCCAGCTCTTTGCTTTCGTGACCCGAAGCACTGAGTTTCGATCTGAGAGTTTATCGGGATTGATGGAACGAAAGGTAACAAGTTTTTCTGTTCGTTCATTCTGTTTTATTGTCGTGTCAGAGATAAGTACGGTCCTGTCATGTATACATGGGAATTCGTGCCATCCTAGCTTTATCATGGGGTGGCTTCTCCTTCATTCTTCACCACTTCACTTTAACTTCAAGTTTCTTTTGAAAGTTCTCTCTTCTTTGAAGTGTTCTTCTTCTTTGAATTGTTCTTCTTCTTTGTTTGAAATGTCGGGTCAAGCGAGAACTCCCTTTGAGCTTAACCTTGATGCAATTTTAAATTATCCCCTCGAGTTTGACTATGATCCCGTTCAAGATGAAAGGCTAGTTAATGATCTCTTCGTGGCTGGTGAGCATGGTGTTCCACAATGGGAGTCTGACCCCGAAGATGTGCCGTTGGTTGATAACCTGTCTCGAGACAATGTTGATGGCGGCTGGCCATCTCCTCAACATTTAGAGGGTAATGGTGGCTGGCCTTCTCAAATGGTCAGGGGCGGCTCGTTTCAAGATGGCGTAAATGGCTGTTCGCCTTAGTGCAGGGCTGAAGGCGGCTGGCCATCTCCTCAGTTTTTGAAAGGTTCTAGCAGCTGGACCACCCCTCTCGGAAGATAATGGCGCCTGGCCTCCTCCAAAAGTTAAGGGCGGCTGGTCCTCCTCTAGATACCACTGCGCTTTGCCCGATGTTGGCGACGATCATGTCATGTCCGGGGCTGGAGCTAGGATAGACCAAGAGGCCGTGGTGCCCAAATCCCTTCTTCCGGAAGAAATTGAAGTTAAGCTAGAGTGCCATTCAACTGGATCTTGCAATGCTTATTAGGGTTTTGATGTTGCTGCTTTCCAAGCCTCAAAGTCAAAGGGGAACCGGAAGTACAAGAAGGCGCCGAGTAAAACAGAATTTGGGTTACCCTGAGCACGTCTTATTTACTGTCGGTACCACTCTCGTTATCCAGGGCGATCGATGATGCTGATTTCGACTAGGATTTGGCTTATTTATTTGTGTCTCTGTTTGATGATGTTTCGCATTGTTCAGAGCCTTGTTGTATTTGCTTATGTTGTATTTTTAAACTCTTTTGATTACTTTGAACCTCTTTTGCTCTTACAGATTATCTTTCATCTTTTGGTTGTCTTTGATTTTTGATTGACTTGAGTGTCGTGATGGGGATGCTTTTCCGGGCACTCCGATCTTTGAGAACCATCGTATCGTCGCGGATACTTTCTGAGTTTGGTGCCTGTTCAGTGTGTCGCAGGGAACTTAGTGCATCCGGCTTCTTCATTCCCTTTTGGATGTCTCTTATCAGAGCCGGTTTGATACTGCGTATGTGAGATGTCTTAGACCAGCTATCCTTGTATGGCTTTTACCGGGTTTGGCGAGTTTATTTCGTGGTTACAACTCGCACTATTTGCCTATGCGAAGCGCTCCTGAAGATAAACTAAACAGAATATCGTCTTGACGCTTCCCGCATTCCCGATCGGGTTACGCCCTTCTGATATTAGTCTGGAAATTTGTATAGCGCGCTAGATTTATCCGCTGTGGGATGTTTAAAGAACCATGGTTGAGGTGTGAATGTCATGTTGTGGCCAGCAACATACGAATTTGTTTCGAAGATTTGAATGAGTTGCAGGACCTTGAGTCAGTCGTCGGTTTGATGGTTCCGGATGCGCTGCGAGATGCTGAGTCTCGATTTCTATCCAGAGCTCTTATTTTTCCACTATGTTGGAAGGATTTTAGAGACAGTTCTGTATGGGCTGCGAGATGCTGAATCTCGATTTTCATCTGGAGTTCTTATGGGTTATGAGAAACTAAGTCCCAGTGTTCATCCTTCGAATTTTTCGAAAAATCTGACGCTATTCAGAATTTTTGTATGAGTATAGGTATATACGGACCCACTCCCCACTCCGTAAACTGATCAGTTACGGAGGGGGACAACTGAACTCGTTTTTTAGGCGAGTTACCTACGTAACCTTCGTGAAAAGGGATCAAGTCACCCGTAGTTTCCTTTTTTTTTTAGCATGAAATGAGGCCAGGCCTTGGTTGTGGAATTGTCCGTTACGGCTTCGGCGACCTCGGACGTATTTTCTTTGATTATTGTGAGTTCTTCTTGATCGGTTTTTTCTTTTGCGGGCAGAATCTCCGTCTTTTCAAATTCGTTGGTTCTGCTCCCCTTTCTTCCTGATTCGGTGCTTTCGTCTACCTTCTTGCGTTTGGGATTCTCTCTCTGCGGGACCGTCGGGTTCCGGGGCTTGTGTACCACTAGAAAACAGATCCGGGCCTCCTTTTGGTTTCCCCAGATACTTTTGATTCTGCTTGGGGTTGGGAACTTCAGACAGAGATGGTACGTTGACGGGATCGCTCGCATCGAGTTGATCCACGGAGTTCCCATGATTACGTTATATATCACAGGGTGGTTTGCCAACTCGAAGTTCACGATCTTCATAACTCCGCCGGCGTGGACCATTAGTTGGATCATCCCGTCTGTCATGGTAACCTCGCCAGAGAATACAATTAGCGACCTTGGGTTTGGTTTCACCTTTCATAGATCGATGTTCATCCTTTGAAATGTCTCCCGGAATATGACGTCCACTGAGCTCCCGGTATCGATCAAAACCCTGGACACGTCTGATCGTTGATGTCTAGCTCTACCAAGCGATCATCGTGAGGCTAGTCGAGTCCTTAGGCGTCTCCCTCTTTGAAAGCGATCAGGTCGTCGCTTGGAGTGATCGGCGCCGGCGGGTTTGACTCCTTATCTCCTCATCCCAGGAACGCCTTTATCGATGCAACTGTGTCTCGGAAGCATTGGGATACTCTTATGATCATGTGGATTCGTCTCCGGTTTGCGGCGGGATCATCTCCGTTTGATCTCCTTCCTCGCTTAGGCATTTCCTCCACGGGCCTCTTGGGGAGTTCCTGGTTGGGTCGTCCGCTTGGGGCTTCTGCGTTTTCTTTCGCCGCTCAGAGGCTTTCCAAAGTTATCTTGTTTCCGAGTTCTCAGACCAATAACTTTGCCGCGAGTCTTCATCTGACCGTTCGGCAATGTTCGGTCGAGTGGCCTTTGGATTTGTGGAAGGTGCAGTAGGAGTTTTCGTCGAAGCCCATTCGAGTCCAAGTGTTCCATGATCTTTTGCCGCGTCAAGTCCCGTCGGTCAGTCTCTCCACGTTTATTTGGTAGTTGTGCGCCCCGCCCGCATTGGTTCCTTCATCTTTGCTGCTTCGTCTGCTCTTCCTCTCGGTGGGAACGTTCGAATGTTGCGTCGTACTTTTCGTTAATGATCTCGACGTTTGATGTTTTTTTGTCACGAAATTCGAATCGCGGTGAAGGGTGTCTTGGATGGTTACCTGCGGATTCACGGTGATCTCTTGCCGGTAGCTGGTGGCGTACCACAGGGTTTTCCTCAGGGCGTTCAATGTGGAACTATCGCTCAGTCAGTCGACTTTTGACACGATCATGTTGAACCTCTCAATGAAATCCCGGAGGCTTTCTTCCGGTCCTTGGGATAGCGAGTGGAGGTCCGCGTCGGATGTTGAATGGCTTATGAACAATGAGAAATGTTTTAAGAAGGCCGGAAATAGCGGATCGAAGTCATCGATCGAGTTCCTCTCCAGGCGTGAGAACCACGATACGGCTGCTCCCTTCAAATGCTCGACGAACAGGTGGCAGAATCCGGCGTCCCTTTCCTCGGGCTTGAATCGGGCCCTGCCCATGGCGATATAGAAAGCCATCATGTGGGCCTTCAAGTCCGTCGTTCCGTCGATTTTGCTGGGGTCTGAGAGTCTGACACTCGTAATCTTCTAGGTGAAGGAGATCTTCTGGGTCTCCTCCAAGACTCTGTCTATCTCAGGAGCTGTGCTGATCGCTCTATGGACCTATGATCTTACTTCCTTCATCTGGCATGTCAGTAGATCCAGTCGGGCACGGAGCTCGTCCATCTCGCTTTTCCGACTAGTGGAGTGGGTTGGTCAACCTTCCCGTTCTGCCTTCTTTTGATGTTCGACCGAGAGGAGCTCATGTTCGTCGATGGTTAGTTCTCTAACTTCCTCGTCCGTCTCGCTTTCGTCCTGATTGGCTCCATCTACGGTATCTTCTGCGTTTTTGTCGTTGTTCACTGCGAAGGCTGGTCGCTCGATCATCTGCCTGGCGGCGTTCTTCCATTTCTGGAGCGGTGGCCATGACGATTCCACCCTTGTGCCAACGTGGGTCTGCTCGCTAGCGTTCTGCCCGCCCGGAGTGTTTATTGGCGGTGAGAAACGGAGACGTCTCGCTTCAAACGTCCAGGGGCCACGTGCCAAATCTCGGATGGCCGACATCTCCTGAGCTACTGACTTTTCTTGCTGGTTCTGTCGCTCCACGACCACGATTAGCATGTTCTTCAGTTCGGCCATCCTTGTCGCGCCTTCTACTGTTCTGGTCGCTCCGGCAGTGGTCGCTCCCACTGCAGACATTTCGACCGCGGTTGTCCCGACGGCGGTCGTCCCAGGTCTAGTAATCCCAACGACGATTGTTCCTGCGGCAGTTCCTCCGGCCAGCTCGTCGTTCGTGTCGTTGGTTCTTCCCGTTGTCATTGTCTTATATTCCGTATCCTCTTGTTCTTAGGGTTTGGAATATTTGTCGTCCCCATTGACGACGCCAAATTGTGAGAGCTGAATCTCACACAATCAAAACTTATATTAATGAGGGCTCGAAAACTCTATTTTATATAAGAATAAAAAGGACCGAAAGTGTAAAAAGATGATTTTATTAGATATTTTTCAGAAGTGAAAAAGAATTTGTGAATGCTTAATGTCTTATATCACAAAAGCTCTTATACTCGGATTGGGATGCCTTTAACCCTTACACAAGCATACATATATATATATATATATATATATATATATATATATATATATACTAATGATCCTAGGGTGCTAAAACTCCTTATTTTCGATGTGGGACATTGCTCCACGCTCCCAGCCACCGACTTAGTCTTTTGGGCCCGATTCGCGGTCCGAAACCTTCAGCAGTCCGTCATTCGATCTGATCCTTGCGCGACATAACTTTTTATTGCTGGATGAACAGTACACGATGAACAGTGATGCATAAACAGTAAACCATGAATAGTAAACCGAATCCCGATTAAGTTTAAATTGTCATTCGGTTAGCTTTTTATCGGGATGAACAGTATTTTCGTAAACACTGTTTTAACTGTTTTTCCCGCGTGAATAGTGTTCTGAATGTTCTATGAATTCATGGACCGAGCCGCCCTTCTTTCGTCAAGCTTCCAGCTGCCCGTACTTTGACGATGGCCAGCCGCCCATCTCCTTCTAAAATGCATGGGCGGCTGGCTCATGGGCGGCTGGCCTTGTCCTTCTGTTGCCAGGCGCCATGTTTTCGAGGCATGATGGAGGGCGGCTGGCCTTGTCCTTGTGTTGCCAGGTGCCATGTTTTCGGGACATGATGGAGGGCGGCTGGCCTTGTCTTTATGTTACCAGGCGCAATGCTCTTCGGGAGGAAATGGAGGGCGTCTGGCTTTGAGTACTTGGATGGGTGTACAGGATCAGAACATGGATGCTTGGTTTCGGTATGTAGTGGTTGGCCTTGTGTTTTGATCGTGGGCGGCTGGCCTCATGCTCAAAGCATGGGTGGGTGGTCCCAATTTGAGGGCTTGTTGCCGGGACATGATCTCTTTGTTCGTGATCTATGCTTCTCGATCTATTAATCTCCGAGGAGGGGATTTTGACCCTAACATAAGTAAGGTAAGTTTGGTTAAGAGTTGTAAGAAAAGAAAGTCGAATTTGTGGGAATCGATTGAGGAATGTCCTGCAGCATATGAGCTAAAGAATTGATGGCGACATAGGATCAATGAAGGAATGTCCTGAAATCAGACTTGTATTTACTCAAGTAGAGTCGTGATGTCGAGATAAGACAATCATATGATATTGGACGGTTATAATGTTTTGCTAGAAGCCGCTTATAACTTATGAGTTATGAACTCATTACCATTATCATATGATCCTATAGGGTCACACACCTAAGCAAACTGGATAATATAAATTGGGTTTTTAATCATTAGAGTAATGATTATGATCAACGTATATAAGATATACGTTGATATCGACTTTCTGTGATGGTGTCGATCGACACCAATAGTGGGTGTCGATCGACACTAGTTCGGTCACGACTTCTAGAAGTATTGACTTTTAGATGGTGTCGACCGACACCAATTAGGTTGGTGTCGATCGACACCCGTCGGCAGCTCCGCCTATATATATGATATAAGGGGCTGCTCGATTGATATAACTCAAAAATCACAAAACTAAGCACACAGAAGTCATTTTGAGACTTAGAGAAGTCTCAGGAGACGTAGAGAAACCCGAAGGCGAATCGTTCGCTCCGGCACTAGCATCCCGTCGTCCAGTTTGTGTGCGTGTGGACTCCTGTAGAGGCGCAGCATTTGAGGCGCTCCTAATCTCGTTGTACCTGTCCTTATTCCGCTGCATAATCTCCAGGTATGTTCGAGATTTCATATATATTCAATATAGATTCAATTGGCACGATCCGTGGATTTAGGATTGTTGTTAGGGCTGTTTTAATATGATTAAAACCTGAACGAAATCCATCAGTGGTATCAGAGCGGTGTGTTTCTATTGAATCTGTTGAATATATGTAAATCAATCTGTTCAAAAATCGTTTTTGATGAAGAACACGTTCTGAGTTCTTCGGTGTCGATCGACACCAATTCGGTGTCGATCGACACCACTATGGTTTTCGCGTAAAAAAAATTGTTTTCGCGTAAAAACTTAAGAATACGATCGGTTTAAACGGTAAATTAGTTATCGTTAATTAAACTGATTTGGTGGGTGTCGACCGACACTAAAGTAGTGTCGATCGACACCGGTCGATTATTTGCAAATTGATTTGATCGGTTTAATCGATTAAATGGTTTATCGCAAACCGGATCAGAATCTGTCGGTCAACACAAAAGTTGTGTCGATCGACACTGACTTGGTGTCGATCGACACCACTTCAGAATTTGCGGTTTTGACTTAAGAAAAATTTTAAAAAGGTTTTAAAATATCTAGGATATATAATTGATATAAACTAGATTTAAGGTTCCGTTCCTCAAACCTAATATTAAGCAATGATATCTTCCCAATCTTGTCAACTGTCAAGGCTCGTTTCATTGTGTGATGGGTCTGCCAAAGCAGGGTGTCCGCAATTACATGAGTGAGGCAGGTTGTAATCGTTACTACGGACTTAAAAGATTGGTTTGCTTAAATGGGCTATCAAAATAGTTTTGGGCTCATAGATATAGGATTGGATTCGATATTAGATATTAATCCAAGACCAAGAATTATATATGATATAATTAGCAAAGTGTTGCTTACCTAAATAGCTAAAGTTTGGGCGATGGGCCAAAGCTCACTCAAATTTTTGTGAAATATGGATCTTGGATCATTATATTCAATTGAGGAAAATTGTTTTGAATATAATGTGAGTTTCTTAATTGTTAAGATTTCTCATTTCTTGAACATCAAAACTAAACTCTCATTTTGTGTTTTTCAGCAATGGCTAGCTCCCCTCACAGAAACACATTCTCGCTTCGATCCGTCCTTGAGAAGGACAAGCTTAATGGATCGAACTTCCTTGAATGGTATCGGAACTTGAGAATTGTTCTCAAACAGGAGAAAAAGGAATATGTCCTTGAAAAGGTTCTCCCTGAGAAACCGAAGTCCAATGCCGGACACGCTGAAAGGAATGCTTGGGAGAAGCATTCTAATGATGAGGTCGATGTGAGTTGTCTCATGCTGGCTACCATGAACTCGGACTTGCAGAAGCAATACGAGAACGTGGTGTCACCTGTTGAGATGATCACTAGCCTGAAAGGGATGTTTCAGGAGCAAGCACGAACTGAGAGATACCAGACGGTTAAGTCTCTCATTGAGTGCAAGCTACCAAAGGATGGTCCAGTTAGCCCACATGTCATTAAGATGATGGGTTATATTGATAACTTGGCAAAACTGGATTGTCCTCTTAGCCAAGAGTTGGCTACGGACATCATTCTGCAGTCGTTGCCGTCAAGCTTTGATCAGTTTATCATGAACTATAACATGAATAACATGACAAAGACTTTGACGGAACTGCATGGCATGCTCAAAACAGCTGAGCCAAACATCAAAAAGGGCACCCCTAATGTACTTATGGTACAAGGGGGTAAAAAGTTTAAGAAACATGCTAAGGGTAAAGGAAAAGCTAAGGCATTCCCGATTGAGAATCAGGATAAGCCTGAGACTTCTTCCAAACCCAAACGCGGCCCTACTGATGCTGATAAATGCCATTACTGCAATAAGTCTGGGCATTGGAAGAGAAATTGCAAAGAGTATCTGGCAGATCTAAAGAACTCGAAGAAGACGTATGAGACGACTTCTTCAGGTATCTATGTTATAGAAGTAAATGTTACTACTTCAGGTTCTAAGTCTTGGGTATTAGATACCGGCTGTGGCGCTCATATTTGTACAAATATGCAGGGTCTAAGCAACAGTAGAACGCTGGAGAAGGGACAAGTGGACCTGCGCGTTGGGAATGGAGCAAGAGTTGCTGCATTGGCCGTAGGAACTTATCATTTGTCTTTGCCGTCAGGCTTTGTATTGGAATTGAATAATTGCTACTATGTACCTGCTATAAGCAGAAACATCATTTCTATTTCTGTTTTGGATTTAGAAGACTTTCATTTCTCGATTAAAAACAAGTGTTGTTCTTTTAATCGTAATGAAATGTTTTATGGTAGCGCTCCATTAGAGAATGGACTTTATATTCTTAACCAATCTTTGCCTGTCTATAACATAAGTACTAAACGGTTAAGAACCAATGACTCGAACCCCACGTTTCTCTGGCATTGTCGTTTGGGCCACATTAATGAGAAAAGGATTCAAAAGCTTCATAATGATGGGCTTTTAGACTCATTTGATTTTGAATCATTTGAGAAGTGTGAATCCTGCTTAATGGGCAAAATGACAAAGGCCCCTTTCAACAAATTTAATGAAAGGGCCGGTGACCTATTGGGCCTTATACATACCGATGTATGTGGTCCAATGAGTGTTAGTGCTAGAGGAAACTTTCAGTACTTCATCACGTTTACTGATGACTTCAGTAGATTTGGTTATGTCTATTTAATGAGACATAAATCGGAATCCTTTGAAAAGTTCAAGGATTCCAAAATGAAGTACAGAACCAACTTGGCAAAAGTATTAAAGCTCTTCGATCAGATCGTGGAGGTGAGTACTTAAGCCAAGAGTTCAGTGATCATCTGAGTAACTGTGGAATTGTTTCACAACTCACTCCTCCTGGAACACCTCAGTGGAATGGTGTGTCTGAAAGGAGGAATCGGACTTTATTAGATATGGTTCGATCGATGATGAGTCAAGTAGATCTTCCATTATCCTTTTGGGGATACGCTCTAGAAACGTCTGCGTTTACGCTAAACAGAGTTCCATCAAAATCAGTCGAGAAGACACCATATGAGATGTGGACTGGAAAAGTTCCAAGTTTGTCTTTTCTTAAAATTTGGGGTTGTGAAGCTTATGTCAAGCGGTTGATATCTGATAAGCTTGAACCCAAATCTGATAAGTGCTACTTCGTTGGTTATCCTAAGGAAACCAAGGCTTATTACTTTTACAACCGTTCTGAGAACAAAGTGTTTGTTGCTAAGAACTGTGTTTTTCTTGAGAGAGAATTTCTTTCCAAGAAAAACAGTGGGAGTAAAGTACAACTCGAAGAAGTTCGAGAATCACAGGAGCCTGCTCAACCTATTGAGGAAGAGCAGCGGCTGGATCTACAAAGAGTTGTAGAGTCCGAACCTGTGATGCCAGAAGTTCGCAGATCCGAAAGGATTCGTCTTGAGCCCGAGAGATATGGATTTCTCGTGACTAATTGTCATGATCTCCTGATCATTGACAGTGACGAACCTGCGACTTTCGAAGAAGCAATGATGGGCCCTGACTCCGAAAAGTGGTTTAAGGCCGCTGAATCCGAAATCGGTTCCATGTCACAAAACCAAGTATGGACTTTGGGTGATTTACCTGATGGTGTAAAAGCCATTGAGTGTAAATGGGTCTTCAAGAAGAAGATCGATGTGAATGGAAACGTTCAGATTTACAAAGCTAGGTTGGTGGCAAAAGGTTTCAAACAAGTTCAAGGTGTTGACTATGATGAAACCTATTCCCCAGTCGCTATGCTTAAATCTATTCGGATTCTCCTAGCAACAGCCGCTCATTATGATTATGAGATTTGGCAAATGGATGTGAAAACAGCTTTCCTTAACGGGATTCTGGAGGAGGATGTGTACATGACACAACCTCCGGGTTTCATTGATCCTAATGATGCTGGGAAAGTATGCAAGCTTCATAAATCCATTTATGGATTGAAGCAAGCATCTCGGAGTTGGAACCTACGTTTTGATGAAGCAGTTAAAAAGTTTAACTTCATCAGAAACGAAGAGGAACCATGCGTTTACAAGAAGACTAGTGGGAGCGCAGTTGCATTTCTCGTACTGTATGTAGACGACATACTTCTCATAGGAGATGATATTCCATTACTTCAGTCGGTGAAGAACTGGCTTGGAAGTTGTTTCTCGATGAAAGACATGGGAGAAGCCGCCTATATTCTTGGAATAAGGATCTATAGAGATAGATCACAGAGGCAGATTGGACTGTGCCAGGACACTTATATTGATAAGGTTCTACACAGGTTCAACATGCATGATTCCAAGAAGGGCTTGCTTCCGATGTCTCATGGCATTATTCTCAGCAAGAAGCAGTGTCCTTCGACACCTACTGAGCGAGAGCGCATGAGTAGGATTCCTTTTGCTTCTGCAGTAGGATCTATTATGTATGCCATGCTTTGTACTCGTCCAGATGTTGCTTGTGCTTTAAGCATGACGAGTCGATACCAGTCAGATCCCGGTGAGAGTCACTGGACTGCCGTCAAGACTATCCTAAAGTATTTGAGAAATACCAAGGATAAGTTCTTGGTTTATGGAGGATGTGATGAGCTTGTAGTGAGTGGTTATACGGACGCCAGTTTTCAGACAGATAGAGACGATTTCCGATCTCAGTCTGGTTACGTCTTCTGTCTGAATGGAGGTGCAGTTAGTTGGAAGAGTTCCAAGCAGAGCACCGTGGCGGATTCGACAACCGAGGCTGAATACATCGCTGCTTCTGAAGCGGCGAAGGAGGCTGTTTGGATTAGGAAGTTCATTACTGAGCTTGGTGTGATTCCTAGCATTTCTGAGCCAGTGGCATTGTTTTGTGACAACAATGGAGCCATAGCTCAAGCTAAGGAGCCCAGATCACACCAGAAATCCAAACACATTGAGAGGAGATATCATCTGATTCGTGATATTATTGAGAGAGGCGACGTCAAGATCAGTAGAGTTCCGACAGACGAGAACGTCGCTGATCCGTTGACCAAGCCACTCCCACGACCGAAGCATGAGAGTCATGCTGCTGCTATAGGCATTAGATTCCTTAAGCAGTAATCTTGTATTTAGTGGGAGTTATCATATTTATGTTTTGATGTTCATGTAAACATACATTTGGTTATGTTTTAATTAATGAAATTGTTTCAGTATTATTTAATGGTGTTATTAAATAATTGTCCAAAAGTAATTTATGGCATTCTTATAGATCATCAAATACGTGATTTGATCATGAAACTCTATAAGTGATAGATGACATAAATTATTTTCGTCCATAGTCGAGGTTATTAAAATTGGACATTAATAACCGCGTGAGACTAGTATGTGAGGTGACTGATGACTAAGTTTCATGGAGTCATTAATAAGAGTATTAAAGTCAATCACATAGATATGTGTTAGAGAACACATGATCGGACATGACCCGCTAATGAGAACTCTACAAGATTGTTATATGAGTGTCATAAGAGTTTCTCATTACGACTATAGAGTATAGTCCTTAGACCTGAGTTCATCATGATTTCTTACATATGAATTGGTGTGCTTTGACCTTGTCAAACGTCAGCCGTAACTGGTGGCTATAAAGGCATTGATTGGGCATATTATGAAGTGTGTAGGGAACAGGGATGGAACAAGATGGAATTTGTCCCTCCCATATAACGGGAGATAAATATCTCAGGGCCTATCGAAGATTTGATACTGGAAATGCGTGGCCGCGCTCAAACGGATTGAATGTCAATCGTTTGTATTTTATCAGTATAAATCAGAGTTCGATAAACATGGTTTGGTTGATTAAGGATGACACGAGTTCTTGCCTTATGCCAGATCGAAATATAGAGACAAAGGGATTATGGGAATATTTGATTCCAGTACAAGTGGGAGATTGAAGGAATGTCCTGAAATCAGACTTGTATTTACTCAAGTAGAGTCGTGATGTCGAGATAAGACAATCATATGATATTGGACGGTTATAATGTTTTGCTAGAAGCCGCTTATAACTTATGAGTTATGAACTCATTACCATTATCATATGATCCTATAGGGTCACACACCTAAGCAAACTGGATAATATAAATTGGGTTTTTAATCATTAGAGTAATGATTATGATCAACGTATATAAGATATACGTTGATATCGACTTTCTGTGATGGTGTCGATCGACACCAATAGTGGGTGTCGATCGACACTAGTTCGGTCACGACTTCTAGAAGTATTGACTTTTAGATGGTGTCGACCGACACCAATTAGGTTGGTGTCGATCGACACCCGTCGGCAGCTCCGCCTATATATATGATATAAGGGGCTGCTCGATTGATATAACTCAAAAATCACAAAACTAAGCACACAGAAGTCATTTTGAGACTTAGAGAAGTCTCAGGAGACGTAGAGAAACCCGAAGGCGAATCGTTCGCTCCGGCACTAGCATCCCGTCGTCCAGTTTGTGTGCGTGTGGACTCCTGTAGAGGCGCAGCATTTGAGGCGCTCCTAATCTCGTTGTACCTGTCCTTATTCCGCTGCATAATCTCCAGGTATGTTCGAGATTTCATATATATTCAATATAGATTCAATTGGCACGATCCGTGGATTTAGGATTGTTGTTAGGGCTGTTTTAATATGATTAAAACCTGAACGAAATCCATCAATCAAGTCAAATAAGGAAGAGGCATTTATCGAGAAAGCTCAGGAAATCCTATATAAGTATCCTTTGAGTTATAGTTTTTCACACACAACGCATAAAAATTCTTATAGAGAAGTTAAAGCATAAACGGGTTCCTATAGTGAGAAAATCGAGAAGGATGATCGAACGAGGAGTGCAAGATTTTTCGCCGGTAAACACCAACTAGTCCAGAGTCTTTGAATCTTTCAGATTAGTTCAATCAAAGTGAGGATGTGATTCGTAGCAATGCGATATTGAAAATCTATTCCTTTAATCTATTTTAGTATTTGTGGCTTATTATGTTGTTTTATGGAAATTTTGTTTGTTTTCCATTCTTTAAAGGTGATCTTAAAAATCGTAAAATGTTCTTCTTGTTCTTAATGTTTATCATATTATATTGAGTATGGTAATAGCAAGTTCTAGAGATTGTAACAGATATATTAACTAGGTAATCCTTATATATGTACAAACTAGGTAGTAATCCGCACCATGCGCGGAGTAAAATGTTTATATAAATATTAATTAAATATAATTTTATAGTCATTTATATAGATATATAATGTGATTTCAACATTTTCAAAAAATTGTATATTAATAAATGCAAAACAATTAAATCATATATAGGATAACATTGCTAAAAAATCAGTTATTTTTCTATCATTATTGATCGAGTAAAAAATTATGACATATTATTTATATCTGAATTTGTTTCTAAATTGATATGAATATGCATAAATTCAACTACTATATGTTTATTTAATTAAATGTGTGGTTACTTATTTTAATATATATTATTAATTAAGTTTAGAAACAACATAATTTTTCATTACCATAATTTTATTACTGATTGATATCAATACAAATCAAATATTTTAGTTGATTTATTTTAGGAAATTTGAATTGTGTTTAAATACAATGAAATTTATTATAGCTGTAGTTATATACTATAATAAATATATCTGATAATCATGGTAAGTTGATATAAATTAGTGATTTTTATTTATATATTAAAATTGCTTGTAAGTTGCTTTTTAAGAAAAATAATATATACTTTATTATATTATAATCTTTAAGAAAAATAATATATAATTTTTATTATATTATAAGATTATAATATAATATTAATAAAGTAAAAGTATTTATAAGTTTTATATTAAATAAAGATTAACGAATTATAAATATATATAATATAAGATTATGTAAATAATTATTATGAAGTGATATACTTATTATTGTAATTCATAAATATAAGTTAAAACGAACAACTATACTGAAATATAATATATTTTTTTCAAGTAAAAGTTATTTAATAAACATGATATATATATTAATATAAAATTATTTGATTATATTGGTCAAATACATAATTAAAGTTATATATTTTATGAATGAATAAATAACATGTAATTTAATTAGAGTAAATGAGATATATCATAGTTTTGTTTATATAATCGTGATAATTAATATAAGTGGTCAAATCATATAATAGTATTATATGTAATTAATATAAATAAGGATGACACTCTTGTAATAAACACATGAAGTAAAAGTTACTCTTTTAAAAAGGATACTGAAATAATATATAGGGGATATTGTGTATGTACTGTTCTTGACGTGTCGATTGGGTTTTATCTTAGAAGATTTTTTTTTGTTCTCATCAAATACTGTTTATATGCGAAAAGCTTGTAACCAAACGTAAATCATATTAACCATAAATCATATAGTATTTAAAATTTTAAAATAAAGTCATTGGATTCTCTTGTTAATGTCTTTACCGAGACAATATGATCAACTAAGGCTTTCTTGACTCTTCCTGGGTTTTGAGAGAAGCCACTAATTCTAGGGGAAAATGAGTAAAACCAATATGGACTTTTTTCTAAGGGGATTTTCATACCCGAAATTAGGGGTTCGAAATCTGGTATTTTATGATTCTTTTAGCTTTATTCAATTAAAATTACATCATAACCCTTAACTCGTGCTATATCCACTCTATATTCATCAAAATTTGACGTTTGACTAAATATCATCCGAGTCAATGTTGGATTTCACCAAATTATTGTAATTCAGGTATGAATTTTAAATTTAAAAAGAGTTTGGGTAAGAAAATACCAATTATGAAAGTTCGGGTATGAAAATCACTGTAGAAAAAAGTTCAGGTTGGTTTCTCTCTTTTTCCCTTAATTCTAGAGGGTTAATATGCAAGAAAACTAAAAGACGGATAAAACTAGACAGAAAAGCGGAATCAAGTGCAAAGGATAAAAAGCCTTGTTGACCATGTGTCAAAGCAGAACAATATACAAATGAATGTGTGCTCAAAGGAAAAATAGATGGAGGGATCAATCCAGTGAAAGAGGTCCGTTCTCACTAGCAGCCAAATCCACAATTGCAACAAATGTAACACAATGAGACAGGAATGACTATCGTCACTAATTCCTTGCTCGCGACTGAAGGTGATGAGCAAGGGCTATGATACGGCATACCTGTTTTGAGTACATGCGCGTGAGACCATAGATCGTTGGGTGATCATAGTTTCAGGATTTTTTTTAGGATTTTAAATAAAAATGATTTTTTTTTACATCAAAAGAATTACATTCGAAACTTATGCTGTCGCAAATAGGCTATAATTTGGTCCTAACCAATACGGAACCAACTGACCAACGAAAAAGAAAGGGGAATTGCGGGCTTTTGAGCTTCTCGCTAGCCAATCCTCCGCCTGGACATTGATCATCCGTGAGATGAAAAAGATTGAAAAGTGATCAAACTGTCGTCGTTCTTCTATCCCCGATTCAAATAATAGCCATAAATCCTCTTCATAGATAAGTCTTTATCATCTGTGCACAGTCTGGCTCAAAATGTGTTTACTTTTTTTTTTTATAGCTTTGTGGCATTTTGGACAAATTCCATTGCTTTTAAAGTTTTTCCGTTTTTTTCTTAAAACGTTTTGCGTAATTGGCACTCAATTTGTTTGATCTGTCCTCATTACGTATTTTATGCATCAAAATTCAAAACCAATGCATGCGTATTTGTTTTTATATAAAGTCTTTTTTCAACTGTTTATATATTCCATTTACCATCACTCACCAATAAGTATTAATTATTGCCACCAAACATATATCCAAGTCCTAGTGGAGGAAGGTCATCATTATTATATTTAATGTTAATTCAATCATTGTGGATTGTGGTTGCTCGACCAAGTCTTATTTTTCATTTTAAATTAGGTAGTAACCCGCGCCATGCACATAGTAAAATATTTATATAAATATTAATTAAATATAATTTTATAGTCATTTATAATTTTATATAGATATATAATGTGATTTCAACATTTTCAAAATCTTATAAAATTGTATATTAATAAATGCAAAACAATTAAATCATATATAGGATAACATTGCTAAAAAATCAGTTATTTTTCTATCATTATTGATCGAGTAGAAAATTATGGCATATTATTTATATCTGAATTTATTTTTAAATTGATATGAATAGGCATAAATTCAACTAATATATGTTTATTTAATTAAATGTGTGGTTACTTATTTTAATCTATATTATTAATTAAGTTTAGAAACAGAATGATTTTTCCTTACCATAAATTTATGACTGATTGGTATCAATACAAATCAAATATTTTATGTTGATTTATTTTAGGAAACTTGAATATGCTTAAATACGATGAAATTTATTATAGCTGTAGTTATATACTATAATAAATATATCTGATAATCATGGTAAGTTGATATAAATTAGTGATTTTTATTTATATATTAAAATTGCTTGTAAGTTGCTTTTTAAGAAAAATAATATATACTTTTTATTATATTATAATCTTTAAGAAAAATAATATATATTTTTTATTATATTATAAGATTATAATATAATATTAATAAAGTAAAATTATTTATAAGTTTTATATTAAATAAAGATTAAAGAATTATAAATATATAATATAAGATTATGTAAATAAATTATTATGAAGTGATATAGTTATTATTGTAATTCATAAATATAAGTTAAAACAAATAACTATACTGAAATATAATATATTTTTTTCAAGTAAAAATTATTTAATAAACATGATATATATATTAATATAAAATTATTTGATTATATTTGTCAAATACATAATTAAAGTTATATATTTTATGAATGAATAAATAACATGTATTTTAATTAGAGTCTATGAGATATATCATAGTTTTGATTATGTAATAGTGATAATTAATATAAGTGATCAAATCATATAATAGCATTATATGTAATTAATATAAGTAAGAATGACTGTCTTGTAATAAACACATGAAGTAAATGTTAGTCTTTTAAAAAGGATCCTTAAATAATATATAGGGGATAAGACAAAATATATATTATACATGTATACTCCTTATGTATCTTTTCATATTATAAATAAGAGATGATTTATTACAATAGTTTAGTGAGTCCAGCCCAATGTCAATATTATAAAATTATTTTAGCGAGTGTGTCGAGAGGCGATGTGAGTTTTTGTTATTCATAGCTGAACTCGCGGGGAGGCGAGCTGCCTACGTACCCAATCATGGGGATCAAGCCGATTCGTAGTTCTTTTTTTTTGATGAAAGCGTCTAGGCTTTGGCTGCAGGATCGTCCATTTCAGGCTCCGCGGTCTCGAACGTCTTCTTTTCTGCAGCTGCCGTTTCGTCTTTCTGAGTGTAAAATCTTCGTTCTCTCGAACTGGTCGGTTCTGCTCACCTTATATCGTGGCTCGACGCTTGTATCCGCTTTCTTGCCCTTCCGGTCTTCTTTTGTCGTTTCGCTTCCAAGGTCTCATGTTACGAACCTTGTTGCAAGCATTCTTGCAATCGCCTTGCAATATGTGGCTGAATGGCCGTTGACTTTGTGAAAGGTGCAGTAAACCTTTTCACTGTAGCCCACACTGCGAGTCCAGGTACTCCATGATCCATTTCCGTGTCTGGCCTTGTCGGATCGTCTCGTGTTTATTTGATAGTTGTGCACTCCATGTGTGTTCGTCCCTTCGTTCATGTTGTTTCGTCCGCACCTTTTCTTTCTTGGAATATTCGAAGGTCGTGTCGTGCCTTTTTTCAACGTCTTTGACAGCTGGTACTTCTTTGGCAAGGCCTCCATCAATTCTTCGAGGATCTCAAAACTTGAGGAACGGTGCAATGCTTCTTGGATCGTCGCAGGGGGGGTTCAGGGTAATTTCTTCCACGAAGCTCGACTCGTACCATAGTGCTCTTCTTAAAGCGGCGAGTGCGGCTTGATTGCTGAGCCCGCTGATCTTTGACGCAACTAATTCGAAACGTTTTACGAAATTTCGCAAACTTTCGCTCGGTCCTTGGGATAGTGTCCAAATATCTTCATCATGAGTTTCTCGGCTTGCATGGAGCGTTCTCCTTCGGTCTGTTTTTCCTTGCTAGCCAATTGGCCTTCGATGCTCGACCTGTATTGGATTTTCGTTGTCTCTGGTGGGATCCCTTCCCTTGCTACGGGTTTCAATTGTATCTCGTCCGGTTCCGTTTAAATTGTTCTGGTTCCACCTCCATTTTCTTCATTGATTATCGTCCATGTTGGCCGCCCAGCTGCTCGCCCTAAGGTGCTCTTCCATTGCAGCAGTGGAAATTCGGACGGTTCCATCCTTATCCTGATCGAGCTTTGCTTGATCGAGTTACGTTCTTTAGGCGTTATGATTGGCAGTACGAATCGGAGCGGTTTTGCTTCGATGATCCCGCAGTTTTATCTTAAGTCTCCTCTCGAAGGGGTGTTCCTTGTTCGGTTTTCGTCTCGGATCCACGTCAATTCTTGGGCCGCCGATCCGTTCGTCTTCGCTAGTCCGCTTTGTCGTTCTAGGTCCGCATCCATCATCGTCTTCGACTCGGGACTTGATGTTGCGTCTTTTTCTTTACCGTCCATCTCGTTCTGGTTTTGGCTAGCTCCGTATGCGGTGGTTTCTCCGTCTTCTTCACCGATTACCGTCAAATCTGGCTGCTCGATTATTTGCCTTGCGACGTTCTGCGGTTTTTGCGGCGGCGTCCCGGAATGAGCCGTTCTTGTCCCGGCTGGGCTTTGTTCCCTCATGTCTTGCCTTCTCCGTGTTGCCGCTTGAGGTGGGAACCGGGGACGTCTTGCGACGGTTGTCCGTTGCGCTTATCGTGGGCTTCCTTCCAGAGAGACGTTCTTGGCTTGGTTTTCGTCTAGGGCTGTTTGTGACAGTTGAGCCGCTGTCTCGTCTCGTTGGTCTTGTTGCTCTAGGGATAAGATTTGCATGGTTTTTAGCTCCATCATCGTTGTCTCGTCTTCTTCCATATCGGTTGCTCCGATCGCTCCAGCAGTCATCGTTCCGGCGGCGGTCGTGTGGGATGGCAGCATGTTTTCGTCGTTCGTCGGATCGTAAGTTTCCAGGTGGTAATCCATCGAGAACTTCACATCCTTCTTCGTTTCCTTTGTTATTACGGGGAATTGAATTGTTCTGACTGTCATTGTCGTCTTTCCGGTAAAACCAATTGACTGTTTTGGATGGGTTGTGTGATGCCAGGTCCTAGTGTTAATCCTCCGAAGGGTTCCTCGGGATACGACGTTGACCAAACTTCCGGCTCGACTAGAACTCTCTGCATCCCGTGATCTTCGATTGAAAGGTCGCTGACGAGCGGGTCGTCCTCCAAGTCTCGGTCGATCTCGGGGGGCGCACTGGTCGCCTCGTGGACCTGTGATCTAGCTTCTTTCATCTGGCTCGCCGTTAGCTCCAGTTGGGCGCGTAGTTCGTCCATCTCGCTTCTTCGCTTAGCGGACCGGTTTGTTCGATCTTTCCGGCCCGCTCTTTCCCGTTCTTCGGCTCTTATTTTGCGGTTCGCCAAGAGTATATTCTCTTCTTTTTCGGTGAGATCTCTTTCTTCTTCGTTTGTCTCGTCTTCGTCGTGACCGTTCGTTTCTATCGTGACTTCTCCGTCGGTTACTATTGAGACCAGCTGCTCGGTTCTTTGTCTCGTCGCACTTTTCCGGTGTAACAATGGCGGGGCCGACGGCTCCGTCCTTGTTCTGACGGGAGTTTGCTCGCCGAGGTTCTCCCCTCTGGGAGTGTTTTTCAACGGCGAGAAACGGAGTCGCCTTCTTCCCAGTGGTTGAGAACCTTGCGCTAGCTCTCGGATGGCTGTCATCTCCTGCGACGTCGCTCTTTCTAGTATGGCTTGCCGCTCCGCTAATCCCGCTATCATGTTTCTTAGGTCGCCGATTACCGTGATGTCTTCGGCTAGGTCAATAGGGCCGGTGTTGGTTGCTTCCGTTATTACAGGTCCTCCGGTTGGCATCCCGAATTGGGGTGGCGCAGCGGTGATAGCTCCGGCTGTGGCAGTTCTGGCTCCGGTTATTCCTACGGCGGATGTCCTAACTGTGGTTGTCTCGGATCTAGCCGCTCCTCCGGTCGGTTGATTGCCGGCATCGTCGGTTCTTCCTCTGGTGATCGTGGTCCTTCTATCTGTATCCTGGTGTTCTTGAATAAAGAATATTTCTTGTCCCCACAGACGGCGCCAAACTGTGAGAGCCGAAACTCACACTGTCGAAATTTATATTTTGCGGGGATCCGAAAATTCTAATAAACAAGAACTAAAGGGCAAAAAAGTAAAAAGATGAGAAAGATAATTTTATTAATAATTCTCTAAGTACAAAAATATTCGAGAAAGCTTATTGTCTTATATCTCGAAAGCTCTTGCACTTGAGTTAGGATGCCTTGAAAGTGAATACAATGGTCTTTATTTATACTAGAGAGTCTAGGGTCTCAAAGACTGATCTAAGCAATGTGGGACGTTTTAAAGTTCCTTCCCAGCCGCCAATTTGACTTGATGGGCCGCCGCCTGTCTGCTCCAATTCCGGCCCGTTTGTCTTGTTTTGGCCCAGCTTGTCTTTTATCCTTCAAATCCGGTTTCTTCTGGGTAAAATCCTTGCCTCCGGTTTATTTTAAGTAAACTCCTTGATGTTTTTCCATGTTCTGAACAGCATAAAAAGTCCATCTTCAAATAGCGTGATGTTTCTTCGAGAATTATTGGGCCGAGGCCCGTTAGTCGTAAAGTGGCATTTAGGGCCGGTCCAGGAAGGTAGAAGTCGGTATTGGCCTACGTCTTGGCTCGGTGAATGCTCCGGGCTGAGAGGATATGCAGAGATTCTTCTTGAGAGTTCATCTGCCGGGCCGAATGCCAAGAGCTCGACCCGTGCAGGCGCTTGGTCCCGTTTCTTGGACCGATTGGTTCCCGAAGGGGTTTAGGACAAGTGAACCGATTAGTCTTGTTAAAACTTTTCCCGGAAAACCCTTTGGGACAAAACCAAGGATAAGGAAAAAGAGTACAAATGGCCACAGCCCGTTTAGTTCATCTGTCGGGCCGAATGCCAAGAGCTTGGCCCATGCAGGAGTTTGGTCTTATTTCGTGGGCTTGTTGCCAAGATATGAAATGTTTAACCGTTGCTTCGTCCTTTTGCCCCAGCAATCTCCGAGGAGGGGATTTTGACCCCAACATTTATGCATTATGATTCGTTTGTCAATACAACCAATGTTTAAGACATGGTTCATTAGCACAATTGCGGGTATAGCTAGTCCTTTTGAATGCTACGGCCAGGCCCATATTCCTAAGGGCTACAGCTAGGCTCATATTCCTAAGGGCACGCGTCTTGAAATATCAGATGCTTTATATTCACCCAACTCAAAAAGGAGCTTATTGAGTTTCAAAGATATTCGTTTGAATGGTTTCCATATTGAAATAAACGGTGAAGGGAATAAAGAATTCCTACATATTATTGAGATCACCCAAGGCCATAAGAAGTTCTTAGAGACTATACCCGCATTATCTACTGGCCTTTACTATGCCAAGGTCAATATGATAGAAGCTAATGCTGCAGTAAGCAAGAAGTTTACTGAGCCATTCCATATATGGCATGACCGGCTTGGTCATCCCGGTTTTGACATGATGTGTAAGCTAATATCAAATTCAAAAGGGCACACTCTAAAAGAGAGACGATTTATCCATAAGAATCTCACGTGTGTAGCATGTGCACAAGGGAAACTCATTATAAGGCCATCACCAGTCAAAGTAACTAAAGAGACTTTAAGCTTTCTGGAAAGAATACAAGGAGATATATGTGGACAAATACGTCCACCATGTGAGACGTTTAGATATTTCATGGTCTTCATTGATGCATCGACCCGCAGGTCGCATGTTTGCTTATTGTCCACTAGAAACCAAGCGTTTGCTAGGTTGCTGGCCCGAATCATCAGACTGCGAGCCCACTTTCCAGATTTTCCACTTAAGACTATACGTCTAGCCAATGCTGGTGAATTTACGTCCCAAGCGTTTAATGACTGCTGTATGTCCATGGGGGTAAGTGTGGAACATCCCTTGGCACATGTCCATACACATAACGGATTAGCTGAATCCTTCATTAAACGGATCCAATTGATTGCTCGACCATTACTCATGAGGTCGAAGCTTCCAGTAGCTGCTTGGGGACACACAGTAATACATGCAGTAGAGTTTATACGCATCAGGCCATCTTGTGAGCATAGATATTCGCCATCCCAATTACTCATGGGTCATAAGCCAGACATTTCCCCATCTCAAGACATTTGGGTGTGCCATTAATGTACCCATAGCACCACCACAGAGAACAAAGATGAGACCTCAAAGGAGGATGGGAATATATATATATATATATATATGGATATGATTCTCCCACCATTATACGGATTGTTATTTTAATAAATCCGAATATATTATTTAAGGTGGAGAGACTAACAAGCTGGTTAAAGAGATATCATGGAATTAAACATCCTTAACATGGCAAGATCCTCGGACTCTAGAATGTGAATCAGAGGTCCAAAAGATTATACATTTACAAAGCTAGCTAATCAATTGCCAGATTTCTTTGCTGACCCGAAGAAAGTAAGAAAATCGTACATACCAGCTTGTAATGCACCACTACGAATTGATGTCCAAAAGGGACACACTCAAGTTTCTACAGAGTCTATAGCACGTAAGAAACGTGGTAGACCAGTAGGTTCCAAAGATAAGAACCCTCAGAAATCAAAGAAAGGTGCAATAGTTGAAACCAAGGTTCGGGAAACCATAGACATGGCCGCAGGTAATGACCCTAAGGAACCTATCAATGAGTTTTGGGACGCCAAATCTCAAGGTCCTGAAGGTCTAGATAATAATGAGATTTCAATAAACTATATCATGTCTGGAATATAATAGAACCGAAAAGATGTCGACATCAATGATATATTTGCTTACAAGGTAGCACTTGAGTTAAATGAGGATCGGGAACCCACGTCTATATTAGAGTGCACTCAAAGATCTGATTGGTTAAAATGAAAAGAATACATAGACGTGGAGTTGAATATATCAAAGAAACAGGAATGTGTTTGGTCCAATAATAAGGACACCATTCAATGTAAAACCAGTGGGACACAAATGAGTCTTTGTAATTGTGTGAAATGAACATGGTGAAATCGTGAGATATAAGGCACGACTTATTGTACAAGGATTCTTACAAAGGCCAGGAATAGATTATGAGGAGATATACTCCCCTGTGGTGGATGCTAAGACATTTAGATTCTTGATAAGTCTGGCTATAAAAGAGAAACTTGATTTGCGGCTAATGAATGTAAGTGACCGCACATTTATATGGTCCATTGGATAATGAAATATATATATGAGATTACCAGAGGGTATTGAGCTCAAAGATAAGAATGGTTCTCGAGAACAACACTGCATAATGCTGGACAAATCCCTTTATGAACTTAAAAAAAGTGGGCGTATGGAAGGCTATAAGAACGACCCCATCAGTCCATGTATATTCATAAAGAAGTTTGCAAACAAAGGATTTATAATCATAGCAGTATACGTGGATGATTTAAACATCCTAGGAACCTCTGGAGAAATCGCACAAACAGTTGAGTATCTAAAGAAAGAGTTTGAGATGAAAGACCTAGGTAAAACTAAGTTCTGTTTGGGATTGCAGCTTGAGTACATAAATAATGGAATCCTTGTGCATCAAATGGCATATACTGAAAAGTACTCAAGAGATTTAATATGGACCAGGCCCACCCATAGACCAGCCCAATGGTGGTGAGAAGCCTCAGATTGGACAGTGTTCTATTCGGTCCAAAGAAGGACGATGAAGACATTCTCGGTCCTGAAGTACCATACCTCAGTGCTATAGGAGCTTTAATGTACTTGGCTAGACACACTAGACCAGACATTTGTTTTGCCGTGAATCTCCTATCTCGATTTAACTCATGTCCAACTCAAAGGCACTTGAATGGTATTAAGCATATCCTGCGTTACCTACAAGTGACAAAGGATTTGGGCTTATTTTATACTAACCTTTACAAAGAAGGTTTAGTTGGTTTTGTTAATGCAGGTTATCTGTCCGATCCGCACAATGCTAGATCGCACACTGGTTATGTTTTTACACATGGTGGTACAACAATTTCATGATGTTCCATGAAGCAAACGATTGCGGTCACTTCATCAAATCATTCAGAGATTTTATCTATTCATGAAGCCAGCCGTGAGTGTGTATGTTTAGGTCAATGAATCAACACATAAGATCATATTGTGGCATGGTCGATGACAAGGAACCAACAATCATGTATGAAGACAACGCAGCCTGCATTGCACAGCTCAAGGACGGCTACATTAAGGGCGACCGGACGAAGCACATTTTGCCTAAGTTCTTCTTCATGCATGAACTACAAAAGGACGGTCAAGTTCAAGTCCTACAAGTCCGGTCAAGCGAAAATTCAACAGACTTATTCACCAAGTCTCTACCAACCTCGACGTTCAAAAGGCTCATTCATCAGATTGTGATGCGAAGACTTAAGAGTCTCCAATGATGCTCAAATCAGGGGGAGTAATACGTGTTGTACTCTTTTTCCTTCACCATGGTTTTGTCCCACTGGGTTTTCCTGGTAAAGTTTTAATGAGGCAACATCCTCAAGCGTATTGCAGAGATCCTTAAGCATCTGGTATGGTTATGTCCTCCAAGGGGAGTGTTATAAATCATTAAGGATGAACTCCATAACCGGCCCAATATGACCAAGCCCAATCGGCCCATTCCATCATTATGTTATCCTTTTTGCTTGGTCATGTAATTCCCTATATATATGTACTCTTATTCATTCATTAATGAGATAGAAACATTCAGTTTCATAACAATTGTTGCTTGTTTGATTGAAGTGAAAAATAGGATCAGCGTGTTTGTTGTTCCGTTTTCGGGTCAAGTATTTATGGTCAGTTTTAACTCATATTTATTTATTTCCAAACAATTTTTATATATTAATTCAATGGTGAAGATTGTAATAAAAAGTTTTTTGAGCATTTTCTTATAAATATACTTGAAAAACAATGTTGTAAAGATTATTACCATATGCTAACGCCGACCAAAAACACTTATTTCCCAAAATTTGCACTCACTTTTGTTTAAACTATTATTACTTATCTCGGCTCCTCATACAACCTTCATAACACATTTGTCCAGAGGTTTTAACTATCAACATACCTGGTGCTTACTTGGTTGCAGCTGAGGTATTCACTGATCAACACAATTTTGATAGAGTTGGTCGGAGGAGGTTTGGTGAGTCTGGTAGCGTGGGTGACTTCTATGCCTATCGTTCAACAGGCATTAGCCGCGATGAATGTCGCTTCGGTCGTTGGACAATGAGACTTTCTCGCAAGTAAGAAATGATTTTTTGATTGATTATGGATAGGAACTTTACTTTTTATTTGGTGGAATTTTTTATTTTATTATTATTATGGGAACTGTAGATTCGATTCAAAGTTATTACTCAGTAAATTTGTTTTTGTTTTTCGTAACTGTAAATTCAAATTTGTTTTTTTTTTTTTTGAACTATAGATTCCACTGTAGATTACTCACTAGTAACTATTGAGGTTCTATTGTATATTACTCACTAAATTTTTTTTCATCTAGATTTGGTGAGATGACGTTTGTGCATTACCTACTTGAACCCCCCGCCCCAGTCCCAGCCCCAGCCCCAGACAAGTCTTCTTCAGACGAGGTAACAAAACTATTAGACACTTGTCATGATGACCTATGCTTAATTTTTAGCTCCATGTTAACTGTTTTACTTTATTTTGTGTCGAAGCAGGAGCTCGAGCGTCCAAGTAAGAAGAAGGCTAAAGTTTGAAAGTTTGAGAGAAATGAAGGAAGAGACTCTAAAATATTTAAATTAATAGACTAACTAGCTAGCTAAGGTTCGATGAGGCGTCTTTTTTAAGTGCTTGACTTGTGGTCCACTTGTGGTCTTTATGTCAAGCATCTTTTGGGTGTCGTGAAAACATTACACTCTCTCTTTTGGCCTGCCTTAAATCGGTTTTTAGAAACACTTTATTTAACTTTAATTGATCATATTGATTATTATTCACTCTTCTGTTAAAAAAAAATTGTTTCAATTTTATTCATTATCTTTTTTGTTCATTTGAAATATAATGATTCCTTTGTTTTAGCACATATCTATTAAGAATCATCGGATACTCCCTAACTTCATTTTTCCAAGTTTTATGGATGTTTAAAATCCCATGTTGCATTATGGGGAATATTAGTTCTCTCTAGACGCTAACCACTTAGTTCAATAATCTTGTTCTTGTATATATAGAAAAGAGAAATTTTGTGATAACGGATCCTAAATTCCCTAACAATAATTTATCCACACGCACATTTAACGAAAACACACACCCAGAAAAATGCGTCCAGAAATTATAGCAACTCTCATGAAAATAAATATGAATACAGTCATATACTCATATAGCAATTTTATAGAATATCGACATAATCTTGTAAATCCTTCTGTTTTTCATGTCAAATGGAAAAATGTCAGGCATAATGCTAGGAACAAAAAGAAGGATCTAGCAGAATGAGTATAGTATTGGGTGTGCAGAATCCAAACTCATACTATATAGCACAATGAAACGAGGTGTGTGCTGAAAACTTAAGTCCATATGGAATAGAATCACAATGACGGTAACTCTTTAGCTGAATAAGTGTGAGCCTTCCTAAACAAATAAACCTTGAGTTAGAAACGGGAAGGTACCTTGAGTTTGAGATATAACCAGAGAAGGCTGCTTTTGATTTTCAGATGAGGCACTCTAATCTTCCGGCTTCGTAGTTGCCACCTGCAGAAGAATCAAATAACCCAAACTTATCAAAAGATGCATCAACATGCATGATGGATTGCAACTATGAAGATGTAAGAGATGAGGATCAGGATGTAAATCACCAAACCCATTCCATGAACTTTCTCTGCGACTTGGGTGAAACCTTTGCCGCCTTTAGACGATGGCCATCTCGCTGGATCAGGATGCATCCTTCCCCATTCATCAATCACACCAAATCTAAGAGAGTCCACACAAGCACCTTGAACTTTCTTTCTATACCAAAAGTGATCCACTACAACATACTGTATCCAAATCCACATACAACACAGGAAAATTAAAAAAGATCCATAATTTCACATTCCAATCGAACAAGAAACTCAAGTAACAAGTCCAGAAACAGGTATATTATACTCCAACAACAACAAAACCATTGGTGTTTTTATGCAGCAAGTACCTGATATCCATGAGGAAGAAGACGATTTGTAATGATTTCAGCGCTCTGCAATAACTCAGCTTCGGAGATAGTTCAACAAAAGGAATTGTACGAGTTCTATCCTCTTGGAGGAAAGCTCGCATGTTCATTCGACCTTGTGTTAACAGATATGCAAAAATTCCAGATGGATCAGACAAAGAACATTTTGTGTTATATTCAGAATCAGAATCGACCCAACAAAACAAGCTTTAAATTTTCAAGACGGATGAGGAAAAAAAAACACAGTAGAAGTGAAGCGAAGAGAGGGAAGAGACATGAAATCGTCAGAGGGATAAAACAAAATGGAAGAGAAAACAAAAGAATACGCACCAGACATGGATAAGGCTAATGATGCAAAACAATCGTACGAAATCGATCCACCATTTGATCAAACAAGAATTCAGATCTCCAGATTTTGAAATCCCAGATCCGTTTAAACTTCACGAGAGAGAATCCCTCGCAGAAGAAGCTAGTGAAACTTTCGAATAGAGGAGATTTTGAAAAGATAGAGAATAGAGAGAAGAGAAAAAGAAGAGAGTGAGACGAGCACAGTGATGCGAAGAAGAAGAAGAGAAGGAAAGAGGAGAGGAGCTAGAGATGGATTGGTTCTCCTAAGTTTTTTTTTCTTGCATGAGTGTTTAAACGGAACAAAAGAAAAATAATCGTTCAAATTTTTCAAATACCATCTCATGAGGTGGTATTTTGATCTTATGAATTTTAACTATAAATCACTTCTTAAAATTCTCGGATGAATTCTTGAGTTATTTTATTTATGAAATCATTGTTTTCCAATAAGAGGAGATTTGGAGGAAATTGTATAAATGATTGATCCAATAAGCTTGGATTTTAAACAGTTTTTATAAATGCTAGATCCAATAAGGGAAGATTTGAACAATTTTCTCAATTCTTTCAATTCCTTGACCCAATGTTGCTGTGTAAAAGTTGATGAATTGATTCTGAATGTCTTCTTTTTTCTCCCCTCACTACAAAAAACGAGGTTATTACATCATTTATTTTATAGGTTTGGATCACTTATAAATGATGCAAACGATCTTTACCTCACTTGTTAAAACTTTTTAACATTTGGTGATGTAAACATTATACATCACTTTGAACAACTGTTGCAAATATTTGTATCGATTAAAATAAACGATGTGAAAATGTGTCAATTGTAAAAAGTGATGTTATTATTTGTTGCGGTTTGAATAAATGATGTTAAACGTTTATATCACTTGTATGTAACTGATTTAAAATTTGAGTCATTTTTGAAAACCAATTCTAAATATTGCATCAGTTTATATAAACGATTTTTTTTTTGTATCACTAATGCATGAATAATGTTACAATTTGAGGCATTTTCATAAATGATTTAAATATTACAATCATTTTTGAGAAGCGATATAAATCTTAATATCACTTGTTGATGAATGATTCAAATAGTTATATCATTTCCAATAACCGATATAAATCGTTACATCACGTATGATTAAGTGATTCAAATAGTTATATCATTACTAATAATCGACGTAAATGGTATATCACTTACAATTAAATGATTCAAATATTAGTATCATTTCCAATAACCGATATAAATTGTTATATCACTTGTAGATAAATGATATTATGTTATGTCATTTTCTAACTTCATTTGAAATGATTGTAAATTAATATTTGATATAAATAATAAATAATAAATAAATTGAATCATAAAAAAAAAAACAAATAAAAAGAAACAAAATATTGTATTAAAAGTAGAAAACCAAAATAACATAAAATTCGTGCCATGCATAGAAACATAAATAAAAGAAACATAAATAAAATAGTTAACTTGCTAAATGCATAAACCACAATTTAAACTAGGTAATTAACTTGCTAAAGTCTTCATAAACTGTTCCTAAACGTTCTGATTCCCATTTGTCCCATTACCAATTTCCTGCAGAAAAAAAATTAAATACAGAAAATAAATACATAATTTAAAATTTGGATGTTTATAATTACAAAGCTTGAGTATAAAATGTTTGCAATGGCTGCAGATAGAATTGTCGCCCATGTACTTGCCTAAATTAATAGTTAGTTTGAAATATCAGAATTATATCACAACCAAGATAATACAAAATAATATATATGTTAGAGTTACCTGTTCATTGGTTGCAGAACCAACAATCTGCTGGTGTAACGTAGTAAGAACTTTAACTTGATCATTCAATGTTTGCACATGTGTCCTCAGTTCAGCGTTTTCAGAATTTTCTATCTCCTGCCTACTTATAGTAGAACGTCTCAACAGCTTCGAAGGTGTAGGTCCACGACCGAGACAGTGGACTCGTCCTGGACGCTTTGGACCAAACACTTGAGCGTATTCATCATCCAAAGTAGCTGCAACTTGGCTTGTGACTTGCGGGTTTGGGTTTTGATTCATCAACGTGGTGAGTTCTTCCTGAAAATTCCAGTGTTTGATAAATGTTTAACTTGAAAACAAGCGTAGATAAAAAATGAATCAATGACGAAAGGGTTTTAATTAAAAATTATATGTATCATTTAGCTACCTTTAATCTTCTTTCAATAGATTTTGATAAACCAATGAAAGACTGAATCAATATGTGGTAGAAAAAATACTAACCACACGTGTTTTAGCCTCTTCAGATATTGCGATGAACAATTCTGCACGACTTGGCATTTTTCCGGTCTTCATTTTCTATGTCAAAAATACATGCATAGTACGTAATATACAATATCAGTTCTCACCAATATACTATTAAATAAATATATGAAAACTGTATAAATGAATGCTATATAATGATGGAGGAATTGCTTACAATGTCATTTCTTCTCCTTGCTATACGCATTCTTCCACATAAGCTAGGGGTCTTATTGTTACTTTGGCTTTTTACATTCTTGTCTCGCATTTCTGTAAACTCAAGTGTTGATATCAAATACAATTATGTATATATATATATATATATATATATATATAGATTTAGATGATCCGATATATAAACAGTACCTTCCATTTATCAGCGAATCTCATATCAACAAAATAACACCATTGATCTTCAGGAACATTTTTGGGTCGATTCTGCATTGTTTCAATTCTGCCGTTCTTTTTGTACGCTTTTCAGATACGTCCCTTCACATCCTTACATCTGCTCCCAAGGTTAGGAATCACATAAATTTTTCTTAACTCCGAGTCATCAAATCGAAATTTTGCCTGAAAATCAGCCAAGTGAACAAGTTCATTTTTCTGAACAAAATATACAGCACCAAATATGATAAAAAAATTGTTTCTGATTTTCTTACTAGCTCTCTGCCGTTCTCTTAATTGATATATCTATTAACCCTAAATCATCGTTAAACCGTTTTGCCACGTTTATATAAGTAAAAAGAAAGAAGTATCCGGATAAAATATCAACTCCCGCTTGAAATAAAAGTAGCGGGACTTGAAAAAAATTTCTCCAAATCTTTGATTTATATTCCCGTAATATAATATATTCACCAAAGAATTCCCAAAATATATAGCGTTTAGTCTCTCTTTACAGAAAAAAATATCAAGAGTCAAATTGTTACTGTCTATCATTCACGGCAAATCTGAAAGTAGAGAAACATGAAATCTTCAATGATGTGGAAACCGAAAATTCCAGCATCAAAGTTGTGAATGATTTCGACCTCAACAAACTCCCCAAAGAAGATGATCTTCTAGTGAGCAACAAAGTCGAAATTCAACCTGAAGCCAATCCCAAATTTGTTCATGATTTCGATCTCAACAAGCCCAGCAATGAAGAAGAAGAACCAGATCATGATAACGAGATTGAGGATCCTATCATTCAGCTTATTAAAATATATTGTCCTCTTCGGATTCCTAAGTAGCATTCCTGTTTCTTATTTTTCTGTTCTTTCTTTATTGCAACATCAATAAATTGTACTCATGGATTCTTCTACTTTTATAAAAACTAAAGTTAAGTCTACAATTACATTTACTACTAGTTCTCATGTATCTAAGTTCAATCCAGTCGATTACATTCTTTCTTTATCTTATGACCTAAATGAGCAAACGACACAAGAGAAGTTGCATTTTAATTCACAGATACAATACGCATCAAGTAACATTAACCTAGAAACCAATATTCCACATGGATCGAATGTACATAAAGTGAATAGAGACAAACGAGTAGTCACACATTGCATAGAGTAAGAGAAAAGTGAGAGACGAACTTGTAAGGGGTGAGTGTTCATCTTCTTTGTTTTCCATCTTCTTGTTCTGGGTACTCCTCTGTAAGTCTGTTGGTGAGTGATGCGAGATAGGGTGTGTGCCGGTTTCGAGAGCGTGGGAGGCTATCTTGCGCGTCATAGCACATTTTATGATAACACATTTTTGTACAGAGTATCAACACAACAAAAGCATTAAATGCACGTCTATAGTATGGTCTACAAGCGCCTCTAAAAAAAGAGCATATGATCTACAAATAACCCCTAAAAAATGCTATACTAAATTAACACCAGAAATAAGAATAGCCAGTTCAACTCCTCTTTTCCTAGACATTTTCAAAGGAACTAAGATTAATCCCTGATTATAAAGGAGGGTCACTTGATCAGAAATTGTAAAATATTTAGTGGTAGTGGTTAGTTTATCATTACAAGAAACATGCTACGGTTAACAATATACTGGGCCAAACAAGAAAGAGCAAAACTGAAATATCACCAAGGCATACTTACTTGTGAAGGAGCTTTTGGGTGATGCTTCATTGCATCACGTCTAACATTTAAAGCACGACAGTAATAGGACCTTTCAGCTTGTAGGTCTTCGCCATAATATTTAAGATCTCCATAATAACTGAAAGAAAATGGTAAGAATTTGAAAATCAAAGTATAACCACCTCAAATTTACCATATTTATAGTCTCACCAAAATAAAGAGCATGAACTCGATGACACACACTGACTCAACAGCTTTGAGGATGACATTGAATCTCCTTTAAAGATATGAGTCAGTTGAAGCTTTGACTGAAGGTATGCATTAAATTTCACCCACCTGCCTGTCTACAGCTGAACAAACAATCTCTTTCCTTCATCGTTGATATATGTATTGTAACTTCAACACAGATATTTATGATCTCTCTTAATTATTAGTCAACCGTCCCATAAAACACACTGATTCGGTCCTATATATATTACAATACAGCTCTCTTATTTGCATAGAAAAAAAACTCTCATCCTCTCTATTTCTTTATTCAACCCCATTCCTGCTCATCCGATCTCATCATTCGATTTCTAAGGTGTTGAAATGTCACTTTTAATTTGTGTTGATATATTGTGTATTGTGATTTTCCACCCAAGTCTAAAGCTGTTATAAATTTTCCAATGTAGCAATGGCGAACTCTGGACATGTCATTTTAACCGATCGTCAGTTCACCATAACGTTTACATCCCGCATTAGGAACAGTGTGGTATGTGGTTATAACAATACTAATTTTGAAATAGAAATGTTTTATATTACCATTTGTTCTATTTAAATGTTTTTTTTCCAGAAAATTCCAAACATGATGCCCAGAGGATATATATGAGGCATCAAGGATCAAGTTATTCTGACTTGTGGTGTTACACCTACTATACTATATGCTGTATTTCTTGAAGGCACAACTCTGACGGATGGATGGAAGAGGTTTGTTGAGGGTAATTCGTTTCAAGAAGGTGATCTCTTAGAGTTTGAGTACAATGGAAATTGGAGTTTCCATGTCGAGAGATACCGTTAAATTATATATATGTGGTATATATATGAAAATATTATATATGACAGGTCCAGGGTTCGCCATTGCTACATTGGAAAATTTATAACAGCTTTAGACTTGGGTGGAAAATCACAATACACAATATATCAACACAAATTAAAAGTGACATTTCAACACCTTAGAAATCGAATGATGAGATTAGATGAGCAGGAATGGGGTTGAATAAAGAAATAGAGAGGATGAGAGTTTTTTTTTTTCTATGCAAATAAGAGAGCTGTATTGTAATATATATAGGACCGAATCAGAGTGTTTTATGGGACGGTTGACTAATAATTAAGAGAGATCATAAATACATGTGTTGAAGTTAGAATACATATATCAACGATGAAGGAAAGAGATTGTTTGTTCAGCTGTAGACAGGCAGGTGGGTGAAATTTAATGCCTACCTTCAGTCAAAGCTTCAACTGACTCATATCTTTAAAGGAGATTCAATGTCATCATCAAAGCTGTTGAGTCTGTGTGTCATCGAGTTCATGATCTTTATTTCGGTGAGACCATAAATATGGTAAATTTGAGGTGGTTATAATTTGATTTTCAAAATCTCACCATTTTCTTACTGTTATTGTGGAGATCTTAAATATTATGGCGAAGACCAACAAGCTGCAAGGTCGTATTACTGTCGTGCTCTAAATGTTAGACGTGATGCAATGAAGCATCACCCAAAAGCTCCTTCACAAGTAAGTTTGCCTTGGTGATATTTCTGTTTTTCTCTTTCTTGTTTGGCCCAGTATATTGTTAACCGTAGCATGTTTCTTGTAATGATAAACTAACCACTACCACTAAAAATTTTACAATTTCCGATCAAGTGACCCTCCTTTATAATCAGGGATTAATCTTAGTTCCTTTGAAAATGTCTAGGAAAAGAGGAGTTGAACTGGCTATTCTTATTTCTGGTGTTAATTTAGTACAGCATTTTTGAGGGGTTATTTGTAGATCATATGCTCTTTTTCTAGAGGCGTTTGTAGACCAAACTATAGACGTGCATTTTAATGCTTTTGTTGTGTTGGTAATCTGTACAAAAACGTGTTATCATAAAATGTGCTATAACGCGCAAGATAGCCTCCCAGGCTCTCGAAACCGGCACACACCCCATCTCGCATCACTCACCAACAGACTTACAGAGGAATACCCCGAACAAGAAGATGGAAAACAAAGAAGATGAACACTCACCCCTTACAAGTTCGTCTCTCACTTTTCTCTTACTATATGCAATGCGTGACTACTCGTTTGTCTCTATTCACTTTATGTACATTTGATCCATGTGGAATCTTGGTTTCTAGGTTAATGTTACTTGATGCGTATTGTATCTGTGAATTAAAATGCAACTTCTCTTGTGCTGTTTGCTCATTTAGGTCATAAGATAAAGAAAGAATGTAATCGCCTAGATTGAACTTCGATACATGAGAACTAGTAGTAAATGTAATTGTAGACTTAACCTTAGTTTTCATAAGAGTAGAAGAATCCATGAGTACAATTTATTGATGTTGCAATAACGAAAGAACAGAATAATAAGAAACAGGAATGCTACTTAGGAATCCCAAGAGGACAATATATTTTAATAATCTGAATGATAGGATCCTCAATCTCGTTATCATGATATGCTTCTTCTTCTTCATTGCTGGGCTTGTTCAGATCGAAATCATGAACAAATTTGGGATTGGCTTCAGGTTGAATTTCGACTTTGTTGCTCACTAGAAGATCATCTTCCTTGGGGAGTTTGTTGAGGTCGAAATCATGCACAACTTTGATGCTGGAATTTTCGGTTTCAACATCATTGAAGATTTCATGTTTCTCTACTTTCAGATTTTCCATGAACGATAGACAGTAACAATTTGACTCTTGATATTTTTTTGTGTAAAGAGAGACTAAACGTATATATTTTGGGAATTCTTTGGTGAGTATATTATATTACGGGAATATAAATCAAAGATTTGGAGAAATTTTTTTCAAGTCCCGCTACTTTTATTTCAAGCGGGAGTTGATATTTTATTCGGATACTTCTTGCTTTTTACTTATATAATAGTGGGAAAACGGTTTAACAAGGATTTAGGGTTAATAGATATATCAATTAAGAGAACGGCAGAGAGCTAGTAAGAAAATCAGAAATCACAAAGGGTTCAGAAAACACAATCGGTGTTTATATAGTCTTCTTCTTTTCTCGTCGATCTGAATTCCAAGATATTTATCAAGTCTTCTTCTTTCCTCTTACTGATTATAAGTTTCCTTTTGGTTACTTTGTATTAGGTGATGAATTTTTGTTGTTCAGAGACAGAAGAACCGGATGATCATCAAACTTTGGAGATGGCTTTCAATTCACCTGCTTCACCAGCTCAGGAATGTAACAGCTTTAAATGGAAAGTACAACTCATAGGTAACAAAATAATTCTTCTGAAACATATGAAAGATGAGGAAATATGCATAGATTCTTATAAATAAAACCTTAGTAAATTTGTATAAACTGTTGGATCTGCCGATTTGATTATCATATAGTAATAAAGTTTTTTTGTGATGAAGATGATGATGGAAAAATTGAAGAAAAAATGATGACAACAAACGATGTTTGGAAATTGAAAGATCAAAAAGTGATTGTTCATTTTGATGAAAATACTGGTCAACCGATTGATCATTCTGGAGGTTTGCTTGGATCATTTATAGGTAAATTAAGTAAGGATGTTCACTTAATACCTATTAACTATGATGTTTGGAGAAATGTGGCTACACACATAAAAGATCGGGCATGGGATGTAATACAGGGGAAAAAGTGCCTATTTCAACCTGAACTAAGGCAGTCGTGCTTTTTCAAACCTAAACAATCAACCAGTGCGTATTTCAACCCAAACCGTTATAAAATTTAAATTTCCTACCCGAACTTACTATTTCGGGCCAAAATCTACATTGACTAACGGATCGTTAGTCAAACGTTAAACAATATCAGACATGTGACGGAAAAGTGCTTTTTTAGACCCGAACTAGCTCTAACATGCCTTTTCATATCTGTTCATTTGAGTAGTGCATATTTTTTCCCAAACCTAAATAAAATTCAAATTTTCTACCCAGAAAACTGATGATTTTAAAATCACAATTTTAAAATCTTTTTGCCAATATATAATTTAAATTTTTTTGCCAATATATATATAATTTAAAAAATCTTTTTGCCAATATATATATAATACACAGTCACATATACCTATATATATTGACAAAATAGTCAAAAACATATGTATATATGATATTATTCTAGTTTATAGTTGATCAACAAATTGAAAAGCTTTAACTTCAAATAAAGATTGTTTGATTAAATTTATATTCATATAATACATATTGAGTTTGGAATGAATAGAAAAACAATTGTGATGAGCTAATGTGTATATATATATATATATATATATATATATATACCAATTGACTATTAAATCAGAGAGATAATTTTATCATAGTTGGTGTTGTATATTTTGTTTAGGAAAATGAACTTGTTCAGTTGGCTGATTTTCAGGCAAAATTTCGGTTTGATGACCCGGAGTTAAGAAAAGCTTATGTGATTTCTAACCTTGGGAGAAGATGTAATGATGTGAAGTGACGTATCTGGAAAGCGTACAAAAAGAACGGCAGAATTGAAACAATGCAGAATCGACCCAAAAATGTTCCTGAAGATCAATGGTGTTATTTTGTTGATATGAGATTCGCTGATAAGTGGAAGGTATTGTTTATATATCGGATCATCTAAATATATATATATATATATATAATTGTATATGATATCAACACTTGAGTTTACAGAAAATGCGAGACAAGAATGTAAAAAGCCAAAGTAACAATAAGACCCCTAGCTTATGTGGAAGAAAGAGTATAGCAAGGAGAAGAAATGACATTGTAAGCAATTCCTCCATCATTATATAGCATTCATGTATACAGTTTTCATATATTTATTTAATAGTATATTGGTGAGAACTGATATTGTATATTACGTACTATGCATGTATTTTTGACATAGAAAATGAAGACCGGAAAAATGCCAAGTCGTGCAGAATTGTTCATCGCAATATCTGAAGAGGCTAAAACACGTGTGGTTAGTATTTTTCTACCACATATTGATTCAGTCTTTCATTGGTTTATCAAAATCTATTAGTACTTTGAAAGAAGATTAAAGGTAGCTAAATGATACATATAATTTTTAATTAAAACCCTTTCGTCATTGATTCATTTTTTATCTGCGCTTGTTTTGAAGTTAAACATTTATCAAACACTGGAATTTTCAGGAAGAACTCACCACGTTGATGAATCAAAACCCAAACCCGCAAGTCACAAGCCAAGTTGCAGCTACTTTGGATGATGAATACGCTCAAGTGTTTGGTCCAGAACGTCCAGGACGAGTCCGCTGTCTCGGTCGTGGACCTACACCTTCAAAGCTGTTGAGACGTTCTACTATAAGTAGGCAGAAGATAGAAAATTCTGAAAACATTGAACTGAGGCCACAGGTGCAAACATTGAAAGATCAAGTTAAAGCTCTTACTACGTTACACCAGCAAATTGTTGATTCTGCAACCAATGAACAGGTAACTCTAACATATATATTATTTTGTATTATCTTGATTGTGATATAATTCTGATATTTCAAACTAACTATTAATTTAGGCAAGTACATGAGCGACAATTCTATTTTTAGCCATTGCAAACATACAGCCTTCAACTACTTCTAACGTTAATTCATTTATACTAAAGCTTTGTAATTATAAACATCCAAATTTTAAATTATGTATTTATTTTCTGTATTTAATTTGTTGCTGCAGGAAATTGGTAATGGGACAAATGGGAATCAGAACGTTTATGACCAGTTTATGAAGACTTTAGCAAATTAATTTCCTAGTTTAAATTGTGGTTTATGCATTTATCAAGTTAACTATTTTATTTACGTTTCTATGCATGGCACGAATTTTATGTTATTTTGGTTTTCTACTTTTAGTACAATATTTTGTTTTTTTTATTTGGTTTTTTTTGTTTTATGATTCAATTTATTTATTATTTATTATTTATATTAAATATTACTTTACAATCGTTTTAAACGAAGTTAGCAAATGACATAACATAATATCATTTATTAACAAGTGATATAACAATTTATATCAGTTATTGGAAATGATACTAATATTTGAATCATTTAATTGTAAGTGATATACCATTTACGTCGGTTATTAGTAATGATATAACTATTTGAATCACTTACATATAAGTGATATAAACGTTTAACATCATTTATTCAAACCGCAACAAATAATAACATCAATTTTTACAATTGACACATTTTCATATCGTTTATTTTAATCGATACAAATATTTGCAACAATTGTTCAAAGTGATGTACAATGTTTACATCACCAAATGTTAAAACGTTTTAACAAGTGAGGTAAAGATCGTTTGCATCATTTATAACTGATCCAAACCTATAAAATAAATGATGTAATAACTCCTTTTTTTGTAGTGAACCTTATAAATTAATACTAACAAAACTTAAGTTTTTAATCTAATTAATCTTTGGTTAAACTATTTAAAATAATAAAATATCATAATTTCATTGTTATTAATTTGTAGGAGTCAACCGAAACAAAAAGATAAACACAAATAAAATAAAAGCAGTTGTTCAAATATGTAAAGTTATCATTATATTTTTGGTTCAAAGATTTATATTGATAGATTTCAACTATTAAATTTGACCAAAAAAAAGAAGATGCAAACTAATAGAGGTATAAAAAATCTATTTGTTGACCAAAAAAAAAAAATCTATTTATTTTTTTCCATGGTGATGACCGATGGGCTTTCTGAGTAAGGCCGAGTTGGATTGAGGCTCACTGAGAGACTTTTGAGTGTATCTTCTTCACCTGACGATTACAATTCTTACCAGATTCACCGATTTAGGGTTCCGATCTTCTTCTCCAAATGGCCGATGTGACTCTTCCTCCAGCTGATTCTGTCGACGTCCACCTCCCGGAGAAGACCACCTCTCCTTCACCTCCTCCTCCGCCGCCGCAACAGGAACAACAGGTGCAGGAACAGCAAGATGAGCAGCCTCCTCAACGCCGCGAGAGAGATTCCCGCGAGCGGCGCGACGACAGAGACCTAGAACGTCCGCCGAATCGCCGGGAGCGTGAACGTTCTCCGCTCCCGCCACCTCGCAGGGATTACAAGAGGCGGCCTAGCGGTAGTCCTCCGCCGCCGTACAGAGATAGGCGGCACTCTCCTCCCATGCGCCGCTCGCCTCCTCCTAAGCGTTATCGGAGGGACGATAACGGCTATGATGGTCGACGTGGTGGCTATGGACCACCTGACAGAAGGTAAATCTTCATCTCCTTTTTGATGAAAAGAAGTTTTCAGTCGCATGGAAATGGAAGCGAAACGTCAAGCTTATCTCAAATTGAATCACTCATAATTATTTGAATAATCAAACTTAATATGTTGCCGTGATGCTTACCTGAGGATAAGCAATTGCTTTCCTAATAGCTCTATAGAAGATCAAAATCACGTTTCTCACACTTCTATTATCCTCGTGTCAATGGTTGTTACATTTCATCATTTTCTTGTTTTTTTCGAATGATAGATTTGGATATGACCGTGAAATGGGTGGGAGGCCTGGTTATGGTGATGAAAGACCTCATGGCCGCTTTCCGGGACGGTATCAAGGTGAGAGATCATCGGTTGAGATGAGCAATTTTGCATCTGCCTTTTCTTGTCTTCTGAAACTTTCTTATAAATTGGATCTTCTCATCTGTTTCACTAGCATAGTGCATAGTTGCAGCTTTGTATTGGGAACAATTTGTTAAATTAATTTAGGCTTCCGTTTGCGAACAAGCATTTTTCTGTACAAGAGAGATATCAATATCTGCCTTTTTTTCTGTTTTGTTTATTTCTTTTGGCAGACTGGGAGGGAGGTCGTGGAGGCTATGGTGATGCATCCAACAGTGGAAGTACTCAAAGGTTAGAGCTCATTTTGTCTTTTGTTTTTTCGTGGAGGCTATGCTGGGTTCATTTTGATCTACTAAATATGCAAACTAGGACTTATGAGTTGTCAAATGATACTAAAAGGAAGGGAGATATATCCCTTGTCAATGGTCTTTCTGTGATGAGGTGTATGTTAGAGTGAATGTTTGAGATAAATTCATTATTTTCTCAAAACATGTAATGTTGAAGTCTATTTCAGCTATAATATTTTTGTTTCCTATTACTGGTCAATATAGTGGCAAACAACTAGGCCTGTTTGTAGACTCCCTTGCCGTTACATTCAACAATAAACACCGTTGTATTTCCTTGATCTAGGGACGGTTTGATGTCATACAAACAGTTTATCCAGGAGTTGGAAGATGATATATTGCCATCAGAAGCTGAACGCAGGTATAGTTATAATGGCAACTTTGTCTTGGTGCTTAAGCAGTTGTCTCGTAAAGCTGCAGGAGTAATTTCTTTTCTCCTGTTGCAGATATCAAGAATACAAGTCAGAGTATATCACAACACAGAAACGTGTCTATTTTAACACTCACAAAGAGGAAGAATGGTGATTTCCACTATCTGTTCCCATCTTTTACTCTCTTCTGGGAAATTCTGTCTGTCTATGTTACGTTTACCTATTAACATGCTTATCTATGTTGCGCTTCCAGGTTGAAAGATAAGTATCATCCAACAAACTTGCTGACTGTCACAGAAAGGTGAGTTCAAGAGCCATTTGCAGCACTTTAATTCGGCGGTTAGCCTGTTTGGTGTAATATACTGTACACTGATACCTTGTTGTCTTTATATATTCCTTTGAAAATTTCAGGAGGAATGATCTTGCACGGAAGGTAGCGAAGGATTTCTTACTTGATTTACAGAGCGGGAATCTAGATTTGTAAGATCATATTCTTGGCCTCTACTCCGCATTTATGATTATGATCATTCTGTCATCTCTGATGCTCATAGTATTCCCTCGATCTGTTCCAGAGGTCCTGCAGTGACAGCGTTGAGTAAAACCAATGAGCCAAATTCTGAGGATGAAGCAGCTGGTGGTGGTAAAAGAAGACCTGTTAAGGGGGGAGGTAAAGAGGCTGATTTTTCAGCGGCACCAAAAGCACCCAGCTTCACTTCTGACCCAAAGAGAATCCTAACGGACATTGAACAAGCACAAGCCCTTGTGCGTAAGCTGGACTCTGAGAAAGAAATAAAGGAAAACGTTTTATCAGGTTCCGAAACTGAAAAGTCGGGTAGAGATAATATGCACAGTGGTTCGACTGGTCCAGTTATAATCATAAGAGGTTTGACATCTGTGAAAGGCCTTGAGGGTGTTGAATTGCTTGACACGCTTGTCACATATCTCTGGCGTGTTCATGGTGTGGACTATTACGGAAAGATTGAAACAAATGAAGCCAAGGGTCTGCGGCATGTGAGAGCGGAAGGAAAAGGTTCTGATGCGAAAGGAGATGAGAGTGAAGAGAAATTCGACTCTCATTGGCAAGAGAGGTTGAAAGGTAAAGATCCCCTGGAAGTGATGGCTGCCAAAGAGAAGCTAGATGCTACTGCTATGGAAGCTTTGGATCCTCATGTCCGAAAGATTAGGGATGAGAAGTATGGTTGGAAATATGGTTGTGGAGCTAAAGGCTGCACGAAACTGTTTCATGCTGCTGAATTTGTGCACAAACATCTCAAGCTGAAACACACTGAACTTGTAGTTGATGTGACTGGCAAAGTGCGGGAAGAATTGTATTTTCAAAACTATATGAAGTATGTAAGGCTTTTCTCGTGGATTCCTCTTCTGTCGTTTCTGATTATGTTGTAATGAATAAATTCTGTGCCATTTGCAGTGATCCTAATGCTCCAGGAGGACAACCGGCCACGCAGCAACCTGGCCCGGTAAGTGATCTGTAAAATTTGGGTTTTCATATGTTCAGCTTTGTGTTGTGTTTTACTGACGTGGGTGAAAGATACTTTTGACAGAGAGATAGGCCTATGATGAGACGTAAACCAGGCATGGAGAACAGACTGAGAGACGATCGAGGTGGACGCAGAGAGCGTGACGGAAGAGCTTATGGAAATGACAGAGTTGATCGGTCAGAGGATCAACAGAGAAGTGATTGTCCAAATCCGGAGGAAGGTGGTTACGATGCATATGGTGGACAAGGCGGTGTTCATGTTCCTTCCTACTCGGCTGATTTAAACGCACCACCGGTGCTGATGCCTGTACCAGGTGCCGGGTAGGTTTAAACAACGAACTCTCTCATCATCTCATCATAAAGCAGTGATCTGTAATGTTGTCTGAATGTTGATTGTGGGCAGGCCACTAGGACCATTTGTGCCAGCACCGCCTGAGGTTGCGATGCAGATGTTCAGGGACCCGAGCGGACCCAACCCTCCTTTTGAAGGTGGCGGCAGAGGTGGTGCGGCTCCTTTTCTTATGTCGCCGGCCTTTAGACAGGATCCGAGACGTCTACGCAGGTAAAATATGGTTCCCATGGAACATGGCTCAAGCCTAGAGTTCGGTTACTGTATGAATAAAGAGTGTAGTGTGTTTAAGTAACTAATGTAAAGAGAAAATGGTGCAGCTACCAAGACCTAGATGCTCCTGAGGAAGAGGTCACCGTTATTGATTACAGGAGCTTGTAGACAGACAACGAGAGAGACATACCTATAGAGACAGAGAGAGAGAGATGTCGGGTCAAAGGAACCAGTGTTCAAAGGCTTTAAAGCCTGTCTGTATTCTTTCTTGTTTCCTCCTAATTTTCACTTAGTAAAAGCGTATGACACGGACTATATTTTTTTTTTTCATAATTGCTTTTCATGTGCTTAGTTATCTGTTGGGCGATGACTTTAATGTGCATGAACAAATTCTTGTATCCCATAATGCATATCTTGTCTTTACTTGTGTTATATGATGCATTCCTTAATACTGCTCCATTTTGAATAATTAAATCTACGGATGATGTCTGAAAAAGAAGGATATATATACACTTGGAAAACTTATTGCCCACCTGTTGCGTGAATGACATGACACTTATACATATGTTACACAGGAGAGACATTGTATCGTACAACATCAAAATCACAAAGATAGAACACACGAATCCTAACGTGGCTAATCTTCCTAAGTTTCAAAGAGTTTTTTTTTTTTTTTTCTCTCTCTCGTGGTTGCTTCTCTCTTTCTACATCACTTGCGTAGCTTCTTCGCTTGTTGTTCCGTCTGTAGCTCTCCCTGCAAATGCAAGATACAGTTTAAGAGTAGTGATAAGAGGGTACGCAGAGACCAAGTAGCAATACGAGTCGGTATGATTGCTAATATTTTCAAGTATCTTTGGCTTTGTAAGTAATTAAAAAAAAGGGAAGTGTGCTTACAACAAGAGAGAGCTGCTCACGGATATAGGCCATAGATCTCAACATGGCACCTAGTGTATCCCGGGACACTTGAAATTTGACCTCTGATTCTCCTGTTGTTGTCTCCGTATCTTGAAGCTGGAAACAGGTTTTTTTTTTTTTTCACACAGTTGAAACTCTCTTAGTTCAATGAAGAGTCACTAATACGGAGTAAGTTACCAAAGAGAGCCAAACATAAAAATTAAGCATCATCAAAGAAGATGGTAATACAGCTATTTAGTTCCTCTCATGAACATGAGTCCCCTATGCAGCGGTGTGGTGAAACAAATTCACGAGCTGTTTTCTGCTTAAAAATCCACCTTTTCTACGATAGCAAGAAAAGGTTCCAAATTTTCCTATTCAAGTAGTAACGCTAGTCTAAAGAAATGCAAGAAAACAAAATATGGCAACTTAACATGAACGAGATTATCCGTATTCTGTAACTAATATGGGATACCTAGTCAAACAACACAAGGGAAGAGCAAACCAACGGCAATAAGTAAATTAAACAATTAGAGATGCTTTTTAAGAAGACTCTTAACTTGAAAGTGAGACAGAACTGAGAAGACTTTCGTCCCATCAAGCGAAGACTACATGAGAAGCTACCTAGAGTCTAAGAAGCATACCTTCAAATTGATGACGGCTACTCTATTCGCCGGAGCTGAGAGCTGTTCGCTGATGTAAGCCATAGACCTTAACATAGGTTCAAGTGTAACGCTAGACAGCTGAAACTTGACCTCCATTTCTGCTGACGGAAACTTTCTGTAATCGTGCAACTGAAAACATCATGAAAAAGAATCCTCACTAAAGCAGTCGAACTACATTTTTGCAGGAAGCACCAAGACCACAAATTCGATTTCCCTTCACTATAATCAGTAACACTAATTTGCCACAAAGGCCATTGTCAAATTTTCAAAATCATCCGCATCGTGATGCTTATAGATGTCAAATATCTTTTCATCACATAATGCACACCTTCAAATTTCAGCACGAGTTGATAACCGCAAAAAACTATACAGAAAAAAAAGTATCTGGTTCGTATAACACACACCTTTAAATTGATCACTGCAACTCTACCAGCCGGCATTGTATTCGTACTCTTCATCGCCCAAGTCAATGACTTAAGACAAGGAAGAGCTACCTGTAAGACAAAGCAAATCAAGTTACATTCAACACCAAAAGAATAAAATAAATAAGTTTCTGAAAGGTGTACCATATTCTCAGGAGCACCATCATCTCGGTGAAGGGACACTGGTGCCATACGAGGCAGATTCAAATCAGCAACAGACTGAGCTCTGACCCCACCATCGTTAAGATTAAACCTGCGTATCATTTCATCCTGACGCGGCCACAGCAAAGGGGCTGCGTCAGCAGCTGATGGTGAGGTCTTGTCACCATGTGAGCTAGTTGGTGCAGCTCTACCTCCATTTTTCCCAACAACTGAAACCTTCTTCCCACCTTCTCTGAGTGCCCCTAAAGCAATATTATAAGTCTCAGTTGTAATTGCCCCTTCCTCAGCATACTTGATGGCCTCGCGACACAAATGGTTGTAGCGGTGTATCAAGCTATCATTCCCATTTTCACTAACATGCTCATCCAACCCTACAACGCTCTTGGCATTTCTCGTCCACCGTCTCAGAATATAATGTGGTGGCAAAGTGAGTATATTTGTGACGGTAAACACTGTCAAAACATGTCGGCAGAGTATGCCAGAATGCTCAAACATTTGACAGCTGCAGTTTGCTCTCATCTCGGGGTAGCAAAACGACACTATATAAGCTTTGTTATCATTTTCAAATTTTGCTACCCGAAATGTGCTGGTAGCACCGTCATCCTCAATTCTGTTTGCAGTGTAAGCGAATGTCTCTACCAGCTCTGCCTGAAACTTTGCAAAGATTTTCCGTGTAAAGAGATTTGCAGCTTGATTCTCCATGGGTGATGGAGTTTTCAAGACTGGCGACGTGTTGACAGTGTCAAGATCTGCCTCAATCTCCATCTCAAACCAGCTCTCCATAGCTCTTTCGTACAACCTAAAGAACATCGGAAGTGTTGTCTGCTGATTCACATACCCATCAAAGAAAGAACCCGGATAACCTTGGCTAGGAAACACTGCAGCAAAAAAGGAATCCCGGAAGTAAACAGGTACCCACTGAGCTCGAGCATTATATAAAGAACAAAGCCATTCATGTCTTCCTAAGTCATACTTTTCAATGATGGAACTCCAGGATGATTCAAACTCCTCTATCGTTTCAGTGAAGTTTATACAATTATATAGCTCCCCCTGAAAACTGGGAAACGCGAGACACACATGAGCTAGCTTCTCCTGACCTTCTCTTAGTACATCCCACTTATTAATACAGTGACGAGCACCTGGAAATACCTGAGCAGCAGCGACCTGTATGGCTCTATCTTGATCAGTTACCAAAGACAGAGGTGGATGATCTCTCATCGCCGTTAGAAAACTCTTGAACAGCCAGATGAACGAAGCGTCTGACTCGTCAAGAATCAACGCACAGCCAAAAAGAATAGTCTGACCATGATGGTTCACACCAGTAAACGGCGCAAAAGGAACACGAAACTGATTACACCTGTACCTCGTATCAAGTGTGACCGTGTCGCCAAAATGAGTATAAGCAATCCTAGACCTCGAATCTGCCCAGAATACATTTGTCATCTGATTATCATCATCAAGCTGAATCGCGTAGAAAAAACCAGGATTCTCCGCCTGCATCCTCTTGAAATACTCCAAGAGATTATGCGCATCACGTCCGAGTGTTCTCCTCGTGTTTGTACCCATACCTCCATAACTTAACGTTCCCTTAGACACACCTCGAGCTCCTCTGTTATTAGCTTCCAAAGGAACACGACTCCCATCCATAGAAACATACATCATACCACTAGGCACATTCACACCTTCTTGATAACTAGATTTCTCGGAATTCGCAAAATGCCTACGAGGGCGAAGACAGTGAAGCGTGTTGGGACTCGCCAATCCATGACTATGCTCTTTAACGAACTTCGTCACAACCCATTTATCCTGACCCTTCATCTCTATCCTAACCATTGCATCACAGATCTCCACAGGCCTACGTTTCGACCTTTTGCTACTAGTACACACGAACTCTCGAGCTGTGTCGGTTCTCGCAAGGGGCTTGGAAGTAAAAGCAAGCTGCCTAGCGTACTCATCATAGAAAGATTTGGCTTCTTTCTCTGAGCTAAACTCCATGCCAACACATGGCTCTGCAACTCCAATCTCGTCTTGAACTCCCAACGAATCCTCCATGTGATTCGTTCCACTGCAAACATCTCTATCATCTCCCATCCCATTATTCTCCATTGACAGACCCTCCTCCTCACCCAAATGAACATCCATCTTCTCCCTCCCACTTACTTAACGATTCAATCTTCGTCGACAAGTTCCAGTTCCAATCTCCATACACTTGCTGGTTCTGAGATTAGGGTTTCTATGTGACAACGATTCAACTCAAATTAGGTTCCGACTGAACCCTATTAGGTGAAAGCTTCTACGGGATTGACTAGGGTTTATCAAAGCCCATATCAATCTGTGCTTTGATATCGACGGAAGCTAGAAAAGGCATAAACTTTAAGGTTAGAAATGAGACCACAGGGGAGGAAAATGCGAAAGCATTAAAGGTAATCGAAGAAGCCTTACATTGAGAGGAATTAATCTACCGAGTGAGCAAAGTTTCGAAGAGAGAAACTCTCAATGCTGCTTTGCGCCGAACCAGAATGAACTACAAAGTTTGGGTTTTTTTTTTTTTTCCCCTAAAGAACACTTTCCGGCGTCATTAGGGCTAAGAAAAGAAAAAAAAAAAAGTGTGCATATATTCTGCATAACCATCCACTGATCAGGTCGAATTTCGGATTTTCTGTACGGATTGACTTTATTGTGTCTTTGCGTCTTTGGATTTATCTGAATATCTGGTGAACAAAATATAAGAATTCCATCTTTTATAAAGATAAATATTCACATAGGATACTTATCACAAGGTTTAATTATTTATGGCATCCTCATTTTTCACTTTGAGACAATATGTTTAACTTAGAAGAGATGAAGAAAAGTCTCTTGATGTTGACATATTTTGTTTCCATTGGAAGAGCGTCACCAAGTTGTTGATTGGCGCCATTAGTTAGTTCTTTAGCCTAGACCATATGTTTTGGTGGCTAACCTCTAAAATTTAGAATGTCATGTTCTAGTTTAGATTCCGGAAAAGCTGGGCTAAGCTTAAGATCTGGAAAGAAAAATTGTATCATGATGTGGGGTTTGTTGGAGCAGAGCAAGATCGATACGATTCTCTTTGGAGTTTCTTGGAGCAGAGCAGAGCAAAACTGTAAAAGACTTGTTGCTTTGTCTGAGTCACTAGTTCAGCAAGGTGGCGCTTAAGAGCAGAGTTTAATAATAGAAACGATGAATGGACTGGAGTGACGTATTACTTAATGGACAATTTAGCAAAAGTCGTGTTGGAGTCAGATATTCTCTTACGCTTCAGTTATCTTCCTGTCCATTGACCCGCTTTTTCTCTCTTATCCTTTTGTACTATCGGAGCAGGTATGTGGCCCTCAGGCAGGATCTACCGCTAGTCCTGATGGTTTATTGTTTCGAGTACAATTTTGGCATGTTTAATAAGCAGTTTATATTCCCCAAAATGGACCAGTTGCGACTTGTGAGGAAAGCATAGAGTAGCGAGTAACAACGTTCTGATCTGAATACACAAGAATTCTCATGCACATATAATGTAATCGTCCAAAACAGATTAGTAGGCTGTAAGTAAAAAAAAAAAAGGAAATATACTTGGAGCGAGTGAAAATTAGGAGGAACAAGAAAGTATATTACATCTGATGGCTCACCTTCGAACACTGGTTCCTTTGACCCGACCCGAACGGGTAGACCCGGCATCTCTCTCTCTCTCTATAGGTATCTCTCTTGAGTTGTGTCTACAAGCTCCTGTAATCAATAACGGTGACCTCTTCCTCTGGAGCATCTAGGTCTTGGTAGCTGCACCGTTTTCTCATTACATTAGTTTCTTAAAAGACACTAACACTCTTTATTCACACAGTAACCCAACTCTAGTCTTGAGCCATGTTCCATGGGAACCACATTTTACCTGCGTAGCCGTCTAGGATCCTGTCTAAAGGACGGCGGCATAAGAAAAGGAGCCGCACCACCTCTGCCGCCACCTTCAAATGGAGGGTTGGGTCCGCTCGGGTCTCTGAACATCTGCATCGCAACCTCAGGTGGTGCTGGTACAAATGGTCCTAGTGGCCTGCCCACAATCAACATTACAGATCACTGATTAAACTCCTTAGTTTACTCTTTACGATGAGATGATGAGAGAGTTCGTTGTTTAAACCTACCCGGCACCTGGAACAGGCATCAGCACTGGCGGTGCGTTTAAATCAGCAGAGTAGGAAGGAACATGAACACCGCCTTGTCCACCATATGCATCGTAACCACCTTCCTCCGGATTCGGACCATTAGGACCGTTGCCATCACCTCTCTGTTGATCATCCGACCGATCACTTCTGTCATTTCCATAAGCTCGTCCGTCACGCTCTCTGCGTCCACCTCTATCGTCTCTCAGTCTGTTCTCCATGCCTGGTTTACGTCTCATCATAGGCCTATCTCTCTGTCAAAAGTATGTTTCACCCACGTCAGTAAAACACAACACAAAGCTGAACAAGTTAAAACCCAAAATTTCAGATCACTTACCGGGCCAGGTTGCTGCGTGGCCGGTTGTCCTCCTGGAGCATTAGGATCACTGCAAATGGCATATATAGTTTATTCATTACGAACCAATCAGAAACGACAGAAGAGGAATCCACGAGAAAAGGCCTACATACTTCATATAGTTTTGAAAATACAGTTCTTCCCGCACTTTGCCAGTCACATCAACTACAAGTTCAGTGTGTTTCAGCTTGAGATGTTTGTGCACAAATTCAGCAGCATGAAACAGTTTTGTGCAGCCTTTAGCTCCACAACCATATTTCCAACCATACTTCTCATCCCTAATCTTTCGGACATGAGGATCCAAAGCTTCCATAGCAGTAGCATCTAGCTTCTCTTTGGCAGCCATCACTTCCAGGGGATCTTTACCTTTCAACCTTTCTTGCCAATGAGAGTCGAATTTCTCTTCACTCTCATCTCCTTTCGCATCAGAACCTTTTCCTTCCGCTCTCACATGCCGCAGACCCTTGGCTTCATTTGTTTCAACCTTTCCGTAATAGTCCACACCATGAACACGCCATAGATATGTCACAAGCGTGTCAAGCAATTCAACACCCTCAAGGCCTTTCACAGATGTCAAACCTCTTATGATTATAACTGGACCTGTCGAACCACTGTGCATATTATCTCTACCCGACTTTTCAGTTTCGGAACCTGATAACACGTTTTCCTTTATTTCTTTCTCAGAGTCCAGCTTACGCACAAGGGCTTGTGCTTGTTCAATGTCCGTTAGGATTCTCTTTGGGTCCGAAGTGAAGCTGGGTGCTTTCGGCGCCGCTGAAAAATCGGTCTCTTTACCTCCCCCCTTAACAGGTCTTCTTTTACCACCACCAGCTGCTTCATCCTCAGAATTTGGCTCACTGGTTTTACTCAATGCTGTCACTGCAGGACCTCTGGAACAGATTGAGGGAATGCTATGAGTATTAGGGATGACAGAATGATCATAATCATAAATGCGGAGTAGAGGCCACGAATATGATCTTACAAATCTAGATTCCCGCTCTGTAAATCATGTAAGAAATCCTTCGCTACCTTCCGTGCAAGATCATTCCTCCTGAAAATGTCAAAGGAAAATATAAAGACAACAAGGTATCAGTGTACAGTATGTTACACCAAACGGGCTAACCCCGAATTAAAGTGCTGCAAATGGTTCTACAACTCACCTTTCTATGACAGTTAGCAGGTTTGTTGGATGATACTTATCTTTCAACCTGGAAGCGCAAGATAGATAAGCATGTTAATAGGGAAGCGTAACATAGATAAGCAGAATTTCCCAGAAGAGAGTAAAAGATGGGAAACCACCATTCTTCCTCTTTGTGAGTGTTAAAATATACACGTTTCTGTGTTGTGATGTACTCTGACTTGTATTCTTGATATCTGCAACAGGAGAAAAGATATTACCCCTGCAGTTTTACGAGACAACTACTTAAGCACCAAGACAAAGTTACCATCATAAGTTCATAACCATACCTGCGTTCAGCTTCTGATGGCAATATATCATCTTCCAACTCCTGGATAAACTGTTTGTATGACATCAATCCGTCCCTGGAAATACAAACATCTCTAGTTGTTTACCGCTCTCTTGAACAGTAATAGGGAACAAATTCGACACGTGGAACAAAATAATAGCTTCATCTCGTACTCAACAGCAATGCTTAATTAGACTTCAACATCACATGTTCGGAGAAAGAACACTCTACAAGGGAAGGGATATATCTCCCTTTCTTTGAGCATCACTAGACAGCTCATAACTCCTAGTTTGCATAGGATAATTAAATACAACAACGTCAAGAAAAACAGAACTCTAACCTTTGAGTGCTTCCACTGTTAGATGCATCACCATAGCCTCCACGACCTCCCTCCCAGTCTGCCAAGAGAAATAAACAAAATAGAAAACAAAGGCAGATATTGATATCTCTCTTGTACAGAAGAATTACTTGTTCAATTTGTTCCCAATGTAAAGGGGAAAATACAAAGCTACAACTATGAATTATGCTAGTCAAAAGGACAATCAGATCCAACTTATAAGAAAGTCTAACGATAGTCATTGTTAAAACATGTCTCACAAAATACAAAGTCTAACGATAGTCATCTAAAATTGCTCATCTCTGATCCTCTCAACCAATGATGTCTCACCTTGATAGCGTCCCGGAAAGCGTCCATGAGGTCTGTCATCACCATAACCAGGCCTTCCACCCATTTCACGATCATAGTCATGTCCAAATCTATCATTCCGAAACGAAGAATTGAGAACGAATTAGGAATGCCCGAAAACGAAGGGATACGAGAGGAAAATCAAAGTAATTTGATCTTCTATAGAGCTATTACGAAAGCACTTGTTTATCCACAGCGAAGAAACAATGCAACTGGCAAAATGTTCAGTTCAAATTAAGTTTGATTGTTCAGAGAATTATGAGTGATGCAATATAATTTCGTCCGATAATCTGAGATAAGTTTGACGTTTCGCTTCTATTTCCAAGCGACTGAAACTCCTTTCATCAAAATTTTCCTTCACTGAGCGTAGGAAAGAAGATCCAAGCATAAGAGCTGAAGATTTACCTTCTGTCAGGTGGTCCATAGCCACCACGTCGACCATCATAGCCGTTATCGTCCCTCCGATAACGCTTGGGAGGAGGCGAGCGGCGCATGGGAGGAGAGTGCCGCCTATCTCTGTACGGCGGCGGAGGGCTCCCGCTAGGCCGCCTCTTGTAATCCCTGCGTGGCGGCGGGAGAGGAGAACGGTCACGCTCCCGGCGATTCGGCGGACGTTCTAGGTCTCTGTCGTCGCGCCGCTCGCGAGAATCTCTCTCGCGGCGTTGAGGAGGCTGCTCCTCTTGCTGTTCCTGCACCTGTTGTTCCTGCTGCGGCTGCGGCTGCGGCGGAGGAGGTGGTGAAGGAGAGGTGGTCTTCTCCGGGAGGTGGACGTCGACGGAATCAGCCGGAGGAAGAGTCACATCTGCCATTTGGAAAAGAAGATCGGAACCCTAAATCGGTGAATCTCGCTAATTGTCAGGTTTATTATTCTTCTACGATACACTCTTTATGGGTCTGCTGTTACAAAACTTAGTAACTTACAGGGAACCATACTCATAGGCCGGCCCATCTGCGTCTTAGATCTTTTAAAAAGGAAAATCAAAATTTCTTGATTGGGAATAGTGTAAATAAATATAGAAAATTTAGAAAAAGCTAAAGCAACAAACTAATAATTAGAAAACATACTCCACAGTGGATGATGTAATTTGTATTTTCTGAGACATAACTTCATTATACCAAAAGTCTTTTCCTACGGCTAAATTTCAAATTTTTTTAACGGCAATTAAAATTGAAATTCATTCATAAAGAGTGTTAGCCAAATGACTAAGAACATCTCCAGCACTAAACTTTGGCTCGAACTCCAAAAAAAAAATAACAATAAAAAATATGGACCCAGCGTGAGCAGTGACGAACTTGAGGCAAATTGGTCCTTATTTACGAACTTTTACAAACCCGTTTCGTCACTGTTCATGTGACGTGGCACAATGATATTCGTTTTTTTTTAAGTGACGAAAATGTGGATCCCACCCCGCCTCAAAAAAGAAAAAAGTTATGAACCCCTTTTCTAAAAGCCGCTGATGTACATTAGCCCTGGGCATTTTAACCGAAAACCGAAAACCGAACCGAAACCGAACCGAAATAACCGAAACCGAACCGAACCGAATTTTATGATTAACCGAACGGTTACTAAATTTCTATAACCGAAAAAACCGAACCGAAACCGAACCGAACCGAAACCGAATGGATAACCGAACGGATAACCGAATATCCCATATACTTAAAAATATTATTTATATTTATATTTAAAATAATTAAATAATTAAAATTAACCAAATATTAGTAAAAAACCGAATTATCCAAAATTATCCAAATGTTTTATCCAAAATATCCGAAATTATCTGATATTATCCGAAGTTATCCGGTTTTTTATCCAAATTATCCAAAAATATAAAAAAAATCGGAACCGAAACCGAAATAACCGAACCAAAACCGAACCGAAACCGAACCAAATTTTATGATTAACCGAACGGTTACTAAATCTCTATAACCGAAAAAACCGAAAACCGAAAAAACCGAACCGAAACCGAACCGAATTTTATGATTAACCGAACGGTTACTAAATATGTATAACCGAAAAAACCGAAAACCGAAAAAACCGAACCGAACCGAACCGAAAACCAAACGCTCAGGGCTAATGTACATGGTCTAAGGAAGATACATCAAATGTGAAAGATATAGCTGCTTTGGCTAAATGGATCAACAGTGGTGTTATGGGTACGAGGGACATAACAGAAAGAAACAGCATCAAAAGATGAAATCGCAGAAAGCACATCATGTGTGATTCCATACACTTCCATATTTGCTTGTTTCACATGTCATAGCTTTGATTAGCGTTTGAGAGTCAAAGTGGATCTTCAATCTCCTCCACCCTTGTCTTTGTGCAAATGGCACAGCTTCAAACAGGGCTAGAGCTTTCGCCATTAAAAGGGATGAGAAAAAATCATTTGGGATCGAGATTTCTTTGAGGTGTTGGTGTTGATTGGTGAGAAAGAGGCAGTCGAGGCCCGCCAGGGGAGAGTTTTGCTTCCACGCACCATCGACGAAGCAGAGTATGGTGTATGGGCTTAGTTCTTCTTTCATGGTCTTACGATGGGACCGCTTCTCTTTCGATTGATGCTCAGGTTGTGCGTGTGCGGACTGCCACTCCAAGGCTTCCTTTATAGCCTTTGTAACTGTATCACTTTCAGGTATTATTCTAGCGTCAAACAACAATTTGTTCCTAGCCACCCATATAGGCCAACACAGCCATGGAAACAGTGAGATTTTAATAATACATGTGGGTGGTAGAGATTGTAGGACTTTGAACTCTCAAAGTGTTTAAGGATCGGACAACAACAGATGTTACTCTGTTTTGTGTCTCACTCTGTGTTTCTTGTTCGTCACTCAACGTAATTGCTTTTGCGTATTACTCAATTATTGGAAACAAAAACCACACATCTTTATTGGATACATAGACTGTATTTATAGGTTTACATGACACATTATCTCCAAAAGACACGTCTCTAGAAGACAACTGAATGTGGAGACACATACACACACATGTAACTGATTTACGATTATCGATTCTATTCGTATCACTTAGAATAGTTTATACATAAATCAATTACCTAACTATAAACTATATAATATACTACTTAAAGGGAATGTCCTGAAATCATACTTGTATTTACTCTAATAGAATCGTGATGTCGAGATAAGACAATCATATGATATTGGACGGTTATAATGTTTTGCTAGAAGCCGCTTATAACTTATGAGTTATGAACTCATTACCATTATCATATGATCCTATAGGGTCACACGCCTAAGTAAACTGGATAATATAAATTGGGTTTGATCATTAGAGTAATGGTCATGATCAATGTATATAAGATATACGTCGATATCAAATTTCTGTGAGGGTGTCGATCGACACCAAAGGTGAGTGACGATCGACAACACTCGGGATCGAGAACCGGTTTTTGATTTAATTGCAATCAAGTCGGTTTGGTCCATTGGTCAACTAGGTTTCGTCGAGTCACCTATATATATGATATAGGGCACGACTTGAAACATCATAAGAAGTTCCTGGCCGTCACAGAAACGTAGAGAGAACCCAAGGCGAATCGTTCGCGAAGGCACTAGCATCCCTGTCGTCCAGTTTGTGTGGGTGTGGACTTCTGTAGAGGCGCAGCACTAGTGGCGCTTCCCGATCTCGATTACCTGACATCTTCCGCTGCTTAATCTCCAGGTATACTCGAGATCTGATATAGATTCAATTGACACATGATCCGTGGCTTAGGATTTGTTGTTAGTGCTGTTTTAATATGATTAAAACCTGTACAAATTCCTTTAGTGGTATCAGAGCCTAGTGTTTTTATTGAATCTGAAGCATGTTAATGAATTAGATGAATTCAAAAATCGATATATATGATATATAGGATTGCATGCTAGAGTTTAAAATCGTTTTTGCTCTTGAAGTCGTTCGATCTAGGGTTTGTGCTAAAGGGTGTCGATCGACACCCAGTGTGTGTCGATCAACACCGATCGTGTTTCGCGTGAATATCTTTCGATCTTATTCCCTCAAACCACCGGTGTCGATCGACACCATAACAGTGTCGATCGACACCGATCGGTTTACCGCGATTGGTTTAATTGGATTGAACCACGTTATGAAGATCGGTTCAAGCGATAAATCGATTATCGCATTTGATCCGGTACGGTTGGTGTCGACCGACACTAATGTAGTGTCAATCGACACCGGTCGATTTTGTGATTGGTTCGATCGGTTTAATCGGTTAAATTGTTTATCGCGATTAAATCGGATCAGAATATGTCGGTCAACACAAACCAGTTATGTCGATCGACACTGAGATGGTATCGATCGACACTAGTTCAGAATCCGCGTTCCTAGCTTGTTTAACTTAAGAAAATTTATAAGTATAAAACAAGTTGAAATATCTAAGATATATAATTGATATAAACTAGATTTAAGGTTCCATTCCTCAAACATAATATTAAGCATTTGATATCTTCCCAATCTTGTCAACTGTCAAGGCTCGTTTCATTGTGTGATAGGTCTTCCAAAGCAGGGTGTCCGCAATTACACGAGTGAGGCAGGTTGTAATCGTTACTGCGTGACTTAAAAGATTGGTTTGCTTAACTGGGCTATCAAAATAGTTTTAGGCTCAGAGATATAGGATTGGATTCGATATAAGATATCAATCCATGACCAAGAATTATATATGATATAATTAGCAAAGGGTAGCTTACCTAAATAGCTAAAGTTTGGGCGATGGGCCAAAGCTCACTCAAATTTTTATGAAATATGGATCTTGGATCATTATATTCAATTGAAGAAATTTTTTTTGAATATAATGTGAGTTTCTTAATTGTTAAGATTTCTCATTTCTTGAACATCGAAACTAAAACTCTCGTTTTTGTGTATATTCAGCTATGTCTACCTCCACTCACTCCAACACATTCTCGCTTCGATCCGTCCTTGAGAAGGACAAGCTTAATGGATCAAACTTCCTTGAATGGTATCGGAACTTGAGAATTGTTCTCAAGTAGGAGAAAAAGGAATATGTCCTTGAGAAGGCTCTCCTTGAGAAACCAAAACCCAATGCCGCACACGCTGAGAAGAATGCTTGGGAGAAGCATTCTAATGATGTGGTCGATGTGAGTTGTCTCATGCTGGCTACCATGAACTCGGACTTGCAGAAGCAATACGAGAACGTGGCGTCGCCAATTGAGATGATCACTAGCCTGAAAGGTATGTTTCAGGAGCAAGCACGAACTGAGAGATACCAGACGGTTAAATCTCTCATTGAGTGCAAGCTACCAAAGGATGGTCCAGTTAGCCCACATGTCATCAAGATGATGGGTTATATTGATAACCTGGCGAAACTGGATTGTCCCCTTAGCCAAGAGTTGGCTACAGACATCATTCTGCAGTCGTTGCCGTCAAGCTTTGATCAGTTTATCATGAACTATAACATGAACAGCATGACAAAGACTTAGACTGAACTGCATGGCATGCTCAAGACAGCTGAGCCAAACATCAAGAAGGGCACCCCTAATGTACTTTTGGTACAAGGGGGTAAAAGGTTTAAGAAACCTGCTAAGGGCAAGGGAAAAGCCAAGGCAGTCTAGATTGAGAATCAGGACAAGCCTGAGGCCTCTTCCAAGCCCAAACGCGGCCCTAATGATGCTGTCAAATGCCATTACTGCAATAAGTCTGGGCATTGGAAGAGAAATTACAAAGAGTATCTGGGGGATCTAAAGAACTCAAAGAAGACGTTTGAGACGACTTCTCCAGGTATCTATGTTATAGAAGTAAATGTTACTACTTCAGGTTCTAATTCTTGGGTATTGGATACCGGCTGTGGCGCTCATATTTGTACGAATATGCAGGGTCTAAGCAACAGTAGAATGCTGGAAAAGGGACAAGTGGACCTGCGCGTTGGGAATGGAGCAAGAGTTGCTGCATTAGCCGTAGGAACTTATCATTTGTCTCTGCCGTCAGGCTTGGTTTTAGAATTAAATAATTGCTACTATGTCCCTGCTATAAGCAGAAACATCATCTCTATTTCTGTTTTGGATTTAGAAGATTTTCATTTTTCGATTAAAAACAAGTGTTGTTCTTTTGATCGTAATGAAATATTTTATTGTAGCGCTCCATTAGAAAATGGGCTTTATATTCTTAACCAATCAATACCTGTCTATAACATAAGTACAAAACGGTTAAGAACCAATGACTCGAACCCCACTTTTCTCTGGCATTGTCGTTTGGGCCACATTAATGAGAAAATGATTCAGAAGCTTCATAATGATGGGCTTTTAGACTCATTTGATTTTGAATCATTTGAGAAGTGTGAATCCTGATTATTGGGCAAAATGACAAAGACCCCTTTCAACAAATTCAATGAAAGGGCCGGTGACCTATTGGGCCTTATACATACCGATGTATGTGGTCCAATGAGTGTTAGTGCCAGAGGAAACTTTCAGTACTTCATCACGTTTACTGATGACTTCAGTAGATTTGGTTATGTCTATTTAATGAGTCATAAATCAGAATCCTTTGAAAAGTTCAAGGAGTTCTAGAATGAAGTACAGAACCAACTTGGTAAAAATATCAAGGCTCTTCGATCAGATCGTGGAGGTGAGTACTTAAGCCAAGAGTTCAGTGATCATATGAGTAATTGTGGAATTGTTTCACAACTTACTCCTCCTGGAACACCTCAGTGGAACGGTGTGTCTGAAAGGAGGAATCGGAGTTTATTAGATATGGTACGATCGATGATGAGACAAGTAGATCTTCCATTATCCTTCTGGGGATACACTCTAGAAACGTCTGCGTTTACGCTGAACAGAGTTCCATCAAAATCAGTTGAAAAGACGCCATATGAGATGTGGACTGGAAAAGTTCCAAGTTTGTCTTTTCTTAAAATTTGGGGTTGTGAGGCTTATGTCAAGCGGTTGATATCTGATAAGCTTGCACCCAAATCTGATAAGTGCTACTTCGTTGGTTATCCTAAGGAAACCAAGGCTTACTACTTTTACAACTGTTCCGAAAACAAAGTGTTTGTTGCTAAGAACTGTGTTTTTCTTGAGAGAAAATTTCTTTCCAGGAAGAACAGTGGGAGTAAAGTACAACTCGAAGAAATTCAAGAATCACAGGAGCCTGCTCAACCTGTCGAGGAAGAGCAACGGCTGGATCTGCAAAGAGTTGTAGAGCTCGAACCTGTGATGCCTGAAGTTCGCAGATCCGAAAGGATTCGTCATGAGCCCGAGAGATATGGATTTCTTGTGACTAATTGTTATGATCTCTTAATCATTGACAGTGACGAACCTGCGACTTTCGAAGAAGCAATGATGGGCCCTAACTCCGAAAAGTGGCTTAAGGCCGCTGAATCCGAAATGGGTTCCATGTCACAAAACCAAGTATGGACTTTGGGTGATTTACCTGATGGTGTAAAATCCATTGAGTGTAAATGGGTCTTCAAGAAGAAGATCGATGTGGATGGAAACGTTCAGATTTACAAAGCTAGGTTGGTGGCAAAAGGTTTCAAACAAGTTCAAGGTGTTGACTATGATGAAACCTATTCCCCAGTCGCTATGCTTAAATCTATTCGGATTATCCTAGCAACAGCCGCTCATCATGATTATGAGATTTGGAAAATGGATGTGAAAACAGCTTTCCTTAACGGGATTCTGGAAGAGGATGTGTACATGACACAACCTCCAGGTTTCATTGATCCTAATGCTGATGGGAAGGTATGCAAGCTTCATAAATCCATCTATGGATTGAAGCAAGCATCTCGGAGTTGGAACCTTCGTTTTGATGAAGCAGTTAAAAAGTTTAACTTCATCTGAAACGAAGAGGAACCTTGCGTTTACAAGAAGACTAGTGGGAGCGCAGTTGCATTTCTCGTACTGTATGTAGACGACATACTTCTCATTGGAGATGATATTCCGTTACTTCAGTCAGTAAAGGACTGGCTAGGAAGTTGTTTCTCGATGAAATACATGGGCGAAGCCGCCTATATTGCTTGTTTCCTCCTCTTGAGCCAAGCTTTTCTCCATAAAACGCACCCTCATTGATACGATCTTCTCGGAGACTTAAGCGCTTCTCATGCGCCTTTAAGGTACCAATCAACTCTGTAACAGAGAGAGTTGATAGATCCTTTGTTTGTTCAAGTACCCCAACGATACTATCAAATTTTTGCGGTACGGAGATAAGAACCTTTTGAACCACTTGGTAATCAGACTTCTCTTCTCCATGAACCTTTAGTTGATTACTCAGATTAACCAACTTAGTTGTGAAATCATTTATGGTTTCACCTTCCTCCATCTTCAGATTCTCATATTCTCTTCTCAAGGTCTGAAGGTTGATCATCTTCACTTGTGAACTTCCTTGGAACTCCATTTCCAAAGCGTTCCAAGCCTCTCTTGCTGTCGATGCGGGAGCAATTCTTGGAAATATCGAATCCGAAACTGCACTTTGAAGGATCTGAAGAGCCTTCATATCCTTCATCACTTCATCATCTCTCTCTCTGGCTAACTCCGGTTGGTTTTCAGACGTTGAAACTCCATTTTTGATAACAACCCACAACTTTCGTGTTTTCAAGATGGTTATCATCTTGATCTTCCAAAAGCCATACGATTCACCATTGAAGACTGGAAAAATTTGATGCATTGTTGTCTCCATGGCTCTGCTACCATGTAGGACTTTGAACTCTCAAAGTGTTTAAGGATCGGACAACAACAGATGTTACTCTGTTTTGTGTCTCACTCTGTGTTTCTTGTTCGTCACTCAACGTAATTGCTTTTGCGTATTACTCAATTATTGGAAACGAAAACCACACATCTTTATTGGATACATAGAATGTATTTATAGGTTTACATGACACATTATCTCCAAAAGTCACGTCTCTAGAAGACTACCGAATGTGGAGACACATACACACACATGTAACTGATTTACGGTTACCGATTCTATTCGTATCACTTAGAATAGTTTATACATAAATCAATTACCTAACTATAAACTATATAATATACTACTTTAATTAAATAAGTAAATAAGATGAAGACTTGATCACTTTCCAACAGAGATACCCAGTTGTCAGAGACCTGTAGTCCAATGGCGAAGCTTGAGATATTTGATGAGTCGATTGGTTCTCGGAAAGGCACAAGGCTCCAGACGTGTTGTGCGTATTGACAGTGGAAAGAGAGATGCTCTGTAGTTTCAAGCTCGCCGCATCTTTTGCAATTAGCAGCACTTTGGATTGTCCTTTTCGCCAAGTTCTCTCCTGTAGGTATTGCCCCCTGCAATACCTTCCACAGGAAAAGTTGTACTTTTGGTGACATCTTCCTCTTCCAAACCATTAAATTCCATTTGAATTGTTGAGATATTGGTGGTGCTTGTGGCTCTATTACGAGTTCGTGGAGGGAGTGGTGATATACTGTTTCGGTGGAATATAGACCTGATTTTTCCACTAGCCAAACATATCGATCTTGTGCCCCTTTTTTGCTCGGTTTGAGTTTCAGGATCTGTTCCTCCAGCTCTGGTAGGAGTTCTATATCCTTTTCCATATTCCAGTCCTTGGTAAGTGGGTCGATCAAGTCAGCCACCTTTAGATTGATCGATTCCCTCGTTGGTGCACCAACTGGGGTAAGCGGTGTCTCGAGAGATCCAAGCATCATACCACACTGATGTGTCTTTACCATGCATTGCCAATAGTTTTACCAAGCATCTTACGTCTACATTTAAGGATGGATTGTTTTGATGATAATACAAATTACATAAGACAAGGCATTTTCATAGATTAAAAAAATAAATTCAGTTACTTTTGTAAATTTTGTTCCAAATATATTAGTTGGGAGGAAATTCATTCTAAGAATCATAAAATAAATTTTCATATATAATGTAATTTAGAAACATAACGAAAATCATCGAAAAACTAAATAATTATTTTTTTAACAAATATAAAATGTTATTTTGTGTTTTTGTTTTTTGTTTTTAAACTACTCCAAAATTAAAAGGAGAAATTCAAAAAGTTGTACAAATTATTAAAATCACCCAATACCATTTTTCATAAAAATATTGTTCTTTAAACACTTTGTCTTATTAATATTGATTTGAAATATATATATTATATAATCAGAAAACACGTTGTTTTATAGTCACGCAGCATTCTTTTTTTTATTGTCTTTTCATTCCACTGCCTACCACTCCACTTGCTCTCGTCGACATCTGGTAAACGGTACATTTCAACCTTATACTGTTTTAGTTAAAAACACTTTAATTACGACAATTACTTAAAAACTTTGTCTGAGCTCCATTCACAAAGAGGCAACAAAGACAGTGCTTCTGTATTTTTTACACTTTTAAAGTTGGATCAAAATCTGAAAAGGTGTTAATGAAGGAGGTTCAAATCAGCTTAGTGTTCAACAATTCTTCATGGTGTTGGATAGGAGTAAATTACTTTCTTGCCATTAATGAAAATCAATAACAAACCCAAGAATCCCAAACCCAAATTGAATTGAATACTAATTCAACTCAACCACCGATTCAATTCCACGTTCTCATCTCTCTCAATGTTCTCTCTCTCCTCGTTCTCTCGTTTTCTCGTTTTCTACAGAAAAAAAAAAAAATTCAATTCCACATTCTCAGCTTCCGTAAGAAGACGGGATCTGGCCGGAGAAATAGTTCCCGCCGAGATGAAGATGCCGGAGCTGAGTTAGTTTGGTGACGGAAAGCGGCAAATCTCCGGTCAAGTTGTTGTTTCTGTGGGTTTCCATTGCAGACCGATGGTCTCCACTTCGTTCTCGAAATCCTTAAACCGCAACGTGGCGTCACCGTCGCTGAGCCTTCTGACGGCGACGACAGCGGAGGATGATGAATCCGCCGCCACTACTCTGTACACAATCCCGCTCCTGCTCTTGCCTATCACGAAAGCCGACGCTCTCAGCAAATCCTCAAGCTCGAGCTCGAATCCTTCGTCAAAGGCCACGAATTTACCGTCCTGCCCTTCTTCGTCGAACTCCGAGACCACCGTCGTCGTCTTCGTCTCCGTTTTGTACCCGTCGGAGCTCTGTTTTCTCCGGATGAGCCACACCGATACAGAAACCGCTCCGATGACAAGCGAAACTCCGAAGATCAACGAAACCGTTACCGATCCGGTGATCTGCTTCTCCTTTCCTTCTTCGTCCTTGCTGATTACACTAGGGTTTGGTTTCTGGAGTTCTTGCGTGCTTTCCGGCTTCGCAGTGACGAGATTAGGGGTTTCGATTTCTTCGCACGGTGTCTGCAATGGAAACCCACAGAGACGAGAGTTCAAGAGAGGTCACATGCCGGCGAGAGACGTCGCACGTGACACCAGCCCATGTACAGAAACTGGTGGAGGCTTTCCAGGAGGCGAGAGGCGAGTTTGAGCCATCTCCGGCGCCGGTCAGAGAGGATTTAACTGAGATAAGGGGACGGCAGTGAAGGAATGAGAAATGTGGAGGAGAAATAAAAGAAGAAGAAGCTTCATCGTTTGTCTCTCTCTGTTTCTTCTCAGTGAGAGATTATGAACTTATGACATGGTGTGAGTGTGGTGCGGGTAAGTGAACAAGAAGAAGATGGGTAGGGAGTCATTTGCATGAGAAATTCAATAATAGACAGTGACATCAGAGTTAATCAGAGTTATGCAACATCACATATTTGCGATTTGTTTCTAAACACTTTCTAATTAATCTAATTTGACTATACAGCAATAGCTGTGGTTCTTTTTGTTTACTCATTAGAACCTTAAATTCTAAGCTTTCAAGTTTTGCAATCCTCAAATTCTAACTACAGTATTTTGGTTTGTTCACTTTTTTGAATTATAACTCAAATTCTAACTACAGTTTTGCTAATAACCGTTTGTTCACTTTTTTGAATTTTGGTTTTAATCAATCCATACAAATGAAAATTAGATAAAATTTTAATACAAATTGTTTGGTGTTTTTTCTTTTCTTAATAATATATTAATATTTTTTACTAGAAATATTGGTACAACTAAAAAAATATTCTTCTTCTAGTAGTACCAGTTTTCTACTTGTACTAGAAATATTCTTCTTCTAGTAGTACCAGTTTTCTACTTGTACCATTTTGTAAAGAGTTGTACTTTGGGCATTTTTTAGTTTTAATCAGTTGTACCACACTTTAATTTTATATTTTCAGTAGTTCTTACAACATTTCGTATATAAACTACATTTAACATAATCTCAGACCATAAAATTTTTAAAAAGACTTTTTAAAAAAAAATCATGTTAGTATGGTGAAGTTTTATAAAGAAACCTTAAAAGTATAAGGCATTTCATGCAAACATATGATGTTCATGAAACCAATTCCAAAAATTCAACTTCTGTTATGTATTTGGGGTAAAATTCAGATGTTTTAATGCCATATTTGGTATGGAAAAATGTTTATAAATGTAATTTTAATCATTTAACGCAACTTCAGTTTTACAAATGGTACAACTAGAAATATTGGTACAGCTAGAAATATTGGTACAACTAGAAATATTGGTACAACTAAAAAAACACGTGCGTCGACTTTTAACACGCATGCGCCGCATTTTCTTCTTCTAGTAGTACCAGTTTTCTACTTGTACCATTTTGTAAAGAGTTGTACTTTGAGCAGTTTTTCGTTTTAATCAGTTGTACCACACTTGAATTTTATATTTTCAGTAGTTCTTACAACATTTCGTATATAAACTACATTTAACATAATCTCAGACCATAAAATTTTTAAAAAGACTTTTTAAAAAAAAACTTCATGTTAGTATGGTGAAGTTTTATAAAGAAACCTTAAAAGTATAAGGCATTTCATGCAAACATATAATGTTCATGAAACCAATTCCAAAAAATTCAACTTCTGTTATCTATTTGGGGTAAAATTCAGATGTTTTTATGCCATATTTGATATGGAAACATGTTTATAAATGTAATTTTAATCATTTTACGCATTTTTATTTTTTCAAATGGTACAACTAGAACTATCACTACAACTACACATATAGCAATAGTACCACAAGTTCTTGTTGTTCGAAATATACGAGTTGGACAACTACTTCTTGTTGTCCTAGTTGTACCGAACGTATTATTTGAAATCTAAATTTATTTTTCTTTCTTTATCGATAAAGAAAATATATCTAAATCTTTTTCTTAATCTATCATTTTTACTGATTATATTTCCTTTCTAGGTTGAAAGACGAAAATAATTTTCTTTTTCAATAAGATATTAGAATTCTATTTCCTTTGGTTATCTTTAAATTAGCCGAACAATGAATATTTTTTGTATAGTTTCTTTTTTAATTCAAAGTTTTCATTATGTCTATTTCTTTTAGTTTTTTTTCTACTTAATTGCACAATGTATATTTTCATGGGGTTGGAATCAGTTTTATTTTAGTTCATTTTATTTTGGTTTATTTGAATCAGATAGAGTAGGTTTAGTTGTAAATATTAGAAACTAACGAGGACCGAAGTGTGTTTTCATTCACTTTTTATTAATAAAAAAAAAGAAAAAAAAAAATTTAAAACAACACCAAATCTTTTGAGATTAAACAAAGAATGGTATATACAACTGATTAAAATTAAAAAAACTCTAAGAGTACAACTCCTTAGAAAAAAATACAATTCCAATTTTTAAAAATTGATAACCCGCATAATATAATTTATATATTTAGATTTTAAGATTAAAATTTGATTATCGACAATTTAAAATCTAAATCTTTTGAGATTAAAACCCGCATATTATGAAATATTTGAAATATAAATTTATTTTTCTCTTTATCGATACATATATGATCGACTCACTCAACATATTTTATGATCATACAAATTATGAAATAGCTAAGTTCTTTATATAGAATTATAAATATTTGCAAATTTTTTTTAAAAAGTAATAATCTTTTTCTTAATCTATAATTTCTATCGATTATATTTCCTTTCTAAGTTGAAAGACAAAAATAATTTTCTTTTTCAATAAGATGTTAGAAGTCTATATTTCCTTTAGTTATCTTAAAAATTAACCTAACAATGAATATTTTCGTATAGTTTCCTTTTTTTAATTCAAAGATTTCAATATGTCTATTTCTTTTAGTTTTTTTTACATAATTGCATAATAAATATTTTTCTATATCTTTTTCTTTTTGCTCAAGAATCATAATTTTTTTTTTTCGCTTGAAAACTTTATTTTAAAATATAATTAAAAAAATTTCACTATTTGACACATGTCAAAATCCTAAAATAAGAAGATGTTAAATGGCACGATCTTGTTAAGTAGCAACTTTGAAACCCAACTCTATATAATAAGATACTAGTAGTTTTAGTTATCTTACTATTAACATTCTAGTAGTTCTACTTGTCCTAATAGTGACTGTCTAAGTAGTTTTAGTTGTTCTACTATTACCAACTCAAGTAGTTCTACTTATCCTAATACGAGTAGTTCTACTTGTTCCTACTATTACCAACTCCAGTAATTCTACTTGTCCTAATATTACCAACTCGGGTAATTGTAGTAAGAAAACCGTTTAGTTTGAAAATATTTTTGGTTCTTGGTTTGGTTTACTAAAATCGGGTAGGTTTTTTTGTAAATATGATGAATAGTCAATGGCAACCCAGATATTTCGTGCGTTTTTGACTTCAAAAGAAAAAGAAAAAGAAAACCAAAAATCTGAACACCAAAACAGATTTTGGTTTCATCCCCGACACTAAAAGAGATTTTGATCCTTTAAAGGTTTAAAGTTATTACTTGTCCATATAATATAAAACTGTACAATTCCAAAATCATTCACTGAAGCTCAGATCTAATCAGATCCCACCAAAACAAATGCTCACCGGCAACATTCTCACCGTCCTTTTCCTCCTCCTCCTCCTCCTCCTCCTCACTCTCTCCTCCGCGCAGACTCCTCCGGCGCCGGAACCAATCGCCGCCGATGGACCTGCTTCTCCTGCGAACTGTCTAGTGAGTATGCTAAACGTATCAGACTGTCTCTCGTACGTTCAGGTAGGGAGTACTGAGACTAAACCAGAAGCTGCGTGTTGCCCTGAGCTTGCTGGGATGGCTCAAAGCTCGCCGGAGTGCGTCTGTAATCTTCTCGGCGGTGGAGCATCGTCGCGTTTCGCAGTCAAGCTTGATAAGCAGAGAGCTGAGGAACTTTCTTCAATTTGCGGTGTGAAACCTCCATCTCCTAGTTTGTGTTCAGGTACATTAACTCATTACGTACACTTACTTTTTCTATGTTATTTGGACCGTCCGATCTAACTAAACTCAAATCCAACGGCTAAATTACCTAGTTCATTTATCTGAGTGACAGTCTTTATGTATTAGATTCTTTATGACTACTATATTTTTGGAGTATTTACTAACATAAATTGATTCTCGAAATTTTCTTGAAAATTAAAATTGTTTTGCTAGAAAGAAATTGTGCAAGTGTTTGGAAATAATTGTTGTTTTCTTGGTTATTAGTTTTGGGTTTTCCGACGATCTCTCCAGCTGGAAGTGAAGATTCATCATCTGGAGGTTAGATTTAGTATTTCCATTTATTAAGATCGTATATAAGAAGGCTCCAAGATCTAGTTATACATAAAGATTTAGTTTTCTTCAATTTTGGTTTATATTACTACAAGAATCTAATTAAAAAATGTGTTCAAGATAAAGGACACATGCAACAATTTATGGGACCATAGCATAAAGAATTAACAGTTCCTTTTTGTTTTTAATTGTCCATATCGATTCTTTTTTAAAAACACTAACTGGTTGAAGTTTCATGTTCTGAAGGAACGGAAAAAGATAAGAAAAATGGAGGTACAAGTACAACCTCAAAAGATTATGGAGTCGCGTTGAACTCCTTTATCTTGGCCTTGATCATGATTTGTTCGTTATTCTAAGCATTACATTGCTTTACCAGCCGATTCTTAGTACAAATCTCATGTGTGTTTCTTATGGAACTTGGGTTCTATATTTGGTGAGTTTGATTTCTGGATGTAATAATAAAAATAACAAAAATTTCGTAAGGATAACAATGAGAGGATATACCAAATAAGAGGAGAAGGATGATGAAACTGTGGTTTAATTAAAAGCAATCAGATATCAATTTCAAAGATTCCCTGCAAACAAATTAGCGCAGAGTTTGAAAATAGATAATATCGAAACATGCAAATTAGATCGACTAACTAGCAAATAGACAATTCAAAAAGAATGAACCAGAGAAAACCTAGCCAAAACACAAGAAATGACCGATTAAATGCTAACTTTAACCCATAAATGCTACAAAATTGAATTGAACTGGACTTTCTTAAACCTAAACGGCAATAGCACAAGCTGACGCCGTCTTCGAGTACGGTCTCAATCAAAACGACGACCAAGTCAACACAAGCCAAGCTGCCACCATCGATACTGAAGAACCGTGTCACTGATAGAATCGTTAGAGTGGGTAAAAAAATTAACCTTGCTTCCAAATCTGCTTAAAACGTTACCAAAGGAAAAAAGTGCAAAGATAGAAGCAAAAAAAAACGAGAAAGTGAAAAAAGCTTTGAGTCGGTCATGCCCAGCGTGGCCGAGCCAGAAAAATTGTTTATGGGATCATAAAATTTTATCATTCAAAAATTCAAAAAACTTCACTAAAAATTATGAAAATTGTCACCACAAATTTAAGTGCTAAAGATGGATTCTACACCCACTCATATCTTGGAACTGTTTCATCACAGTTTCGTTTGTAACAATATCAAGGACCTGTTTTTCTGTAAAACAAACAAGACAATCATTTAAAAATGTATGACCAAGCCTATTACGCAATGCCGTCATCACAATTTCCATTGCAGAGAAGCATCTTTCGACGCTTGAGGTCGCAACATGAAGAATCAATGATAGCTTCAAAAGTCGATAAACCAAAGGATGTGAAAGATGTTTTCTTGTCTCTCCACCATCACACCAGCAAGATCAGCAAGACTCTTTAGAGAAGTAAACCTTTCATCCTTTTGCACATTATCAAGGTAGATGTCAAGTTGATGATCAAGAGATTTACGCTCCACAACAGTAAAGTCATCGGGATAAAGCTCAGCCAATCTCAAGAGCCTTGTCTTGTCAAACTGTTGAAAAGAATCAATCGGACTTAAAGACGATGTGCAGACAAGTAGTTCTTAATTTACCTCATCAAAACGGTCATTGAACTCTTGAAGTTTCATATCTAATACAGTGTAGAAGCAATCCACCTTATAGTGATGCAAGTTGGTTATGCCTGTTCTTTTCCTTGGTCTTCTTGAATCAACAAATTCTTCCTCCATAATGAGCATCTCTGTGTTATTTTTCTCACCAAAAGAACTAACTTTAGCAATAAAATCATCCCATCCATCATCCCTAAGCTTATTCAACTGCCGCTTAGTGGATCCCACCAGTGATATAGCAATCAAGATATCTTGGTCTCTTCTTTGTAAAGCTTTTGATAAGTTATCAGAGAGTCCCAAGACAAGCAGCATCAACTGTAGATAGAAAACAAAATCAAAGGTGTGAAAGTATTTGAGAATGCCATATGCTTGTCGTCTTTTGCTGGAGCCTATGCCTTCTTCTTCGATATACTGGAAAACTTCAATAACAGACGAAAACAAGTCAACAAGCCGCAATAGTGTCTTATAATGTGAACCCAACGAGTGGTTCCAGGTCTTTGAAGTGATTTGACCCTGTTCCAGTCTTAATTTCACCATTACTAATCCCTTCTTCCACTTTTTTGCGATAGCTTTCCCGGATCATATATTTTCTCTTGCAAGAAGCTCCAACCACATTTAACAAAAGAGACATCATATGAAAAAATTCCCCAACTTCTAAATGTTTTTTGCAACTGCCACGACAACCAACTGAAGTTGATGAGAAAAACAATGAACATAATATGCAGAAATACTTTCTTTCAAAATCAATGATCTGAATCCATTAAGTTCTCCCTTCATATTGCTAGCTCCATCATAACCTTGTCCCCTCACTTGTTTCAAGCTCAAGCTAAACTTAGCAAACAAAGAATCAATAGCATACTTCAAAGATAAAGAAGATGTTTCCTTCACATGAACAATGCCAACAAATCTTTCCTTGACTATCCCATACTTATCAACAAAGCGAAAAACCACGACCATTTGCTCTTTATCTGAAATATCAGCAGATATTATCTACCAGCAAGCCAAATACATCATTATCAATATCTTTGATAATAGATTTAGTTACCTCTTCTGAAAAGCAATGCACAATGTCCTTTTGAATTGGAGGAGATGTCATCTGGTTGTTTGTTGGAGCATTGTTCAACACAACTTTACTTACAGCCTCATTCTAATAAGCAGTATATTTCAGAAGCTCCAAAACATTACCTTTATTTGCTGATTCTTCTGACTCATCATGCCCACGAAATGGTAATCCTTGGGGTAATAAGAGTCTAGAAACATAAATGGAAGCATTCAAATAAATTCGATAGTCATTTTTCACAACACCACTTTGCTTATGCAGTGCATGTCTGATAGACTGACCTTGTTTCATCAAATCCTCACATTTCTTTCTGGGATTATTGTGAAAACTATTCACATCACTCCCCACATGCCTATCAAACCTAGCGGCCTTATTCCAGCTACAAAACCAGTCGATATAATTAAAACACCGTAATACACCTCCTATTGGTATTTGTTTAAATGTATGAGAACGAGGTTGATAAGGTCCTCTCATCCAATATCTACGTCGTACTTCATCTCTTTCATTAGGATGATAACTTAGAATGATCTTTCTCTGAGCTGAATCCAATGGCAAATTATCCAAGTCGATATCAGGAGGTGGAGATTTTCTTTTTAGAAATCTATCCATTACTTTTGTCGCTGCCTACATAAAAAATCAAAACCAATATTTAAAATTAGTAAAATAAATCAAACCAAAAAAATTGTTCCTAATTTATGTTCCATCAAATATATACACATTATGAAGGGAATGTCCTGGAGATCATACTTGTATACACTCTAACATAGTTGTTAAGTCGAGATAAGACTATCATGTGATGTCGGGTAATTATAATGCTTTGCTAGAAGCCGCTTATAATTTATGAGTTGTGAACTCATCGCCAACATTATATGATCCTATAGGGTCACACACCTAAGCAAACTGGATAACGAGTACTGGGAATGATCATTAAAGTAATGATCTCATCAATGTGTAATTGTTGCACGTTGATATAGAGTTTATAAGTGGGTGTCGATCGACACCACTTATTGGTGTCGATCGACACCACTCGGGATTAATGATACCCGGTTTAAATTAACGACTCAATTTAAACCGGTTAATCCAAGGGTTTATGGGATTTCGTGCTTGACTCCTATATATAGGAATCAGAGCCACGAAATCACGTGTGGGTATAAACCTAGCCGTCGAGACAGAAACTCAAAAGCTCCCAGAGGCACTAGCATACCTGATCCAGTCTTGTGTGCGTGTGGACTAGCTGTAGAGGCGCACCGTTTGAGGCGCTCCGGATCTCGTTTTACCTAAACAATTCCGCTGCAAAACTCCAGGTAAATCCTTGATCTGAGGACATAGATTCAATAACATGATCTTGTGGCAATAGGAACTTGATAGTTTTAAAGAGTTAAAACCTGACAAATTCGTTCAGTGGTATCAGAGCCATATGTTTAATTGAATCTGTAACATGCTATGTTTGTGTAATGAATTCGAATTTGAGTTTTGAAATCATTAGGAATCGCATGTTAGATCTTTTATGTCAAAAATGTTTTGATAAAAGAGAGAACTAGGGTTTCTGCGCGGCGGTGTCGATCGACACCAAGCGTGTGTCGATCGACACAGGCCTTTTTCGCATAGAAAACTTCTGTGTCGATCGATTGATTGACATTCCGGAAAACGCAGTGTCGATCTACACAAGGGTGGTGTCGATCGACACGCGTCGATCGCGGTCAGTTCAATTGGATTGAACCGGACTGGTACGATCGGTCTAATCGGGTTTAATCGATTTCATCACGATTGAGCCGGTTAGCTGGTGTCGACCGACACAAGGGTTGTGTCGATCGACACCCGAGTTAACCGACACCAGTTTAATTGGATTGAACCGAAATCGATTGGTTTAATCGGGTTAGACTTTAACCGCGATTACATCGATCGACAGGTTTCTCGCGTTTCGAATTGTGTGGTGTCAATTGACACCAAGTGTGTGTCGATCGACACCAGCACAGATTCGAAGTTCCCACCTTAATCAATTTAATTAGATTAAAAGATTTTGTAAGGATTTTAATTCTAATCTTTCTCAATTACATATATGATATGTGTTGAGATTTATGTTTCATTCCTCAAACATAATATCAAGCATTTCATGTCTTCCCAATTCTTGTCAACTGCCATGACTTGTTTTGTTGTGTGATGGGCTTGCCAAAGCAAGGCGTTCGCAACTACACGAGTACGTCAGGTGGTAATCGTGATACTACATGACTCAAAGATTGGTTTACTTGACTGGGCCATCAAAATGGTTTTGGGCCTGTAGACATATGTCAATCCGAGACAAGAGTCATATTGGATATGATTAGCAAACGAGTTGCTTACCTAAATAACTGAAGTCTGGGCGATGAGCCAAATTTCAGTAAAATATGGATCTTGGATTATTATATTCTATTAGAGGAAAATTAAACTAGGATATAATGTGAGTTTTCTTAATTGTTAAGATTTCTCAACTTTTGAAACATCAAAACTAATTAAACTCTCTTCCTTTCTTGATTCAGCTATGACAACCAACAACACAAACTCATTCACGTTGAGATCCGTCCTTGAGAAGGAAAAGTTGAAAGGATCCAACTTCTTAGAATGATATCGGAACCTGAGAATAGTTCTCAGACAGGAAAAGAAGGACTATGTCCTTGAAAGGCCTCTTCCTGAAAAGCCGAGAACCAATGCTCCCAATGCAGAAAAGGAAAGATGGGAAAAGCATTCAGATGATGTGACAAATGTGATTTGTCTGATGCTGGCCACGATGAACTCGGAACTGCAGAAGCAGTTCGAGAACGCGGGGTCACCGATCGAGATGATCACAACCCTGAAATCTATGTTTCAGGAGCAGGCTCGCACTGAGAGGTACCAGACGGTCAAGTCTCTCATCGAGTGCAAGCTGTCTAAGGACAGTCTAGTGAGTCCTCACGTCATTAAGATGATGGGTTATATTGATAACCTGGCTCGACTGGACTCTCCCCTTAGCCAAGAGTTGGCTATGAACATCATCCTGCAATCCCTGCCGTCTAGATTTGATCAGTTTGTTATAAACTACAATATGAACAATCTGATGAAGTCTCTGACTGAGCTGCACGACATGCTCAAGACGGCAGAGCCCAACATCAAGAAGGCCAAACCTGAAGTACTCATGGTACAGAAGGGTAAAGGGTTTAAGAAACCCGCTAGAGGCAAGGGAAAGGCCAAGGCTGTCCAGGTTGAGAATCAGGACAGGCCTGAGCAGAGTTCCAAGCCCAAACGTGGCCCCACTGATGCTGACATTTGCCTTTATTGCAAGAAGCCGGGGCATTGGAGGAGGAATTGCAAAGAATTCCTGGAAGGTCTGAAGAACCTGAAGAAGTCGTACGAGACGACATCTAAAGGTATTTATGTTATAGAAGTAAATGTTGCTTCATATTCAGGTTCTAGCTCTTGGGTATTGGATACCGGCTGTGGTGCTCATATTTGTACTAATATGCAGGACCTGCGCAGCAGTAGAACGCTGAAGAAAGGACAAGTGGACCTGCGAGTTGGGAATGGAGCAAGAGTTGCTGCATTAGCCGTATGAACTTATCATTTGTCTTTGCCTTCTGGCATGGTTTTAGAGATGGAGAATTGCTACTATGTACCTGCGATAAGCAGGAATATCATTTCTATTTCTGTTTTGGACATGAATGGTTTTGAATTTTTGATTAAGAACAAATGTTGCTCTTTTATTCGAAATAATATATTCTATGGTAGCGCCCCATTAGAGAATGGGCTTTATATTCTCAACCAATCAATGCCGGTTTATAACATAATTAACAAACAGTTTAAAACCAATGACTCGAACCCGACTTTTCTCTGGCATTGTCGTTTGGGCCACATTAATGAAAGGAGGATTCAAAAGCTCCATCGTGATGGGCTTTTAGACTCATTTGATTATGAATCATTTGAGAAATGTGAATCCTGCTTAATGGGCAAAATGACTAAAACCTCTTTTAACAAGAGAAATGAAAGGGCAAGTGACTTATTGGGCCTTGTGCATACCGATGTATGTGGCCCAATGAGCATCAGTGCTAGAGGAAACTTTAGGTACTTCATTACATTTACTGATGATTTCAGTAGATACGGCTATGTTTATCTCATGAAACATAAGTCGGAATCCTTTGAAAAGTTCAAGGAGTTCCAGAATGAAGTACAAAACCAACTTGGAAAAAGTATTAAAGCTCTTCGATCTGATCGTGGAGGTGAGTACTTAAGCCAAGAGTTCGACGATCATCTTAAATATTGTGGAATCATTTCACAACTTACTCCTCCTGGAACACCTCAATGGAACGGTGTGTCTGAGAGAAGGAATCAGATTTTATTGGATATGGTCCGATCGATGATGAGTCATGTAGATTTACCGTTATCCTTCTGGGGATATGCTCTTGAGACGTCTGCGTTTATGCTGAACATAGTCCCATCTAAATCAGTTGAAAAGACTCCATATGAGATATGGACTGGAAAAGTTCCAAGTCTGTCTTTTATGAAAATTTGGGGTTGTGAAGTTTATGTCAAGCGATTGATAACTGATAAACTTGCACCCAAGTCTGATAAGTGCTACTTCGTAGGTTACCCTAAGGAAACCAAGGCGTACTATTTCTACAACCGATCCGAGAACAAAGTGTTTGTTGCTCGGAATGGTGTCTTTCTCGAAAGAGAGTTTCTTTCCAAGAAAGACAGTGGGAGTGAAGTACAACTCGAAGAGATTCGAGAGTCACAGGACGCTGCTCAACCTGACGAGGAAGAGCAGCCGTTGGATTCATTAGAGGTTGTGGAACCAACACAGCCGTTGGATTCACAAGAGGTTGTGGAGCCAGCACCTGTGGTGCCTGTAGTTCGCAGATCCGAAAGGATTCGCAACGAGGTCGAGAGATATGGATTTCTCGTAACTCACTGCCATGATCTGTTGATCATTGACAGCGACGAACCTGCGAATTTCGAAGAAGCCATGATGGCCCCTGACTCCGAAAAGTGGCTTGAGGTCGCTGGATCCGAAATGGGTTCCATGTCACAGAACCAAGTATGGACTTTGGTTGATCCACCTGATGGTGTAAAAGCCATCGAGTGTAAATGGATCTTCAAGAAGAATATCGATGTGGATGGAAATGTTCAGATTTATAAAGCTAGATTGGTGGCAAAGGTTTCAAACAAATTCATGGTATAGACTATGACGAAACATATTCCCCAGTCGCCATGCTTAAATCTATTCGGATTCTCCTAGCAACTGCCGCTTATTATGATTATGAGATTTGACAGATGGATGTGAAAACAGCTTTCCTTAACGGGATACTGGAGGAGGATGTGTACATGACGCAGCCTCCAGGTTTCACAGATCCTAAAAACGCTGGGAAGGTATGTAAGATTCATAAATCCATTTATGGATTGAAGCAAGCATCTTGGAGTTGGAACCTCCGTTTTGATGAAGCAGTCAAAATGTTTGACTTCATCAAGAACGAGGAGGAACCCTGCGTATACAAGAAGACTAACGGGAGCACAGATGCATTTCTCGTGTTATACGTAGACGACATACTCCTTATTGGAAACGACGTTTCGTTGCTTCAGTCTGTAAAGACTTGGCTCGGAAGTTGCTTCTCGATGAAGGATATGGGAGAAGCCGCATACATTCTTGGAATAAGAATCTATAGAGATAGATCAAAGAGGCTAATTGGACTATGTCAAGACACTTATATCGATAAGGTCTTACATAGGTTCAATATGCATGATTCCAAGAAGGGCTTACTTCCGATGTCACATGGCATCACTCTCAGCAAGAAGCAGTGTCCTTCGACACCTGCGGAGCGAGAGCGCATGGGTAGAATTCCTTATGCTTCTGCAGTAGGATCTATCATGTATGCCATGCTATGTACACATCCGGATGTCGCCTGTGCTTTGAGCATGACGAGCCGATACCAATCTGATCCCGGTGAGAGTCACTTGACTGCCGTCAATACAATTCTGAAGTATTTGAGAAATACTAAGGATAAGTTCTTGGTGTACGGTGGATGTGATGAGCTTGTGTTGAGTGGATACACCGACGCTAGTTTCCAGACGGACAGAGACGATTCCCGATCTCTATCTGGTTATGTCTTCTGTCTGAATGGCGGTGCAGTCAGTTGGAAGAGTTCCAAGCAGAGCACCGTAGCGGATTCCACAACCGAAGCTGAATACATTGCTGCTTCAGAAGCGGCAAAGGAGGCTGTTTGGATCAGAAAGTTCATGATTGAACTCGGTGTGATTCCTAGCATATCTGAGCCTGTGGCATTGCTTTGTGACAACAATGGAGCCATAGCTCAAGCAAAGGAACCCAGATCACACCAGAAGTCTAAACACATCGAGAGAAGATATCACTTGATACGAGAGATCATCGAGAGAGGTGATGTGAATCAGAGTTCGATAAACATGATTTGACTTTATAAGGATGACACGAGCTCTTGCCTTATGTTGAATCGAGATATAGCGACAAAGGGATTATTGGAATAAGTTGATTCCAGCACTAGCATCCCTGATCCAGTCTTGTGTGCGTGTGGACTAGCTGTAGAGGCGCTCCAGATCTCGTTTTACCTAAACAATTCCGCTGCAAAACTCCAGGTAAATCCTTGATCTGAGGACATAGATTCAATAACATGATCTTGTGGCAATAGGAACTTGATAGTTTTAAAGAGTTAAAACCTGACAAATTCCTTCACATTAACACACGCATACATATTAAAAAGACAATAAACTATTCTATTTAATTTCAGAGTTGTAAACTTGTATTGTAACAAAAAAATCATAATTAACAATGGTGCACATAAATGATTTTGCTGTGTTTCATATGCTGATTGCTTATGCTAATAAAAAATCATAAAAAAAAAAATCAATGGGCAATGGTGAATGTGTGATGTGTCACACAACTACAAGAGATGAGAAGAAACGAGACGAGACGAGGTCACGAGGACATGAATAAATGATCAATCTATGTATAAAGTTTCTTTAATAAAAAATTGAGATAATTATTTACCTGAAATTATTGTTTAAACCTGGATTTTAGAGAGAATCAATTTTGGAAGAAGACGACAAGTTTGAAAGAAGAAAAACAACAAAACTATTAAGACTTTTGGTTAATTTTATGTATAATGGACATATTTGTATATCAGAAATTTATTTATTAGACTAAATTAGTACTTGAGTTAATTTACTATTGAGCTTTCATTATATGAGGTCAATTTTTTTGTTCAAGGGGTGTCAATTTAAAATTTTAATACTAAAAAAGACTAATTCTAAAAATTCCATGGGAGTCATGTGACCCCCTCCCTCTTAATTCCCTCCACCTCTGGTCATGCCTAAGTAAGTGGGAGAACAAAACCCAAACCACAACTCACTATTGTCAGTTTACAACCATCACCGGAAAAGACCCCAGATCCGTTAATGCCTAGGTAAATAGGAGTAGGTATTTAAACCACACATCATTATTGTCGGTCCAAAACCTGGAGAAACTTCCAGATCTGCCACCGCCTCTTAGTAGCAGCGATTATGAAAGAAAGAAAACCAGTGGCTCAAGTACCACAAGACACCTTCTCATTGTAAACACACCTCCACACCGAGCCGCCTCTACAACAACGCCGCTAGTAGAAACAAGAGAAACCCAAAAAGTGAGGGCTACAACAGAAATCGTCAGAGGAAGACGCTTGAGAAAACAGCCAGATCTAGTCCTCAACAGATCTAAACCGCATGACCGCCATTCTCTTAAATCCGCTGCAAGCTTCACCAGAGACCAAAGCCCTGCCATCATTACTGTCAAGGAGAAACACCAAACCACAGAGAGAAGCACCTGCTAGGTGACAAAAAATAAAATAAAAGAGAAAAGAAATTTTGCTGGGTTTTCTCTCAGTTCCAGCAAAAACCCCGGAGACCGGTGAGGAAAAAGTCGGAACAGATCAGGCTTGTGAGAGAGAAAGGAGAGAGAGGAGAGAGAAGGAACAATTGGCGTAACGCTCTTCAATAAAAATATAAAATCTAAATATATAGAACAACTTAAATTTTCTCAATCTAATATTATTCTTTACAAAAAAAATTTCTCAAGATATTTCCATTCATTGAAAATCATAATTTTTTTTATCAAAACTAAAGAAAAAAATAAATAAATACTATACACATAATATTTCATTATTAATTATATTGAATTAATATTTTTTATATTTATCATAATATACGTTTTCGATGTTAATTTATTATTTAACTGCTATTGCATCTACTAATCAACCAATCATAAATATCATATAAATACACTTGTTTTCAATCATTGTATCAGTCGTATAAATAACCTGGTAACATTCGAAACTATAAACGTCCACTTCTACGAACTCCTGCATCTGCATTTTCGATTGTTGTGTTTAAACCAGTCATGTCATTAGAGGCATATAACCTGAACTTTATATATTAATTTACTATGTGTTCGGGATTGCGTTAGGTGTTATGTGTACGGTTGTATAAGGCCTAGTCTAACTAGTTAATAATAGATTAATCAGAATTTAATTGGGAATTCATTTTAAGGTTTATTACTTATATTATTAAATTAATAATTTTAATAATTATAATATAGTTATTTTTTTCTTGTGTTGAACATTTGAATGTCTTTGATGGCTCAGTGGTTCCGTAGTCATTCTAATCATCATAAATGCTGATTTGATACTCGTTTTCGTATATTTGTCATTTTTCCCCATTTTATTAAATGATGGACAAAATGGTAATTTTAGCATCATCTTCTACCTAGGATATCATGATTTAGAAAATGTTTTGTTTTTCTTGAATGAAGGTTTTTAATTAAAAACAGTAGAAGGATTACATCATGATTAAGCATAAGAACAACTCTATAGAAATTGAAACTGAAGAAGCAACAACCTAATAAAAAGGATATGTCGAACACTCTAAAGACACAGTTGAATTGGGAACTTCCAGAAGCCACATGAAACCAATGTAGCCACAATCACTGCAAAAGCCAGGAACAGAAGCTAAAAGAATAGAACGACGGGGACTAACACTCACCACAGACCAAAAATCAGCTTACCCCACACAATCAAATGCAAGGAAAAAGATGAAAGATCAACCCAATAATCGCCACTTAGAAGTAGAGCATCAACCACAACCGAAACAGTTCCCAACAAAGACTCTGGTAGGGGGCATATGCGAAGGGAGAGCCAAAACACAGAGAAACATCACCAGAGACACCCACTGGCGAAGAAGCTTGCAAGCTCAACACAAACTAAACTCACACAGAGTGCGAAGCAGAGACCACATAGCTTCGAACAAAGAATCAAAACCCAAGAGACTCCAACCGCTAAACCCAACCAAGAGATGCAGAGAAGGGAAAAAGCATCCAGAGGAGAGAAGAGAAACAAACACCACACATTACACGGTCCAAGCTCGAAAAAAAAGCCAAGTAAACCAAGTCCGAAGAAGACATCCACAGAGATAAACCCAAGCCAAACCTAAAGAAGCCACCGAGAAGAAAAGGAGAAAGCACCCGAGCATGGGGTCCTCAAACGCTGTAGAGAAGATAGAACCTGAAAGGAGGAACGAGGAGAGGAAAAACCCCAAACCGCAGCGCCGTCCTCATGCTTTGATGGAACGGAGAGAACCCAAGCTCCAATTACCAAAAAATGAGTCAATCTCGTGCGGAAACTATCAACGAGAGACCGTAGATGGAAAAACCAGATAGATAACAAGGGCAGAACTCGATCCCAACCCTAGGAAATGTCGTCCCCAAATATCAGCCAATGAGGGGGGGGGGGGGGGGGCGAAAGAAACAAGCCTCGCACTCAGGAGCAGCCATCGAAACCGGCAGCAACCACCACCACACGAGTGAATCAAAACCCAGATCTAGCGCAGAGACCATGAAATCTCGTTGAGAGGTAGCCGAAAAAGAACAACGAGACGAAGTCTATATATATATTTATCGCGGGTATAAATAAATAATTGAAATTTAAAATTGATAACCCGTTTAACATATTTATCTTAGATTTTAAATTAAAATTTGCGATAAATTATTTAAAAAATATATTTTATAACTCGCACTTGAGAAATTTGAGAAACATGTAGAAATTTTTTTTTAAATAAACAAAATATTATATTACTTCTTGACCCAAAAATATTATATTACTTAGCAAATATTTAAATATAGAAAATTTTCAAAATTTTGAACATTAAAAATGAATACAGTTTTATGTTAAAACTTAAATTTGTTCATATATAATCATACACAATAATATTGGTATTATTAATTATTTAAACCTGGAGTTCCTTGAAATTTGCCACATTTTATTTTTTATTTTTAAAAACTGATTATCATTTTTCTAATTTATAAAACAATTTTTTTATTTATAAAACATATTTTTATTTCTTTATTGACAAAAACTGAATATAATGTTTCTTTTAAATAATGAGAAAAAATTAAAATTATTACATGTCAAATTTTTATTGACTCACTCAACATATTTTATGATCTTGTCAATTATGAAAAAGCTAAAATCTTTATATAGACATCATAAATATTTGCATATTTTAAAAAAATTAATAATTTTTTTCTTAATTTTTCCCTTTTGTTGAATATATTTCTTTTTTTGTTGAAAGACTTAAAATCTTTTTTTTTTTAAATACTAATAAGCATATATTCTTAGTTATCTTTAAAACTAACTGAACAATAAATATTATTGTATATTTTCATTTTAATTTAGAGATTTCATTATGTCTATTTCTTTTAGTTTTTTTAAAAAAAAATTAATCACACAATAGATATCTTTCTATGTTTTTCGTTTTGCTTCACAACTGAAATTCTTTTTTTCTATAATTAATTTTTTGCTTCAGAATTTTTTCCCTGAAATATAATATTAATTTTTTTTCTATTTGACACATGTAATAAGGGGCAGTTACCAAAATACATTTGGTACACTTTTTCATTTTTGCATTTGTAGGGATAACATTTTCATATTTACACTATTCCTAGTATAAAATGACTAAAATAACCCTAATTATTAAAAAAATTTACTCGAACTCTTTTTCCTCGATCAATTTCGGCCAGCTTCAATAGCTTCAGCTATGGCTTATGATTCTCCTTCCGATAACATCAACTCTTTCCTAGCCTTCCTCCGAAATCGCCGACGAGGAAGATTCTCCACAGTCTTCACGCCACGGAGCCTCAAACTCCACTCCTCCAACATGTCGTCTTTCCGCCGCTAGATCCAACCGAAAAAATGTACGCGGTGGCCCAACGACTCCATTTTATACTGACGAAGCACGTCCCTCTTCCGAAGATGGTGAGGAGACGGCACCAACAATACCACTCCGATTTTTTCTGGGGAATTAACATCAGTGTGCAAGATGTTAAATCGGCGACTGAGATGTTCGTCAAGCATTTCAGAGAAGCAAAAAAGAGTAGTGAAGATTTTTTTTAGAGAAGGAAAGTATATGGCTTCAATATGGAAGGTGATTAAAATCGTAGGAGAATGGAATGATGTTGATGCGTATGATATGTTCAGTTATGATCCTGATTTGTACAACAAGATGGTTCTGTATCCTTTGGAAGTTCTCGCTATCTTTGATATTGTCATGGGTCACCGGACAACTGAATTTGTTCTCGCTATCTTTGACTTTGTAGCGGATGCTCACGAAACAACTGAATTTCAAACTGTAGACAAACCGGAGATGGTTATGGGTCGCAATTACACAACCAGGAAAGCTCCGGGTCCAAGGAGATCACTGCAAGATTTAGAACGAACCTGGATAGAAAGGTTAACGAGCCGTACAGGTCACAAGCCCATAAGGTTTCCTAAAGTGATGTGCAGCTCTGTTGTTATGGATAATGAGAAGCTGGGAGTAGTGATTCTAGAGAAGAAGGTTGAGAAAGCGGGCGGATTGAACGAACGAATGGGTTGGATCTATAGGATTTGGAGAGAGTTTGAGAGGATGTTGAGAGGACAGAGGATGAGTAAGTTTCAAATGGCGAATTTGACAATGGAGAAGCTTAAAAATATGGGTGCTTCAGCTGTTGGACCATGAAGAAAGCTTATACATGCAATTCGTTGTGTCTATCACCCACATTGTCTTGACTTGAGTGTTTGAACTTCCATATTTGGAGGGATCGTGATTTTTTGCAATCCTAAAGGGTTTTTGTGAGGCAAATTTGGTTTTTTTTTCTTTCAATATTTGGAGGGATCGTGGCCCATAAAGGGTTTTTGTGAGGCAAATTTGGGTTTTTTTTCGTTGGAATTTTCGATGACGGTGTTCTTTTTGTGCCTATGCGTTGTTTCTGGGTCTACTTTAAGCTTGTTTTCTTTCTAAAACTGAAGCTGTTCTTTCCTCTTTATGCATAATCGAACACTTGAAGCTAAAACATAGCGTTTTCAGTTTTCTGTTTGGATGCTCGTAGCATGGTTATTTTATAATCTAATCGATCATTTCATTTGTGGAGCTTTAAAACATACTTAGCTTTATGTTATTTTATAATTTTAGTTCGTTCTTCCTGCTCTCCTTAGCTTCCCCATTCTAATTTTATGCCTAGCTCCACTAGACATGAAGGTTTTCAGACTACCGTATCCTCTGTTATCAATTGTTTCAGATAATTTTAGGTACGGATGAAATATAAGTTGTTGGGGTTTCTAGGGACTTTGACACATAATTTGGGATCTTTGTTTCTAGGTAAAAGTCAAATTCAGAGCTCGCTATATAGAAGTATGCTTATGATCAATGCAGCTTCAAAGTCAGACAACGACATAGTTTTGTTATAAACTTATAAACGTTTATAAAACATATTTCACTTGTACTTTCTCGGACAGGTTATAAATTTATAAACCCTTATGAAACTTTTAGTTTAGTTTTCTAGTCTTATTTAGTTTAATCTTGTCTTCTCTTGATTGTCGTAGAGTTTTGTTTCATCAATTGTTGTGCCTTGAGTGCCTGAACTTCAATATTTGGAGGGATCGTTGAATTTTTTGCAAGTTGTTTGCATATTTCCAGTGTTATTTTCTTGTAGTTTAGACACCTACATAGTTTTGTTATAAATTTATAAGCCCTTATAAAACATCTCTATAATTTACAGCATTTGTTTTTATCGATTGTTTCAGATAAAAGATGCTTTCGCTGCCCAATAGGCTGTTTGTTCCAGGAGATGAACCAATGGGTTTAAAGAGGATAAACAAGCACTGTAAATTGAAGGTTGTTGATGAGGTAGAGAAAGCTTTAGAAAACGATTTCAAAACAATTGAAGAATCGTTCCTGGGTCCAATAGTGAAGATGGCAAGGAATGATAAGAGGCTGACTTTTTCAAGGAATTTGGTCCATCACTTATTACAGAGAAGGATCTTGGCGGAATCTACAGCTCTCTGGTTTTCTTTTGGAGAACAACCCATGCAGTTTTATTTAAGAGAGTTCTTCCTCCATTTCCCATGTGTAGTTGAAGGAGAGAGCACGCAAGTCTTAAAGAAGAAGAAGAAGAATATTGATAAATGGATGGAAAAGGGGCAAACTGTTAATACTTTGCTTAATTTTCTGGAAAAGCAAGGGCACAGTATGAGCTCTAATCAGAAGGTTAGATTAGGAGCTACGATTATAGTGGAGGGGGTTTTAGTAGCTAACAATCCGGTTAACCAAATACCGCTGGAAAATCTGTTGAGAGCTGAAGATTTTGGATAGTTTTCCAGTTTACCTTGGGGTAACATTGCATTCAACTCATTGGTGGAGGGTGTGAAAGCTGTTAGTGTCGACATGCTGAAGAGAGATCAATATGGCTTGTCGGGATTCTGCTATGCCATTCAGTTTTGGGCTCTGTCTTCTGTGAAGAAACTAGTAGTAAAATTTGGGACAAAAGGAATCGGCTGAATTTCCATTGTGCTTGCTCTGGACACACTAAATCCCCAATAGAAGATGAGGTCAAGATGATTGCAGACGAGGAGAAGGTATTGCTCCCTTCTTTCCATATAAATTCATTTGTGTTTATGACCCTTTATAAACTTTTATAAACCCTTACACACCAATTTTACAATCCATTATAAAACTCATACCAAAAGCTAATTCATATGTACTTTTCATATTGGTAGGTTTATGTTCGATGTGTCATTGGAGAGCAAGCCCTGCACTCCAATTTGGTTGGAGATACTGATCTTGTATTGGAAAAACTCTTGGACCTTCTGAACCAATGTTATCGAATGAAGAGAAGCGATTGGTTGAAGGGAAATGTGGACATTAAGGCTGCTGTAGAAGCTTTGAAGAAACTCAGCGCTGGCCAGACAGATTTTGATTCCAAGGACGACCAGATTGAATACCTTAAAAACTACCAGATTGAATACCTTAAAAACCTAGCGTTGGTGTTGGAAAAAAGAGTAAAACACTTGGAACATTTGCTTCAAATTAAAGAACAATCCGAAGAGGTAAGATCGTTTATAAAGTCCTTATAAAGTTTTTGTAAAATGTACTCTTACAATTATGTTCGTACCTTTTAGCAATCCGGACAGCAAGAAGGATTGGAAGATTCTGAGGCCTTGGCTTCTTTCTTCAACCGGCAGAGAAAGCGAAAAAGAAACACTAAGGTTAGTTTTCCAGATTTGAAGTTTATAAAGCTTTATAAATGTTTTATTTATTGTGAGAATCCCATGCATATTTAGGAGGTGGAAGGGGGAAAACAAAACAAAGAGCATGAACTGAACATGCCTCAAGTGGTAATGGATCCTACATATGCTCAAGAACCTGAGACAGCAAGGGGCAAAGCTTCAAATCCCAAGAGGTAATCTTTTAATTGTTTTATAAAGATTTAGAAAAATACATGAACAGGAAAACAAAATCTCATGCATATTTAGGTAGTGACAGGAGAAAACACAGAGCATGAACTGAACATGCCTGGTGGACCTGATAACATAAGAGATGAGAGAGAGATTGATGAAGAAGAATGTGCTTTTGCGAAAGACAAGGATAGAGAACCTGAGACAGTAGGGGGTCAAGCTTCAGAACCTCAAGAGGCAAGGGTTTAATGATTTTATAACGGTTTACAAAAAAATATGTGGATAAGTTATTTTTATTGCTTCTAATAGATGACTATTTTGAAGAAGCAGGACAAATGCAGAGGGGAAAACTCTGTCGATATGATTGTTGGAAATGTATTGGAAGATTTGGGAGAAAACAAGGAAATTGGATCGCCACTTACGGAAGGAGATGTGGAAAGGAAATTGCATGAATGTCGAATCCATCCGATCTATGGTACTTTGAACCTTATGTTTTGGCTAGGAAGATTAGCTTAGATCAATGGAAGAAAGCAAGTAAACAAAGGTAAATTGTACTTACAAAGACAAACATAATTACGATTGATGTGAGATATTTATATGAAAGTTTATTTTGATGTAGACTATTTAAAGATGGTTTGGACTATAAGGTGAATACATAGTGGTTCACTCAACTGGAGACACCCGGGAATAGAATGACGAAAGAGGTAAATAACAAACTTTAAAAAGGCTTATAAAAAAATGTGTGAAATATATGATCTTGAATGATAAAATATTTTTGATGCAAATTTACACTTTTTGTTTTAATAACAGCAAATGGAAACAGCTATACAATTGCTCCAAGTGAGAAGAAAAAGGAGTCCTAATCTCTTCCCAAACAATAAAACTGCAATTTATGGTGAAGATTTTGTAATCACTCTCCAAGAATGCATCAAGAAATGGCAAAATGATCCGAATTGTGATTTTGGCAACAAGATTAAAGCCTACATAGCGGGGAAGTTACCAGAGGTTGCAAACACATAAAAGAAATGGATCTCTGACATTGGGATGATCTATGCACCTCTGTTGCTAAATGCAAAAAAATGGGTCGCTTTTGTTATCCACTTGGGAGCGGAGGTTTGTTAGTATATGGAACAGCAGTGTCGTTAACTACACAGATGCAAAGATAATGCCAGTCCTTCTAAAACGGTTCATTAAAGGAGTGAAGGACATCTCTGACTTCGAAATCAAATCGCAACCACCGTTTCTCCTAAAGGTAAAAATGATTATAAAAATTTTCTTGGTGATGAATAACTTTATAATTGGACATCCCTTGTATATCAGGTAAAAGATGATGAAACCTGCGTAGAAACCGGGTTGTACGCACTGAAGATGATAGAGTGTTGTGCTAACAGGATGAAAAAGATGACCAAGCTTTGTGATGAAAACATCAAAACCTTGAGGATTAAGTTGGCTGTGGACATTTTTGCTGAACTAAATAGGGAAGGTGAGGCTAAAACGAGAAAGAGAAAAATTTCAACTTTGGGTGGCAAAGTTGATGAGAGTAAGAAGAAGAAGGTAGCTGAAGGATAAAAAAGCTGCTGGTTTTCATCATATTAATTGGTAACAAAACTCTTGGTTTTAAGTAGTTTTCACAAAACGCTTTTGGTTTGTCTTCATATTACTTTTTCAGTTGTATAATTTGGTTTGCTATTGGTAAGCTTTCTTTTTGGGAACTTTTTAAGCCTTTTATAAACCAGCTTATAAGACCTTATAAAAACTAACTGTTCATCGTAAAATATATAAAACGTCTTCTCACAACTCCCATCGTTTTCTCGCAGCACAACTCTATCATTTACGTGACGAAGAAGTGAAATCATTGTAATAAGCCTTCTATAAACACGTTTATAAAGCCTTATAAAAACGATGTATAAGCCTTTTATAAACCCGTTTATAAGGCCTTATAAAAACAAACTGTTCGTCATAACGTCTTCTCTCAACTCAATCATTAGTTTATAAGGCCTTATAAAAACTAACTGTTCGTCGTAAAATAGATAAAACGACTTCTCACAACTCCCATCGTTTTCTTGCAGCACAACTCCATCATTTACGTGACGAAGAAGTGGAATCATTATAATAAGCCTTTTATAAACACGTTTATAAAGCCTTATAAAAACGATGTATAAGCCTTTTATATAAAACCGTTTTTAAGGCCTTATAAAAACAAACTGTTCGTCATAACGTCTTCTCTCAACTCAATCGTTATAATCCAAATTTATAAGTCATTATAAATAAATTTATGTCTTCATAAAACCAATTTATAAGTACCAAATCTTTATAAAAATAGTACCAAAATGTATAAAAACTGCTTTAAATATAGCGAAAGCAAAGGGAGAATCATATAGGCATTACACAACTACTCTTGTTGTGTCCTGTTTGCCCACACCTGCTGCACTTGTATGGTTTGGACCCATGCTCCCAGAAACTACGATCCTGTTTTTCTTTCTCCTGCCATTGGGAATGCGAGTACATGGAGGACGACAAACAATAGAAGCTATATGGGTGGAATATTCCAATATGCTTTGTCACCAACATGATATATACTTTCAGAATATGCTTGGGTCCATCTAAAAAGGAAAATTCATATGATCAGATAAAAGAAATGAAAAGACCAAAGAAATATCATCATGTGATAATAAAAGCCTTATAAGATGAGTTTTATGTAATAAGATATTTATAAAGCCTTATAAACCAAGTACAGATCATACATCCATTGGAGAAAAACTCATGAACATAATCGTTTTCATGATATCCTGCAGATTTTGTTGCAGCAATAGCGTGAGAGCAGGGAACCTCCCAATATCAAACTTAAAGCATGAACAATGCCTAGCTTCTAATTTCACTACATGTTCTCGTAAATCTCCCTTAACATCAAACTCAAATTGGTTGATTTTAGCAACCTCAAACCACCTCGATTTAAGGTTGAATAAGTCTTTCATCTTTAACCCCACTTCCATTGTGACAAGGTAGGGATGACGCCGTCCTTTATCACGTCGTTCGGTGAACCATCTAGTCATAATCATTCGGATAGTATCAAAAAGACAAACTGTAGGATACTCACGAATCAACTTCAACATGGAATTGATTGATTCAGCAACATTGCTTGTCATGATGTTGAAGCGATTTGCAAGAGCATAAGCACGTGACCACTTAGTAATATCAGCTTCTAGAAGATACTTTGCAACACCTGGGTCAGATTTCTTGATCTCATTGAACAAATAATCAAAATCTTACTTTGTGTAAGAATAAGCTGCCAATACAAACAAAGGAATAACCGTTGTATACTTGAAACACGATTGAATGTTCTTCTCAAAATGGAAAACACAGATTCCATGGTGAGCAAGAGGATAATGTGTTGAAAGACCATTGGCAATGGAGGGTGCACGATCGGAGACAAAAACCATATCTTTATCATCAGGAACGATGGTTATCAGACACTTCAAAAACCAGCTCCATGAAGCATCATTCTCAGAATCCACTAAAGCGAAAGCAATGGGATACAAATTATAATTTCCATCTTGTGCAGTGGCAGCAAGTAAAGTCCCTTTAAACTTAGATTTCAGATGGGCACCATCAATACAAATAACTTTCTTCATCAGCTTCAACCCTCTAATTGATGGACCAAATGACATGAATGCATACTTGAATTTTCCACCATCAATTTCAATAAAAGTTACAGACCCATGATTCTTTTCCTTTAGCATGTGAAACCAACTTGGCAAGACCTCAAAACTGTCATCAGGAGTGCCTCTTGCAAGATCTTGCGCATGTTCTTGACTCCTCCAAGCTTTTGTATACCAAATCACAACACCATGATCTTTCCTAGCTTTCTCCATTATCTGTTTTGGTCTCAGTCCAATCTTTACCCCTTCAAAATGATTAACCTAACTATACTACCCAAAATCTTTGCAGTAGCTTGACGATGGTTCACATTTCTTAATGAGGTGTCACAAATATGGTCAGCAACATACTGTCGCACAACAAAACTCTGAGTGTCCCCAACACTAGTTGCGCGAAATCTCCAACTACATCTTTTGTCAACACATTGAAGAACATATCATATTGAGTCTGAATACTTTGTATGAAACTCAAAACTTTCGCTCATAGCAAACATTCGCAACTTTGCACTCATCTCCTTTTTGTTTTTGAAAAGCTTTCCGCAATACAAACCACCATCATCAACATCAGTATTTGTAGAAACAGAACCTTCTGAAACCATCTCTTTACCCAGTCTACTAGAAAACGATGACATCTTTGACGTCTCTGATCCTCTCTAAAACATCAGGAAGATTTATAAACCCTTATAAAATCGAACCTTGTAAAAATATATCACATGCTAACTTATAAGACAGCTAATTAGAATTGATCAGTAACTAAAATTTATAAACCCTTATAAACAAAAAATTTAAGTATGAGATTTCATTAGTAGCTCCTTGTCAATAAAACGAGGATCAAAAGCAGTACAACTCTTCTCAACTTGAACACCTTTTGGTCTCTACAAAAAAAAAATCAGAACATCATACACTAATTTGAATCACCCTCATATAACTAAAAAGAAAACTGTAGGTAAGAATGATGATAAATACTGTATTGCTAACAAGAATTTGATTCGAAGGACAAGGAGGATTGTTATCACCAATATGCACATGTTTTATGCTAGAGACATCATCAACTCTCTGGATCTTGTTACGTTCAATAATTGGAAATGTGTTGGTTAATCTCTGCAGCATAAAAACATGAAAATATATATTATACACTTCTAAATTTTAACTATAGCTTTTAAGAGTTTTGATAAGTACCTTATTATTACCAACGACATGAGGATCAGAGGCAGTACAATTCTCCTATTAAAGATTTTTAATAAACCGTTTTAAAATAAACATGAATCTTAACAAACCTCTACATTAAAAGTTCAAGTTACAGAGTTTTGGCAACTACCACATTGCCGATAAGACCTGGATCAGGTGCAATACTACTTCCAGAAAGAGCAACATGTTGAGTGCTAGAGACTTCATCAAGGATCATATAGCTTTCAGTCATTAAAAACTGTTCCTTTCTGCAACATAAAACATGAAAAAAATCTATAAAACCTGATGAAAAAGAAACCTATTTGCTCTTGTTTTTTTATTTGATTTCTTATAACCCCTTATAAAATAATACTGAGAAAAACATTTTGATGAAGTACCGCATTGGCAATACGATCTGGATCAGAAGTGCTAGAGACTTCATCATCAAGGATCTTATTTCTTTCAATCATCGATACGTGCGCTAATCTCTGCAACATGAAACATAAACCTTAAAAATTTATAAAGCCCTTATAAAAAATACAAAGCTTCAGCTAAGAGTTTTTGACAATACCTCATTACCAACACTTGGATCAACTTCATTGATTCTATCGATCTTGTGTCTTTCAAACATTGCTCTCTGCAACATAAATGCAACATAAAAATGTGAAACTTATGAAACAAAATGTACCTTATAAAACCTTATAAAAATTTGATAAGTAACTCAACAGATACGCATAACTTAAGCTCGCCTCCGCTCTCTCTAAATTTGTTGATAAATGATCTCACCTGACGATCATTCCTTATCGTCACTGGAGGAAGTTCCTTTGAACCTAGAGCTACAGTTCTGAATTCCTTGTAGCTCAGCTTCAAGGAATATTTGGTGCTGTCTAATCCAAAGTCTTCATGAACAGACTTGACCAATGCCTTGTAGCTGATATCTTCATCAATGGGACTCAAAGATGAACCTCTATCATCCAATATGAAGTCCAAATTCCCATTAACTCGTATCCAATCCCCACATACTGAATATATGTCAATCATGATGAATGCTGATGATGATGGTGGTTTGTATTGCGGAAAGCTAGCTTCCAATCTTTTCGATCAAAATCCAAAACTAAAGTTCTTGCAATGATCACACTGTGAAAGGAAAAATTGATGAAGCTAAGTCAAGATCAAAGAATTAACCATTCTAAAACAATCATTCAACAACAGCAAAGATTCAGTGCAAAGGCTGCTCATATTCTACACGACAATGACACCAATAGAAAACCTGGCAAACATAAAATTACACTCATCTTCAATACTAACAAAAATTAGACTTTGAGAATCTTTAGTTTATTTCAATGGCAACATTTACGTACAATCAATCTCTGAAATCGAAATAATACAGAATCGAGAGTAAGATTCGAATCATAGAGAGAAAGACATTGATCTTCCGACACACCTGGCGATTGGTGAGGATGATTCTGTGTCGAAAGCCCAGTAAGAGTATGACGACGGCGGGGACCAAGTTGCCGATCGAGGAGCCGATGATCAGTCTTCGGCGTTGATCCGATGATCGATCGAGGAAGAAGATAGCAAATTAGGTTTTTTAATTAATTTCATTAAGGGTATAATAGCCTTTTAGTCTATTAAAAGTATGTGTATTTTTGCATATCATTAAGGTGAGTGTATTTTTGAAAAGTGGTACTTGGAATGTGGTATTAGCCTTGTTCGAAAACGCGGCCGCCGCGACCGATTTTCCGGCGACTAAGCGCTCCGCGGCTCTTGAACGTTTCGATTTTGTCAAAATCGGCTAACTATACGAAATAGTTAGAAAAACAAAATTCTTGTTCTTTTGAGGTTCGAAATCGGTTAATATATGATGGATCTGTAAGTTTAAGGTGTAAAAAACATTAAAAACGCAAACATCTGAAGATTGTGTGGAAAAAATCCATGGCGGCTGCAAAAAAGAACGACAGAAACCGTAAACCCAAAAAAACTGTTTCAGGAAGACGACAAGAAAATTACAATTATGCCACTCTTTTAAAAAAATAATGAAAAAATGACTCTTATATGTATCGAACTCGGGTTATCTTTGTTAAAAAGCAGGTCAACTTCCACTAGGCTACGTTGATTTACTTGAGTGATTCGTATTAACTATTTCTTATATATGACTTTTTAAAAATAATTAAATACCATTAAAAATTAATCCCCGAGTACTCCCGGATTTTTTTTCCGATTTTCTAATAAATCGCTAGGCCTAGACCAACCGTACGTATAGCGCCTAGCGTAATCTTGAACCTTGGGTATTAGTGACAATTTCTCATGTAATAATCTTTAAACAATAAAATACCACATGACAAAATCTAGTTAATTACTAATTTTTGAAACCATACTTTATATAATGAGATATAAAGTAAAATGTCCATAACATCATACTAGTTTTGACATGTGTCACCTTAAAAAAAATAAAAAAAATTATACTAATACACCAATATAATTTCTATAATAAATTTAATACATATATTTTCTTTCATACTTAACTTAAAACATCAAAAAAGTTCATGAATATACTAAATATATAAGCAAAAATATAGCAAAAAAATACAAACATTATGCGCACACATTAGAGAAACAATCTAAAATTTACAGATATAGGTTGTTTCAAGGAAAAATACAAACACAAAAAAGTGGGTAGTACAAACAAAATGTAAATTTATGTTAGATTAGTTAGAACAAAAAAAAATATTAGAACAGAAATCCAAATCAAAAGAATTTTTGGATAAAAACAATAAGAATGATCAACAAAAAAATGGTTGAAAATAAAAACAAAAGTTAGTAATTAACTAGATTTTGCCATGTGACATTTTATTGTTTTAAGATTTTGACATGTGTCAAACAGAGAAAAAGATTAATATTATATTTTAGGGAAATAGAACTCTGAAGCAAAAAATGAATTATAGAAAAAAAGAAATTATAGAAAAAAGGAATTTCAATTCTGAAACAAAAACAAAAACATAGAAAAATATTAATTGTGCGATTAATTTAAAATAAAAGTAAAGGAAATAGATATAATGAAATATCTTAATTAAAAAGGAAATTATACAAAATATTCATTGTTCGGTCAATTTTAAAGATAACTAAAGAAATAGACTTATTAATATTTATTTAAAAAGAAAGACTTTAAGCGTTTCAACAAAAAAAGAAAATATAATTAATAAAAGGAAAAATTAAGAAAAATGTTATTACTTTTTAAAAAGCTTGCAAATATTATGATGTATATATAAAGAACTTAGCTTATACAAAAAATATCAATCGCTCGGTTAATTATAAAGATAACAAAGGAAATAGATTTAGAGAAATACCCTCAAATACCATACTTTCATGTTTTTGTGACAAAAATATCAGATCAAGGTGAAAATGACAAAAATAACTTTATTTAATGGTTTAAAGATAATTAAACTAATAAATTTGGGTTCAAAAGTCGTTAATTAGGGTTTAGATTTTGGGTTTTAGGGTTTAGGTTTAAAGGATTGAGAAGAAACATATGAAAATAAATGTATAATAGTCTTTTTTCTCTTCAATAAATGTCATTTTTGTCATTTTTACCTTGGTATGGTATTTTTGTCACAAAAACATGAAAATGTGGTATTTTTGAGAATTGCCCATAGATTTATTATTATTTTACTGAAAAAGAAAAGGATTTCAAGCTTTTCAAAAAAAATATAATCAATAAAAATGAAAATTAAGAAGAAGCTTTTAAAAAAACTTGCAAATGTTTATGATGTCTAAATAAAGAACTTAGTTTTTTTCATAATTTACAAGATCATAATTATAAAATATGTCAGGTGAGTCAATCAAATTTTGACATGTAATAATTTAATTTTTTTCTAATTAAGAAAAATTATAATAAGTTTTTGTCGATACAGAAACAAAAAAATTAGTTTTATAAATTACAAAAATAATAATCAGTTTTTTTTTAAACTGTGGCCGAATTTCAAAGAATGTCAAATGAATAAAATTACTAATTATTACATTTTAAATGTCTTATACTTAGTTTTTTCTTAAATAAAAAAAACAGAAAAAATAAAGAAATTGAGTTTTACTAATATGTAAAATAAAAAAAATTATTAAAATTTACTGATTTAAATGATCATGAAATATGTTATGTGAGTCAATCAGATTCTTATGTACAATTTTGTTTTTTGTAACTGAATAAATTAAAATTACAATCAGTTTTCATTGACAAAGAAAATAATATTTAGGTTTTTATAATTTCAAAAAATATAAAAGACAAAAGAATACTTTAGTTTTACAAATTCATAAAAGAAAAATGAAAATCAAATATCTTATCATATTAAATAAAGTTTGAAGTTCAATAGTATTGATAAATATAATCGTAACATGTGTCAAATCTGTCTATGAAATTTTGGCACATGTACAAAATCATTTTATGATAAAATATACGATAATTACTAATAACAATATTATTCTGTATGATTATGTATGAACAAATTAATTTTTAACATAAAAACTGTTTTCATTTTTAAGGTTTACAAATTTGAAATGTTTCTATATTTAGTTCACTAAAATATTTATTAAGAAATATATAATATGTTTGTTAGTCAAGAAGCAATGTAATATTTAAAAAATATTTTTAGAATATTTTTATTTATTTAGAAAAATTGTTTTTAAAGGCTTTTTGAATTTCTCAACTACCAGTTATAAAATATAGTTTTTAATACTTTAACGAAAATTTTAATATAATCTAAAATAAATATGTTATGTAGATTATCGATTTCAGATTTGAAATATTTTTTTTTATCCGCGTATCACGCGGATCCTAATCTATGTTATATATATATATATATCTTATTATATAAAGTATGATTTTCAAAGTTACTAATTAACAAGATCGTGCCATGTGGCATTTTCTTATTTTAGGATTTTGACATGTGTCAAATAGAGAAAAATATTAATATTATATTTCAGAAAAAAAATTATGAACCAAAAAGGAAATTACAAAAAAAAGGAATTTCAATTCAGAATCGAAAAAGAAAACATAGAAAAATTTATTGTGCGATTAATTTGAAAAAAAAAACAAAAGGAAATAGACATACTCAAATCTCTAAATTAAAAAGGAAACAATACAATTTACAAAATATTCATTATTCGGTTAATTTTAAACAATACAAATTAATATTCATTGTTAATTACAAAATTACAAGATTATGCCATGTGTCATCTTCTTATTTTAATATTTTGACATGTGTCAAATAGAGAAAAATATTTTAATTATAGTTAAAAAAAAAGAGAAATTCTGAAGCAAAAAAAGAAATTGTAGGAGAAAAGAAATTGTTAGTTCTGAAGCAAAAAAGAAAACAGGAAAAAACTTCTGAAGTAAGAAAAAGATTGTAGAAAAAAAAAATTGATTCTGAAGCAAAAAATAAAAAAGACATAGAAAAATATTCATTGTGCAATTAATTTTTTAAATTAAAAGAAATAGGCATAATGAAATCTCTGAATTTAAAAGGATATTTATTGTTTGGTTAATTTGAAAGATAACTAAAGGAAATAGATTTATTAATATTTTATTAAAAAATAAAAAGATATTAATCTTTTAATCAAAAAATGAAATATAGTCGATAAAAATGATAGACTAAGACAAATATTATTATTATTTTTTTAAAAAGCTGGTAAATATTTATGATGTCTATATAGATAAATTAGCTCTTTCATATTTACATGACCATAAAATATGTTGAGTGATTCGATCAAGTTTTGCATGTATTAATTTTATTTCTGTAATTAAATAAAAATATATTCAGTTTTTATCGATAAATATAGAAGAAATTTATATTTCAAATATTTCATTTTATGCGGATTTTAGTCTCAAAAATTTTAGATTAAAGTTTTGATCTCAAAATCTAAATATATAAATCATGTTATGCGGATTATCAATTTTGTATTTCAAATATTTTATTTTCACCCGCGTGATATATGTGGGTTATCAATTTCAATTTTCTAATATTTCATTTTAATGCTATAAATGTGTTCACGCGGGTCCTATTATGTGCCTTAGTTTATATGTTAATTCTTGTGAATTATTTTGATCATCAGAAAAAGACACAACAAAATAAACATTTTAAATAAATAAAATAAAATAATATTGCTAATCGAAATGAAATATAAAAACATATTAACTATTTACAAAGTTTAGTTAATCTGAGAAAATCAGGACAAAAATAGTACATTGATTTACTATATATTTAAATTTTATACGTTTCATGTTATATATTTTAAAATTAAAAGTTTAAAAAATCAACTTAAAAGTGTAAATTATAAAGAAAAATAAATTTATTTTCTCATAAACAAATCTACATTCATTATATAACTCAGCGATTTTTTGTAATTAAATATTCTAATTGTATATTGAATCGAAATTTGTCGATTTTTGTTCAATTTTGGATAAAACAGACCGTTAAGACCGGATTTTTTATTTAACTCGACGTTTATAGAAAACCGTTTCAGATATGTATGTTTAAGCGCCTGGGCGGACGTCTAGACCGGTTTTTTGAACATCCAAAAATATTCTTTTATTAGAGATAAATTGGAAGAAATGTTTCTTGAAGAGCTGAAAGAAAGCCTCCCTGATGCAGTTTCCATAACTGGGAACCTCGATGAATATAATCCCAAACCTCTTTGGAATAGGATCGATTCCTTTCAGAACAACAATTGCTCCAAAATATTCCAAATACTGTAGTTACCCTTGTACCATGGGTGTATCATCGACGATGAGGTAGTCTTAGTTGTTCAAGTTTGATTTTCTTATGCTTTAAATTATTGAACTCAGTTCATTAGTGCTCTTATTCCAGAAGGCTGAAGCAAAATGCTTTGATGAATTTTTTTTCTATAGTTCCCTTTGTTTCAGATTTTTTTTCCTCAAATATAATTAATATTTTTCTCTATCTAACACATGTCAAAATCTTTAAAAAATCATTACCACATTGTTCACAATTTTGTTAAACTAGTAGAGCTGCTAACCCCGCGCATGCGCGGGGTAGTATTCCAAATATTTGGAGGCTGATTACGTCAACTAGTCCCCGTGTTCCTCGAATATTTATTTCTTTCGTATTATATATAGTTTCAATAAAATTACGCAATGCAGAATATTTTAATATTTATTTGTCTGTTTATGTATATTTTAAGAATACATTATTTGTCTCAGACAAACCGGCGAATTAATACTTGATATTCTTTTTACCTTCTTTTGTGTTTTCACATCCATTGGTTACGCGTCATTTTTTTGTGTTGATATCTTATTATCTTATTTGTAATCTGTAGGTGATAGTTCTTTATCTAGTATTCGAACACCTCTCAGAACCTAGATGATGTCTAACCATAATGATTTCTCTTTTCTTCCTTTTTGCATGGGGTATATGTTTGTTTTTTTTTTTTTTTTGTTGAATATATAATCTAATTTATATAGTTAGGTAATAATTATTGTTATTTTATGTGTTTATTTGTATCAATATACTAATATTAATTTTCTTTGATTTTATTTATCTAATGATAATTTTTTTCATTTTTTTAACTATTTCACGTTTTTGTGTCAATACTGCGGAGGATTGCAAGATATAGTTTTTCACTTCTTCATGGCTAGAAATATATTTCATAAAAAATTTTATTGCAAATTTTACTCATACAAACTATATTTTACATTCAAATATTGAAACTGTTTATGTGATTATAGACGTTCTCATGAATTCTCTTTTTATATAAAAAAATTCATGAATTGTCTCTTGATGAAAAATACTTCTCCATTGAAAACCTTTGGATATTATAATTATTATTGTATGACATTTTAATCAGTTTAAAATGGATCAATTCTATCTTTTTATTCGGATTAAAGATCATTATTAAATACTACACACTTATTGTATTTTATATATAAAAAAGTTGATAAATCTAAAATTAAAGTAAACCTTGATTTGTAATCGAATAGTTTTTTATTAGTGTTATCGGAATGTATTATTGCTCGAATTCTTTATTCATTTCTCATTAATTTGTTTAACAAATGTATTTTTTGTTAGTGTTAATCCACGTTTGGGAACTCGCTAGGCGTTAGTCGGACGGTGGGTCTGGGCCTAGTGATCTATCAAATCTGTTTTGTAAAATATTCCTTGGTGGGAGCCATAATATTGTTTAGATATTTGTTTCGGTAAATATTGTCAACAAAACAACATGGTCCAGTGGTTATAGCTGAGTCCACCAGAGGGTATTTTGGTTATAGGTGTATGTATTTTCTTTACCCGAGTTCGAGTCCACCAGATACCATTTTCTCATTTCATTTTTTTCTTAGACTCAAAATAAAGACGCCATGTGGCATTAGGTGGTGCAAAATAATTATATATAGAGATACTAACTTTGAAAACCATACTTTATATAATGAGATGCTCACAATTTTGTTAAATACTAACTTTGAAAACCATACTTTATATAATGAATTACGAAAGATATAACATATATTATCTAATTTATAGTTTTTAAATACGAAAATTACTATTTTTATATATATAAAAAAAGAAATTTCGATTTTATATCCGAATTGGTCAAAATGCCCATGTTTTCTGACCGCCGTACGCTTAACCGCCGCAAAGCCCGGTCACGTGACCGCAGCCGCGTTTTAGAACAAAGATAGATGTAATATGAATATGGGCGCTTAAAAGCCCATCGTATTTACGTAAGCCTGGCCCATTTAGATTTCCATGAATAGCTTTCTGAGTTTAGCAAACTCTCTTTCACGTCGCACACGCCGCCGCCTCCGTCTACAAGGTTCGTTCATTGCTCCGTCGCTATGATAACGTCTTCTTTGTCTGCGGCGCTTCTTAGAATCTTGTATCTTTCTTAATTGTTTCGTGCTCCGAACATTATCGTAGAAGCTTTGCTTTTATGTATTTTAGAGCTTTTAGTTTCTTCGATAAATCTCTACGGTTTTGTATATCGTTTCTCCCGCTGCTCAATTGTCCTTCGCACTTGGTGGAAAATATTTTGTTTGACTTAGTGAAACCTGAATAGAGCAAGAACTTTAGTCAATCTATATCTGTTGAATAGGTGAATCATATAGTTAATTTAATTCAATATTGGTGTAGCTACATGACTAATATGTAACGTTACTTTAACCTCCTGTGCTACATTCATACTTGGATTTGGATATTTAATATGTAACGTTTCTAATCATATAGTTATTTCAATATTGGTGTAGCTACATGACTAATCTGTAACGTCTACTTTCAACTCATTCATACTTGGATTTGATCTTTAATATGTAACATTTGTAATCATATAGTTATTTCAATATTGGTGTTGCTACATGACTAATATGTAATTTTGGTTTGGCCAGACTTTTGTTTGTTACTTCCAATGGCTACAAAGGAGAGATGTCGAGCTATCTCCGTGGCTCCTTCATCGATGAAGGCTTGCAGCAAAACCCGGAAGGTGAGAGATGCCGGATTCTTCCGTGGATTGATTTTGGAAACTTTGATGGCTTTCTTCTAAAAGCTAATTTTGATTTTTGTAGCTAACGTCGAAGATCCTCAGGGAAGCTTTTGCACAACAAAGGGAGATCAAGAATGAGGATCACGCCGAGGAATTCCCCATGAGCACTGTTTTTAGTCAGGCAGTGTATTATGGGTCTGAAGAAGATTTTACTGAGGATGTTGATGAGCTATCTGAATATCCGAACCAGCTTCATTACCATGTGAGATTCTTTCGAACATTAGTTTGTGTTATGTGATTGAGATTTTGCTAACAAAGGAGAATATTTAGACAAGGGATAAGGGTTTTTTGCTTGGAACTTGTGTATTGTTCTAAGTGGCTCTGCATATGTTGTGATCAGGATGTGACCAATGAGGAAGAAGATAAGTTACTTGATGCATTATTTAACAAAGATGGGGCTTCAATAGCAAAACGTCTCACTGATGCTATTACTTGTACAAAAGAAGAGGAGCTTAAAGATAAAGAAGAGGAGCTTAAAGATAAAGAAGATGATGCTACAGGTTTGCTTGATAGTTAGTTACCTATATCTGTGTATTTGGTTTAATTAGCTTAACTGTTTCTTGCTTCCTCTTTGCAGAAACAAGTTTAATGTCCAAGTCTAAAGCCAGTGAATTTTTCCAAAGGTAATTTACTTTTTTTCTTTCGCTTTTGAAAGTTTGTCTCTCTGATTATAACAATTAACAACAAAGCTATTATGTGCAGTCTGGGAAAGTTTATGAGTGTGTATACACAAGGGAAAATGCCGAAAGCTCTTACACATGTACCTAGAAGAGAAAACTGGGACAGTTTATTGATGTTGACTCAACCAGAGAATTGGTCACCTTATGCAATATACAAGCTTACAAACATGTTTGCATCTAGCGGTGAGAAAGCTGCACGCTTCTACCAATTTTTTCTTCTTCCTCGTGTGAGGGAAGATATCAGAAAGCACAAAAAGCTACATTTTTGTCTCTACCAATCTTTGAAAAAGGCACTCTTCAAGCCTCAAGGATTCTTCTCTGGAATATTAATTCCCTTGTGTAAGGTGTGTGTTTTTCGCTAGTCCCAATCATTTATTTACTTCTTCTTCTGATCCTTGTATCTGTTTTTCAGTCTGGAACTTGCACACTCTCTGAAGCTGTAATCATAGGAAGTATAATGGAAAAGGTCTCTATTCCTGAAAAATTCTCAAGGTAACAAGGACTAACTCTTTCTGCCAGATTATTACACACACAAGAAAAACGCAAACGATCACATTCCTGTTACATGAACTTGTAGTGCTGCCTTGGTATGTTTGGCTGGCATGACCTTCCGTGGCACGACAAGGTAAATGCATGATTAACTTTACGTATATTTCTATTCAGATACACTTGTGTGCCCCTTTTCTTTGGTTATACATTGTGTGCTTTTGTGTAGTTACTTCATCAAAGTCATTTTGGACAAGAAATATGCTCTGGCTTATGGAGCAGTTGATGCGGTCACTGCTTATTTCTTGAGATTTCATAATGAGACAAGAGTTTTGCCTGTGATTTGGCATCAAACTCTTCTTGCTTTGGTGCAACGGTAAGGAAGAAGATTTATTATTCAGCTTCATCATCACTAGCTTGTGTGTTAAATCCTATATTTCTTTTTTGCAGGTACAAGCATGAACTAAGATGTGAAGATAAAAAGAGTCTCAGAAGTCTAGTTGACAAGCAACATCACAAACTTGTAAGATCTTTCCTCTTTAATGTAATCAAAATCTTAAAACTTTGTGTGTTTCTTTTTTTTTGTAAACCTTAGTTAGCATTGCAGATTACTCCTGAGATTGTGAGAGAGCTTGATAATAGCAGAAACCGTGGAGAGAAGTTAAGTAATTCATCTTCAGCTTCTTCTACAATCATCAAGCCGATCAAAGAAGACATGTTTGACATGCCAGAAGTTCCAATGGAAGAAGACTAACTATCATCACCTTCTTTTGCCTTTACTCTATCTATGTATTTATTGCTTCAGTGTTTGTTAACAAGAGATGAGTGGTATTGGTCAAAAGAGATTTTCCCTTATAATTGATCTATATCTAGACAACCCCTAGCCAAAACAAATGGAAGTAAGAGAACCGATTACTCAAGAGTAAATTTCAAAGCCAACCCAATTAGTTCGGTTTGAACTTGAACTAAATTACCAAGTTTCGGTTTCGATGCAAAATAACAAATATACAAATTTGACAAGAAAGCAAAAAAAAGAAAAAACCATTGAGAAAGTCAAATACGCATCAACCATAGTGTATCTCTAACGTCTGAGACATCAAACCAAATAAAAGTAAAGAAACATGGTCTTGAAAAGATAATAGTTTTGAGAGTGTTTTCAATCCCTCATTCCTTCACTTTCTTCAACTATGAGACAACTCTTGAACTCTCTGACACTCCTACGAGAACAAAAGATTAAAAAACGAATAAGAGACTTGCAGTGTGATATATGGCAATCGACATTAGTGCGTGCGCACAAACTCTCACCCAAATCTTCTTACACTTGGTACATAGTCCTTGAAGCCGCTTCTTGCAATCATGGAGATGCGTCATCAGCTCTCTAGCACGAAAGAATCACACAAAGCTGATTTCCACACTTATATACATGTTCAACCAATTCTGAAAATCATCAAACAAGAAAAGCAATATTTGATGTGATCATATGGGAAGATGGTATCAAGCAACGTTCAAGCTAAAACTAAGAGCATGATTAACGCAGTTTCTTAGTATGTCTCTTAGGATGAAAAAAATTGAAAAAAAATAAAAAAATAACTAATAAGTGGAGAGACGTCTCCTAACTAAGAGGATTAAGATACGTCTCCTAATGGACACGTGTCACTTTGAGGAAGCAAAAGCTTCTTCTTCGATTTCATCGGCCTGTTTTGGGTCAACAAACATTTCAATCTTCATCGATCAATCAATCCTCATCTTCTTCATTCTACTTCTGCTTCCAACTTATCGGAAAGTTACTTTAGTTAAATTGAAGCTCACTCAAATCAAATGGAGATCAAGCCTGGTTTATCCGCTTTCGTCACCGGCGGCGCTTCAGGGATCGGTTAGATTCCATTTCCGATTTCGTTTGTATTAATCTGGTTCTTTTGGTCCGTTTTTAATTTCTCCAATTGGTGTAATAATTTATCTTTCAAAATTGCATGAAGCTTCTTTACTCTTCTTCATCTTTTACGAAAGATAAAAACAGTATGATGTAAGAGAGATACAGAGCAATCATTTGCGTTTCTGTTTTATATTAGTAGGTTTGTTCTGTTTCTTGGAAAATTGTTAACTTCATTTGCAGGTATCAAGGAGTCTGACACTGGTTTGGCTCTTCCCAGTCAATGGGATCTCGTTCTCGTTTCTGATAAACAGATGATGCAAGAGGAGCAGCCTCTGCAGGTACGCTTTCTTTCTTTAGAATACTTGTCTCAGATTCTTTGTTTAATTAACGGGTAACTTCTAAGGTGTTAACGTTTTTACATATCACTCTTTAGATACATATCATTTCTCTTGCTCATTCTTTAGATTTGATCACTCCCATAGCCACCAGAATGTCTAGTGCGATTTCCTGCAGTCTCACAAGATGGTCAATGAATATTGTCTCAATGACTTTTAAAGATTTCGAGGGGGTTTGGTGATTATTGAAATCATTTACCTGCCAAAAGCAAACGAAGACAATTCCTTTGATGCAGAGGAACTTTGCGAGTGGATTATGAGGAGCAAGCTCCTTAGAAAACACATGGTAGAAAACCACAAGTGAATACAAGGCCAGAGAAACCGAGAGATTGAGAACGATAGTGAATGTCCAGCTCAACCTAGAAGGATAAAAATGGTTGCATGTTCTTAAGTTTTATGCTCAGAATCTTACTGCATTACAGTTTCATGGCGTTTGAGTTCATCTCTCAGGGCCAAAAAATGGTTTAACCTGATATGGCGTATTGGGTTTTAGGGAAGATCTGTGTTAATATATTTTGATCATAAAAAAAAAAAATTGTAGGTTTAGTGTGATAATGTTCAACATTCCTGGACATTATGAGTTGTTTTTTGCTACATGTGGCCTGTGTTTGAGTTCTCTATTATTGTATGGTGCTGATATTTGCATTGCCTTCTCCTGAATTGTCAACAGCTATGACTAAAAGAGCAGAGTGTTCCACTTGTAGTTTGGATTTAAGATATGTTCTAAAAACGAGTGTCATGAGTAATATATTATGGCTTCTTACAGTCTCTCTTCACAACCACTGTGTTGATGATAATGATTACTAGTAACAGAGAGAGGAGAGAACAAATGCTCGTTTCATTTTGTAAGAAATAATAGCATGTTCAAATCTGGAGTAAGAGACCCTATTGAGTTTTCCCCATTGGAGCAAAGAAAACAAAAATAATTTAACAAGAGTTTTTAACAAAAATTTATAATTAAATATGACCTAAGGGACCTTATTGAGTCTCCCCCATTAAACATGCTCTAAAAATGCTTCGTTTTAGGTTAATTTAGACTTAGAGCATAATCGTCTTTGTCACAATGGCCGTATGAGTGAGATTCTAGCACGCGCACAGCAGATCACAAACTTGCAAAATTCCACCTCACATTCTGCACATTCGACTTCTTCGTTGCAACAAGAAATAACCAGTGTTTTCTTAACTATTTTTGTTTTTCAAACATTTCATTGATAAAGCCCATAGGGCAACATTACAGTGTTTGGAATCCATTAACATCAATACATCTTGATAAGATTGGTCCCAACCTATAAAATATCCAATCTAATGATATCAATAGGCAACAAAGATGCTATGTGTACGCACGTGATGATGCAATGGGAAGGATCTCGGTCTCCGTCGAAGTCACGCTTCTCTCCTCGCAGCCTTCGCCAGAAAATTTCTAAACACCGACCAATCTCTTTCCGGTGCAAAATCAGATCTCATACCAAGAATACGACGACTAGACTCATACCAAGAATGATAATAAATGTATAATAGTCTTTTTCTTTTTCAATAAATATTATTTTTATCATTCACAAGATGGTGTGATATTTTGTGATAAAACATGAAAGTGTGCCATTTTGGAGAATTACCCTATAAAATTAGACTATAAATATTTCACAGAAAAATGCACAATTATTTGCATTGAGGAGATTGTGGGATCTCGACGATGCTAGAAGAAACACAATCTATAACACGCTGAAATATGTTGACCTGTTTTCCTTTGTATCATTTCATGGGTTTCTTTTTATTTCATCTGAAATTTCATTAACCAACACGTAGAATACAAGATAGGATACGAAGGTGAAATACAAAAGCTGGCAGGTCCTAAACCTCCAGAGACTGTGGAAGCCCCTTTGGTCCAGTGGTTTGACTAAAGGTTCATTAATGTTTCTACACCAGGAGGTCTGAGTTTCGATTCCCAGAGAATGCAGGATTTATGCAGATTAAAAAAGAGACAAGATTGCAGGAGATCTTCAGTGTGGTGCAGGAAAATCCGTCATGCATGTATCTTCGTAAGGCAAGTTCAGGTGGAACCGGCAGGCGGAGATCTTCATAAGACGGTAGAATTGTCAATTGTAAGAGTCGTCACTATAATAATTCTCATAATTTGCAATATATAAATCAGTGTTAAAAAAAAACCTCCAGAGACTAATTCCCAACACGTGGAGATTAAACCCCAACACGGGGAGACAAAACAGACTAGATACCATAAACAAAAACTAAAAACTAATCTAGAGAGTTTACGAAATTGACAAGGAAATTCACATTTAAGTCAGCCGAAATCCACAATCCAAACACGAGCCCAGACTGAGAGTATAAACAACACCACAACGAATTAAGATGCAAACCTCTCCTTACCGCAAACCGGTTGAAACGTCAAAGACATCATTACAATGTTCTGATGCAGAGCTACGGAGGCGGTTAAAACAGATCCAGAACCCAAACCTCTTTATATTGCTCCGAAGAAATGGAGCCACGGAGGCTGTAGGCCCGAACCAAACCCTGAGACACAATCTATTCATCCCATGAGAACAGAGCAAGGAGAAACGCTGGTGTGGGCTTCTAGATCTAAAGTGGAGAGAGGATCTGTTGAAGAAACCACCTTTGCCGAAACAGAGACGACCAGATATGAACTCAGGATAGAAGCAAACACAAACCAAATATGCAAAAAAGGATCCATGCATGAAAAGATTGAGCTTTAATTTGACAAAAGGAGAAAAACCCAAATCGAAATCGAAAAAATTCCAGATCTACCAAAAAAAGAGACAAACAAAGAGAAAAAGAGACAAGAGGCATGGGTTTCTTGCACAGTAATTATTACAAAGAATAATACGAAATTTTCAACTGAAAGGTTATGGCTATGAATGGTAACGTACGAACCGCACCGCACCACACTCAACAGTACTGAAAATCTTTACATATACCATGTATCTATATATTTTTATAACTATAAAAACCATACCGTACTAAAATCGCTGGTTCTGCACCGCCAGATCTGCTGTCACCATTCAGAGCCTATGAATTAACTTCTTTTTTGTTTTGTTTTGTTTAAGGGTTTAAGGTTATAGATTGACTTTAAAGGTGTGCGTGTCTTCAAATATATAATACATATATATTTATGTAGTTACAAAAAGATTAAAGACGCTTATGTATGTCTCGGCCTGGGCAAAAAACCCGAACCCGAAAAACCGAACCGAAACGAACCGAAAAAAATAGAACCGAATCCGAACCGAAATTGGTAAAATATCCGAACGGGTCCTAAATTTAAGTATTCGAAGACCCGAAACCGAACCCGACCCGAACCGAGAACCGAACGGGTACCCGAAATAACCAAAATGTAGTTATATACTTAATATATTAATTATATTTAGAGTTGATATAACTTATTTATCCTAAGTTAAAACGATAAATCCAAATATATGAACTACTTTTATACCAAAATAACTAAAATATCAAAAATAAATAAAATAAATGAAATTTTTAGCTATATTTGTTATATTTAATTGAATTAAACTTAAATTTAACTAATTCTTTTTTATTTTTATAAATTTCCGGGTACCCGAACCGAACCCGAATGGAACCGACCCGAACCCGAACCCGAACCGAAATTCTAAAATACCCGAATGGGTCCTAAATTTAAGTATTCGAAGATCCAAAACCGAACCGAACCCGAATGGGTACTCGAACACCCAGGCCTATGTATGTCATATTGCATTTCTGAATAAAGAAAGTTGTTTTGAAAATTTAAGTCGGTGATGTATCAAAAGGGAATTACATACAAATTTAGAAGTTAACAATTTGTATATGACAAATTATCTACTATATTAAAACAGGAAACATTTTTGAAATAAACCTATTATTATGTGTTATATTACGAAACATGTCACTTAGTTTGTTTGATTCTTTTTGTTTTCATTAAGGGTATTATTGACTAAACATATATGTAGACCATCTACTATATTAAAGGAAGAGTCCTTTAGGTAAAAAACATTTTGTGATGTGTTATATTACAATTTGTGCCACTGAATATTAATAGTTTTCTTATAATTCATTAAGGGTAATTATGGAAGAGAATATTTTATCTACTAAACATGTTTCAAAACAATACAACTATTAAACATGTATCCAAACAACTTAAAAATAATGGGTCCCATATTTCTAATTAATTAAAAACAAAAATAAAAGTAAAATCATACATCTTAAGTTATTAAATCAAATGATAAATATAAATAAATAATATATGACATCAACTTAATTTAATAAATCATAAAATCAATTTTTAGTAAACATGCATATAAAAAACATAATTAAATATACTTTTGAACATATTTCAATAATAAAATAATAAAAATCTTATATAGAATACATCAATATATTTTCAATAATAAAATAATAAAAATCTTATATAGAATACATCAATATATTATAACTTGGGAAAATTAAATTTTAAAAATTACATCAATATATTTTCAACTTAATAAAATGAAAGTATTGAAATAAGTTTATATATATATATATTCAATTATATAGTGATAAATGTTAAGACTAATTTTTTTATAATTACGGAATTTTAATTATATATGTCATTAACATATCTAAAATATTTAAATAATTAGAAGATGAATTAAGATAATCAATTAACATGCATTGATTATATAATATTTAAAATACTAATAAATTGATGGAATAGCCTATTTTTTAATAATTATAAAATTACTTTAAAATATATAAATGGGTCTATACACTTTTGCAAATTAAATATTAATATATTAACATAATAGAAACTATACATATGAAAAAAAAAAATATATATATACATATATAAATCAACAAATATATTACGTAATCATTCTATAAATATAGATTAAATTGATGTATATATGATGACCAAAAAATCGGATTTGATATCAAAGATTGATAAATGTTAAGATTAATTTTTTTTATAATTACGGAATTTTAATTTATATATGTATTAACATATCTAAAATATTTAAATAATTAGAAGATGAATTAAGATAATCAATTAACATGTATTGATTATAATAATATTTAAAATACTAATAAATTGACGGATTAGCCTTTTTTTAATAAATATAAAATTACTTTTAAATATATAAATGGATCTATAAACTTTTTCAAATTATAATATTAATATATTAACATAATAGAAACTATACATATGAAAAATATATATATATACATATATAAATCAACAAATATATTATGTAATCATTCTATAAATATAGATTTAAATTTGATGTATATATGATCAACAAAAAATCGGATTTGAAATCATAAGAGAACACTTCAAAATATCTGGTTACAATTTATTTAATATAAGAGATTCTGTCATTAAATCTAATATCTTGATTACATATCAATAAGAAAATAATTTCAGCAACAAGTATTTTTGCATATCTTTCATTTTCTAAAGAATTAAAAATTCACTATTAATTGTGAAAATACGAAATTAAATTATTAAATTAAATTTTGATTATAAAACGAAAAATAAAAATCCTATAATATATATTTCGTAAGTATAGTTAAATTATTAAAACAAGTGGTAAATATAAATAAAACAACTTAGTATAAAATTTATTTTAAATTAGGAATTATATAGAAATACTTTTAGTTTAATAAATTTTGAATATTATAAATTACCCAATATTTATGTTATTTGATAATATGATGGACGGGTTGGGATTAATATTTTTTACGAAATAATGTTTATTGCAGGGTTAATTATCAAACATGCAAAGTATTTAGACGAGTGCATAATGAGTTAAAAAAAGGGAAACAAACCAAATATTTTGTTCGCTAACGGGTTATAATATAGTAAACTATATGATACATCTATATTAAAAAAAGAGGAATTCTCTCAAATAGCACACTTACATATTTTTGTCGTAAAAATAGCACATTAGGATGAAAATATCAATAATAACGCACTTTAATCATTTTTAAATGTATTACACTAATGAATTTCGGTTCACAAATCATTAGTTAAGGTTTAGATTTTATGGTTTAGGGCTTAGGATTACAAGATGGAGAAAAAACAAATGAGAATTAATGGTATAATAGTCATTTTCTTCTTTAATTAATGTTATTTGTCATTTTTACTCTGATGTGCTATTTTGTGACAAAAATATGAAAGTGTGCCATTTTTGAGAATTGCCTTAAAAACAACTGTTAACACATCTAAATTTTTTAAGTATATAAATATATTATATCAAAAAAAAAATATCAGATTTTAGAAAACAATTTTAGAAAATTAAAAATTAAAAATATATAAATTCTTTCTATTAAATTAAAATTTTATCACAATATATTTCTACGTTTTTTAAGGGCGGGTCAAAATCTTGAGGATATTTTAAATAAGATTTAGGGGAAAATATTTGGACAAATTAAAAAAAAAATGCCTATTAATTTTGTATTAATGGCTACATTTTAAAAAAATGTACATAAACATTATGATTAGTATATTCCATAAAATATGAAGTTATTATTTTGAAATAAGAATAATATTTTAAAATTTCAATATCTTAACATTATTATCTAAATATTACTTTCACTTATATAAATATTAGTATCTAAATATTAAATTATCAAATTTAAATTTTATTTCACTTTATTTTAATTACATTGATGTAATTTTTAACTTTTTTTTGTTTTTCTACTTTTTTATTTAAAACTACTTTTTCTGTCAATTTCTTATCAAACCATCAAAAAAATACTAATATCAATGTAAAATGTAAAATATCAATATAAGATACTTATAATTCCCACAACAACTTTAAAATATAGTGTTAATGTTTTCAATTTTATTGTTTTTTCTCATACTTTTATAAATGATATTTATATTTTAGAAAATGTAAATTTATAAACTTATATATTTAATTACAAAATTATATATAATCCCGCGCTCACGCGCGGGTTCGGTTCTAGTAATAGTTTTAATACACATGAACACACATGATCATGTAGATACTAATTACCAAAATTAAAAATATATTTATAAGATATGTATCCAAACAATATAAAATAATGGATCCTAATTATAACACCCCCGGTTCAAACTATGTAAAATTGACCGAACAACAATCAAACAAGAACATGAACGACCAACTCTACAAGCCTAAACCGCAGATGCCACAAGTCGGGGTTAACAAACGATCCGGTTCATTCCCAGACGAATCCGAAAACAAGCCGTACCGAAAGCTAACTCCGATCCTCTCGACCTTAGCCTAAGGCTTTTCAACCCGTACCTTGGTCTTGAGTTGTGTTAGTCCAGACCAGGACTAATATCATTCAAGCCAGTAAAATTTCACAAACATTTCCTTTTATTAAACATTCAAAACATGGTTTTACAAACCCAAACAGCGGCCGCACTTAAGGTACAAAACAAAAAAAAACATAACATACTTTTTCACAATGAGTCTTTTGCAAAAAGCCAACGAAATCTACTTCCAGTGGTCCTACGTTCCACCACTCCTCTACGAACTACTCAAGGTTATCTGCAAAAGGGGAAAGAAAGGGATGAGCAATCATAAGATTACCCAGTGAGTCCAGACATGATTAAACCCAAACCCAAGTCCCCGCATGCATCACTCAACAAACAATCAGAGAATCATGCAATCAACTAATAGCCGAAGCATGCAACTTAAAACTATATGATCACTCATCAATCCTCAACACACGCGTGGGCATAGAGATCTCAAAGCGTGGTGTATTTCCCCAAACACGATCCCAGACTTGCTATCACATGAAATCACAAGCCGGATCACGCTATATCGAGTGCCCACTCAGGGATCACCCTCGGCAAGCCTACCCCATCGGGTCTTCCCACCTCTTTGTCCATTCATGCCGTGAGGAACGAACACGGGAAATACACACACACGCCGCCACTGAACCGCTCCTCCGGTTCCACAATGGAGATAGGTGCACAATCGATCCCACAAAGGGAAACGAATGCCTATCGCTCACAAACATAATACCAACACACAACCTGCATAACATGTTAACTCATGCACACGGGAGTGAGACTCAAACCGTGGCAACCTGCACAACATATCATCTCAACATATCCGGATCCGGGACGATATAACCCAAGGCACGCGCGGCACCCAGAGTTACATCACACCGGTCCTCATGCAACAAGCAAACATGCATATATAACCATATATTCAACAACACAAGCAAGCAATCAATCACACAACCACTCAACATGCAATCAACCAAGCAATCAATCAACAAAGAAAATTAAGCAGCAAAACCGATTTAAAAGAAGAGGAAAAGAGCAGGGCTCCATCGCAGTCATTCCGGCAGCATAACGCTTTATACGTTATGGTGCAGAAAATGAAAACGAAGGCAACTAAGTACTGAACTCACCTTAAACGAAGCTTCTCAGGTATCTTAGCAACTTCTAACCACGATCTAGGCTTCCTATGGCTCACGCGCACACACTAACTTACTTATTTTCCCTCTTGATTTTAGTCTAACTTTAACGAAACTAGAAAAGGAAGGAATGAAATCGTGAATGAGGAGAACTGAAGAGGCTTTCTGGTATTTATAGCCTTCATGGATTGATCAGAGCATAACACCTAACCTTACACCGAGCTGAGCTTAGAATGCGACACCTCCTTCTTATGTACACATGTTGTTTACCATGCTTAAATTGCTTACACCTCATTCTGTTCTTCATTCTGAGCTTGACACACGTTGCTGAATCATTTATGAGTCACACCATAAGGTGGATAGGCGGTTTTGGACAGATCCTCCTTTGCTTTGCTCAGCTTTGCTCATTTACGAGCTAGAAACGGTGCTTGCCATAAATATTGCGTCCGCCATTAGAAAATTGATTTTATTTGCTCATATTACTCCTTAGGATGTCCTGAATGCCTCCACAAAATTTCAGAATTTTTGAACAGGCGACGCTCCAGATATGATTTATTTTGTCCAAGATGTCCTTTTCCCGTTCAACCGGCTTCTCCGATTTGTAACTCTCACGGATGAATTTTTCTTGAGATGAATCTTTTTCCTATGGCTTCAGAAATGTCTTGTGAACCTTCGAGCAAATTCCCAGAATTTTTAAAATTGTTTTCACCATTCTTCAGAATTTATTTCCAACTCAGTGTATTTCTTGCTCTTGACCGGGGTATTACATTCTCCCCCCTTAATAGAATTCGTCCTCGAATTCTTAAGGCTGAGATGATTCTCCAGGTTCTATCACAGTGTCTGATTTAAAGAATTCTGGGTACCTTTCTTTGAATCGTTCTTCATCCTCCCATGTGATGACCATTCTGTTCTGCCGTCCCCAAAAGACTTGTAGTTGCGGAATCTCTCGGTTCTTCAATTTCCGAATCCTTCTTAATCCGATCTTGATTGGTCCTTCGGGATAAGTTAGATTGGTTTGAAGCTCTTCTATCCTTTCAGGTTCAATCGCATTCGGATCCCGTACATGCTTCCGAAGCATAGACACGTGAAATACGGGATGCATAATCATATCCGATGGTAGCTCTAATCGATAAGCCACCTCTCCTACTCTTCCTTTGATTCGGTATGGACCGATGTACCGTACTGCTAATTTACAGATCTTCCCAAATCGGTCCTTTCCTTTCTGCGCCGATACCTTCAAGTATACCCATTCTCCAACTTCAAACGTCACTTCCCGTCGTCCTTGATCCGCATACTTTTTCTGTCTATCTTGAGCTTTCTTCATGTTGGTCTGAACAATATGTAGTTTCTCCATGGTCTCATCCACTATCTGCGGTCCAAACACTCTTCTCTCACCAACATCAGTCCAACAAAGTGGTGTTCGGCAAGGTCTCCCATATAGTGCTTCGTATGGAGACATTCTAATACTGGCGTGATAGCTGTTGTTGTATGAGAACTCGATTAACGGCAAGTATTCCTCCCATACTCCTCCCCAGTCGAGAATACACAGCCTCAACAGATCTTCTAATGTTCGGATCGTCCTCTCGGTTTGTCCATCCGTCTCTGGATGAAAGGCCGTGCTGAGATGTAATTCAGTTCCTAAAGCGCCTTGTAAAGCCCTCCAAAATGCCGCCGTGAATCTCGGGTCTCGGTCCGAAACGATGTTCATAGGTACTCCATGTAGCTTCACGATTTGGTTTATGTACCGGACCGCCAAATCTTCTACCTTGTCGGAATCCTTTATGGCTAAAAGATGCGCCGCCTTTGTTAATCGGTCTACAATCACCCATACTGCATTGTTCATCCTTCCCTTTGAAACTTGTAATCCCACAATGAGATCCATCGATATTGAATCCCACTTCCATTCCGGTATTGGCAGGCTTTGCAGTAGTCCACCAGGTACTTGATGCTCGGCCTTAACTTGTTAACACACTGGGCACTGGGCGACTTGTGTAGCAACCGATCGTTTCATTCCGGGCCAATGATAGTACCTTCGGATGTCTCGGTACATTTTGGTGCTCCCGGGATGTATACTATAAACTGAACGATGTGCCATCCGTAAAATCTCGTTCCTTAATCCCTCTCCTTCTGGAACGCTGATTCTTCCTTTAAGCAATAATGTTCCGTCCTCTGCTAAGTGATATCCGCTTGGATCAGTCTCCTCTGATTCCTTGATTCTCTTAACAATCTTTTGAATTTTCTCGTCCTTCTCTTGTTCTTCATGGATTCGTTGAATTAATCCGACTTGTCTTACTGCTTGTAAACCCAACGGTTCACTGGATTCTCCTTCCAACGCGGCTAGACTTACTTTCCTCATTTCTTGGTTCAGAGCCTCTACTTCCTTTTCCACACTCACATCTGTTCTCCGTCTACTTAGAGCATCTGCAACTGCATTAGCTCTGCCGGGATAGTACTGAATTTTGACGTCGTAATCCGCAATAAACTCCATCCAACGCCGTTGCCGTAGATTAAGATCTGCCTGGGTAAATAGGTATTTGAGACTTTTGTGATCAGTAAATACCTGTACCTCTTCTCCATAAAGATATGATCTCCATATCTTTAAGGCAAAAACCACTGCGGCCATCTCCAAGTCATGAGTTGGGTAATTTCCCTCATGTTTCCGCAGTTGTCTTGAAGCGTATGCAATTACTTTTCCGTCTTGCATTAGGACACATCCCAAACCAATTCTTGATGCATCCGTATAGACCATGTATGGCTTGCCAGGCTCTGGTAACATCAGAATTGGTGCCGTCATTAATGCTTCCTTAAGCTTGGTGAAGGCTTCCTCTGTTTCTGAGTTCCATACGAACGGAACATCTTTCCCGGTCAGTTTCGTTAAGGGTTTCGCAGTGGAGGAGAAACCTTTAACAAACTTCCGATAATATCCAGCTAACCCGAGAAAACTTCGTACTTCCGTAACGGATGTTGGTTGTGGCCAATCTTGAATCGCTGATATCTTTTCCGGGTCAACGGTAACTCCTTTTTCTGAGACTCGGTGCCCTAGAAATCCGATCTCTCTCTTCCAGAATCGGCATTTACTGAACTTGGCGTACAGCTTCTGAGTCCGTAGTCTTTCCAAGACTTTCCTTAGGTGTACTTCATGTTCTTCCTTCGTCCGCGAATAGATAAGAATATCATCAATGAAGATAATCACGAACCGGTCCAGGTAGTCGTGAAACACCTCATTCATCAATCGCATAAAGACTGCCGGTGCATTGGTCAGTCCAAACGGCATCACTACATACTCGAATTGGCCATATCTGGTGTTGAACGCCGTCTTCTCCACATCTTTTTCGTTGATGGCAATTTGATGATAGCCTGATGCCAGATCTATCTTTGAGAACCAGCTTGCTCCTTGCAGCTGATCTAAGAGCTCATTGATCCTCGGTAGTGGATACTTGTCCTTGATTGTTACGTTATTAATTCCCCGATAGTCGATGCACAATCTCATGGTCCCGTCCTTCTTTTTCACGAAAAGGACTGGTGCTCCCCAAGGTGATGAACTTGGCCGAACAAACCCTTTTCTGGCCAAATCTTCCAACTGAGTTTTTAACTCTGCCAACTCGGCAGGTGCCATCCGATAAGGAGCTTTAGCGATTGGTGCTGTGTCAGGCTTCAGGGTAATGGCGAAGGGGTTTTTCCTTGACGGGGGTAACGTGGTTAAAGGTTCAAACACATCTGCGTAGTCCCGAACCACAGGAATGTCTTTGATCTTCAACTCATGTTCATCCTCATCCTCAATCACATTTATGGCCACTAAGTATACCTCACCACTTTCTAACTGCTTTACGATTCTAGCGGCTGCTATTAAGGATACTACGGGGCTCGGCCTAATCCCTTGGTACACTATTTCCGGCTTTGGACTTTCTTTAAGGGTTACTCTACCTCTTTCACAATCTATTTGGGCCTTATACTTAGATAACCATTCCATCCCTAGGATAACTTCAAAATGGTTCATCGGGGTTTCTAACAGATTCACCCTAAAAGTTCTATCACATAATTCCACAGGTACATCTACTAACATCTTTACCGATCTAAGAGCCTCAGTCACGGGAGTTTCTATAACAACATTTACCTCCTCAATCTTAAAAATTCCTTTAAATCTAGACGCTATCACAGGGGTTACGAAACTATGGGTAGCTCCTGAATCGAACAAGACATGCGTGGGATTTCCACCTACATGTAATGTTCCTACCAGAATAACAAAATAAAAACCGATCATTCAATCAACACAGAACATTCATTACGAAAAAAGGGGTTAGCACCCATTACATACCTGTAATAGGACCGTTAGAGGGTCCTGCAGAGTCGTAGGCCACTTCCTCAAGCGCGTAGACTCTGCCTACTGTGGCCTGGCGCTTGGCTGAGGGAGGTCCAATTGTCAATTGTGCGGGCGGTCCCGGAAGACTCCTTCTCTGAGTACAGGTGTTAGCATAGTGACCTTTTTCTCCGCACTTAAAACACGTAATAGGAATGGGGTTCGGGTTGGCATTATGGGTTTTAGGACAGTATCTAGCCACATGACCTGCTCCTCCGCAAACGTAACAATTCCTGGATTGAATTTCTTCTCTAGGTCCATTGGGTTTCCCCCCACGAAACTGCCCAAAGTTCTTTCCTCCTCCTCGGTATCCTCCTTGGTTCCCTGCTGGTCTTACCCCAGACTGATTCGTCCTTGAATTTTGTCCATACTCAGCTTCCCCTTTTCTCTTGTTTCTAGCTGTCCTTTCTTGGAGTAAATACGTCTCTACATTAACTGCTTTCTCGATGGCCTCGTGAGGATTGGTATAAGTTACCGATTGAAGTCGGCTGCTTATTTCCGGATCCAATCCCTGCATAAACTGTCGTGCCAAAGCCTTATCACTTAGGTTGCAATAGGTTGCATAACGTTGTAACTTCATAAACTCCGCCTCATAGCCTCGAACACTTTTATTCCCTTGTTCTAAACGAAGAAATTTATGTGCTAAGCGATCACGGGCTTCTGGTGGAAAATACTTTCCTTCAAACTCCTCTTTAAACTTTTCCCATGAGTTGATAGCATAACCGGTCTGGCGATCAATGCTACTCCACCATCCCAACGCCTCATCCTCTAAGTAATATACTCCTATATCTTTTTGGTACTCTTCGGGACATCTTGTCGCAGCAAAGTTCTTTTCCATACACATTAACCATGCATCTGCTTCATACGGGTCAGGATTTCCCCCGTATTTGTAGGTTCCCAACGTCTTCATCGTTGTCACTATCTTTAGGAAACTCGGATTCTTGTTCCCCTCCGGCTCCCGATTAGGCAATGCTCGATCTAAGATTACCTTAGAGAGAAGGTCGTGGACCATGCCTAATGTTGGGTCTGCTTGTCGTGGTCCTTCTTCTTTCTGAATTTCAACATTTTGTCTTTCCTCCCGGTTCCTTTGCTCCGGTTGCCTGCGTTGACTGGTTGGAGTTACTGAGCGCGTCTCCGAACTTCCGTTCTCAGATTCCGCGGAACTCAACACTAGATTTGTTGAATCATCCGCACTCGGCTCCCAACTTGGATCAGATTCTGAAGCTCTTGGAGTTTCAGGTTCTACCTCAGTCTCAGCGGCATGACTTCTTCTAGATAGGTTTCTACGCTTGCGATTCGGATACATGTACGGATTGTAAGACTTTGAATGTTGCCCTTCTTCATCTTGAGTCATTGACAATCCCCTCAGCCTTCGGCCACTCAACCAGCAGTCAGACATCTGTTACAAGGAAACAAACTTTTTAACAACCTATAGAGCGGAACATACTGGAATTCCTAATTGACTTTTGCGACACTTTTGACTCGATAAAACATTGAAAACGCGGAAAACACTGGTCCCGTGAGCATGATCATAAACCATGCTCTGATACCACCATTTGTAACACCCCCGGTTCAAACTATGTAAAATTGACCGAACAACAATCAAACAAGAACATGAACGACCAACTCTACAAGCCTAAACCGCAGATGCCACAAGTCGGGGTTAACAAACGATCCGGTTCATTCCCAGACGAATCCGAAAACAAGCCGTACCGAAAGCTAACTCCGATTCTCTCGACCTTAGCCTAAGGCTTTTCAACCCGTACCTTGGTCTTGAGTTGTGTTAGTCCAGACCAGGACTAATATCATTCAAGCCAGTAAAATTTCACAAACATTTCCTTTTATTAAACATTCAAAACATGGTTTTACAAACCCAAACAGCTGCCGCACTTAAGGTACAAAACAAAAAAAAACATAACATACTTTTTCACAATGAGTCTTTTGCAAAAAGCCAACGAAATCTACTTCCAATGGTCCTACGTTCCGCCACTCCTCTACGAACTACTCAAGGTTATCTGCAAAAGGGGAAAGAAAGGGGTGAGCAATCATAAGATTACCCAGTGAGTCCAGACATGATTAAACCCCAACTCAAGTCCCCGCATGCATCACTCAACAAACAATCAGAGAATCATGCAATCAACTAATAGCCGAAGCATGCAACTTAAAACTATATGATCACTCATCAATCCTCAACACACGCGTGGGCATAGAGATCTCAAAGCGTGGTGTATTTCCCCAAACACGATCCCAGACTTGCTATCACATGAAATCACAAGCCGGATCACGCTATACCGAGTGCCCACTCAGGGATCACCCTCGGCAAGCCTACCCCGTCGGGTCTTCCCACCTCTTTGTCCATTCATGCCGTGAGGAATGAACACGGGAAATACACACACACGCCGCCACTGAACCGCTCCTCCGGTTCCGCAATGGAGATATGTGCACAATCGATCCCACAAAGGGAAACGAATGCCTATCTCTCACAAACATAATACCAACACACAACCTGCATAACATGTTAACTCATGCACACGGGAGTGAGACTCAAACCGTGGCAACCTGAACAACATATCATCTCAACATATCCGGATCCGGGACGATATAACCCAAGGCACGCGCGGCACCCAGAGTTACATCACACCGGTCCTCATGCAACAAGCAAACATGCATATATAACCATATATTCAACAACACAAGCAAGCAATCAATCACACAACCACTCAACATGCAATCAACCAAGCAATCAATCAACAAAGAAAATTAAGCAGCAAAACCGATTTAAAAGAAGAGGAAAAGAGCAGGGCTCCATCGCAGTCATTCCGGCAGCATAACGCTTTATACGTTATGGTGCAGAAAATGAAAACGAAGGCAACTAAGTACTGAACTCACCTTACACGAAGCTTCTCAGGTCTCTTAGCAACTTCTAACCACGATCTAGGCTTCCTATGGCTCACGCGCACACACTAACTTACTTATTTTCCCTCTTGGTTTTAGTCTAACTTTAACGAAACTAGAAAAGGAAGGAATGAAATCGTGAATGAGGAGAACTGAAGAGGCTTTCTGGTATTTATAGCCTTCATGGATTGATCAGAGCATAACACCTAACCTTACACCGAGCTGCGCTTAGAATGCGACACCTCCTTCTTATGTACACATGTTGTTTACCATGCTTAAATTGCTTACACCTCATTCTGTTCTTCATTCTGAGCTTGACACACGTTGCTGAATCATTTATGAGTCACACCATAAGGTGGATAGGCGGTTTTGGACAGATCCTCCTTTGCTTTGCTCAGCTTTGCTCATTTACGAGCTATAAACGGTGCTTGCCATAAATATTGCGTCCGCCATTAGAAAATTGATTTTATTTGCTCAGATTACTCCTTAGGATGTCCTGAATGCCTCCACAAAATTTCAGAATTTTTGAACAGGCGACGCTCCAGATATGATTTATTTTGTCCAAGATGCCCTTTTCCCGTTCAACCGGCTTCTCTGATTTTTAACTCTCACGGATGAATTTTTCTTGAGATGAATCTTTTTCCTATGGCTTCAGAAATGTCTTGTGCACCTTCGAGAAAATTCCCAGAATTTTTAAAATTGTTTGCACCATTCTTCAGAATTTATTTCCAACTCAGTGTATTTCTTGCTCTTGACCGGGGTATTACACTAATTCTATAAATGATTAAAAACGAAAATAATAATAAAACAAAATATATATAGATTAGATATTAAATCAAATGATAAATATTATTAATTAATATAATATAGAATCAAATTTTAGTAAATATACGCATAAAGTAACATAAAACTATATTTGGTAAATATACACAGAAAGTAACATAATTTGTATTATTAATTTGATATATATCTAAATATAATCAAATTTTTAGTAAATATAAAAAATATTGTTGGTAAATATACAAAAAAAGTAAAACAAAATTATATTTTGTATTTTTAATTTGATATATATATATATATAAAATTCGGGGTTTGTATAGTTTGTTTTATTAAAATGTAGAAAATATTTAGACAACTAGGAAACGGGTTAAAAGACTAATTAATTCATTTTAATTATAAAACTATTAAAAGTTATTAAGATATCTATCCTAAATATATATAAAATTTTAAATTTAATTATCAAAATTAGAAAATAAAAGAAAAAAATACAAATTAATAGAATAGACTATATAATTTTATCATATACTTGAAATAAAACTATTAGTACATCTAAAACTATAACTTCTAAAAAATATACTTTAAATGAGCATTAAAAACAAAAATCAATTACAAATGTCATCCTCTCTCATAACATATTGAAACTATCAAATATATCTATACAAGAATAAAATTGTTAACATATCTTAAACTTTTTAATTTACACACACTATTTAAAAAAATAACTACACCTTAAAAAACTCATCTTAAGGACGAGATATATTCTATTATATTATTAATGATCATGATGATCATGATGCGACCGTGGAAGATGTTAGGGAGAGAGATAAGCCACCAAGGGATCCGCCGGACACGTCGAGATCGTGGGCGAGTAGGATTGTGAGTAGTTGGGCGTCTGGTATGGTACCACCAGAGGAGGTGATTGAGGCGAGTTTTATCATGGAGAGAATGAGACTGGATTTCCAAATGGTGAGGATAGAGAACCAGAAGTTACGATCGGTGATGAGGTTTTAATGGCCATGAATGGACTCTGGAAGAAATGTATGATTGTGAGAATGTTGGGTATGAATACCTCTCTTTCAGCATTGAACCGGAAGCTACGTGAGATGTAGAAACCCTTGGGAGCTTTACATGTGATGGATTTGCCTAGAAATTCTACATGTAAAGGTTTGAGAAGGAGGAGGAATATTTGGTGGCTCTGCCCGGAGGACCGCGGAGGGTATTCGGTAGTTACCTAATGGTGAAAGCTCGGTCGCCGTGTTTTGACCCCTACGGGATGATGTCAAGACGACATAGGTCTGGATTCGTCTCTCCAATATTCCCGTTAATCTGTATCACAAGACTATCTTGATGGAAATTGTTAAGGGTTTGGGACATCCAATTAAGGTGGATGAGACAACGCTCAAGTTTGAGCGTGCAAGGTTTGCGCGAATCTGAGTGGATATTAATCTTAGTAAGCATATGAAGGGATCAATATTGATCAACGGGGATAGATACTATGTCTCTTATGAGGGAATCTCGAGCATTTGTTCCAATTGTGGGTTGTTCGGTCATCTAGTCCATGCTTGTCCAACAGGTTTGGCTACTTGGAAGGCTGTGGTTGCTACTCTGAAAGATACGGTGGCTGTCTCGACGGAAAGCAAACAAGGGGAGTCGGATAAGGAAGGTTTTACTCCGGTGAGACAAACTTCGCAAAAGCGGATGTTGACAGTATCTCAGGCGGGTCCGGGATCTCCGGTAATTCGGAAAACCCTGGAAAGGAAAGTGATCGAAATATGGGAGGAAGCCAAGGGAATGATTCACAGATATATAGGGATCCGGAGAATATTACCATATCAAACAGATTTGGAAATCTGATGGAAAATATTGAGTCTCCGCAAATTGAGGATATTTCTGATGTATCTGGTACGAGAAAAGAGAATGTGGATCCATTGAATAAGGGAAAGAGTGTTGGTCAAGGAAAACTTGTAGTTTTTTAAGCAAGAAATGGTAAAGGGGACATCTCGCTCAAAAATAAGAGTTTAGCTAAGTAGGTCGTAGGTGTTAAAGCCCATACCCAACCACGGGTACGCCCAAACATTTGAAATTATCGGGCCCAGCGAGAGGTTTAGTGTTTGGCCCATCGAAGGGAATGACTGACTTCTCGAGCAGTGGCAAGAAACTAAGGGTTGAATCGGAGTCTGAAGAGAGATCTGGTTGTCGTTTTGATGTTGACAATGTCGTTGTTGTTGTTCAGCCAACTCAGGAACATCGGGAGGGTGAACTTCTTGTATCGTCAATGGAAGGTATGGAGTCGAGTTCGAATGTGGAGATTGCAGTCTATGATACGTCGCAAGTTGGGTTGTCGGAGTCTCAGTCCACCTAACGTTTTTCCCCGGTAGTTCAGTTACGTATAGTCACCTTGTCTATGATGGAGTGTTTATTCTGGAATTGCCGGGGGAAAATAAACCTAATTTCGGAAGGTCAATTCGGTATATTCTGAAGAAATTCAAAACAGATATCCTGGCGTTATTTGAAACTCACACTAGTGGTGATTCAGCATCGCGGATTTGTCAGGGTCTCGGTTTCGACAATTCGTTATGTGTTGATGCGGTGGGTCAAAGCGGAGGAATATGGCTTCTGTGGAGATCTCAGGTTGGTGGTGTCATGATTTTGGAATCTACAGAGCAATATATTCATGCCAAAGTTGAGAAAGTTGCGGAAGTGATTCATGTCATCGCCGTTTACGCAGCTCCGACAGTGACTCAAAGAAGCAGCTTATGGGGAAATTTGAAACGGATCATCATGAGTTTGAATGAGCCAGTTATGGTAGGAGGAGACTTCAATACAATTCTCAGGTTAGATGAGCGGACCGGTGGTAATGGGATGCTTTCGCCGGATTCTCTGGCATTTGGTGTATGGATGAGCGAGACAGCCCTTATTGAAATGGGCTTTAGAGGAAACAGTTTTACCTGGAGAAGAGGTAGAGAGGAGCGGCTCTTTATCGCAAAGCGTTTGGACAGAATCCTGTGTTCTGCTCAACTTCGCCTTCGGTGGCAGGAAGGTCTTGTTACTCATCTTCCGTTCCTATCATCTGACCATGCTCCGATTCATGTACAACTGGAGCCGGAGAGAAAAGGTACCCCGAGGCGGAGACCTTCCAGGTTTGAAGCCGCATGGCTAAAGCATGAGAGTTTTCGAGAACTGTTACGTTCTTCGTGGGATCGTTCAATTAATACTAAAGCGGCATTGTTGGGTTTGCAAGCGAAGTTGAAGAAGTGGAATAAAGAGGTGTTTTGGGGATATTGTTAAACGTAAGGAGAATTTGATCACAGAGATTAAAGGGATCCAGGACGAACTAGAGAGAGCTCCTACAGATGATCTTCTGGGCAAGGAAGCTGTTTTTCTGAAAGAGTTCGATGTTGTCTTAGAGCAACAAAAAGTCCTTTGGTATCAAAAGTCTCGTGAAAAATGGATCACTCTTGGGGATCGTAACACGAAGTATTACCATACCTCTACAGTGATCCGGAGAAAACGGAATCGAATCGAAATGTTAAAGAACGATGAAGACAGATGGGTGGACAACCCGCAGGATCTGGATGCTTTGGCAATCATGTACAATGAAAGATTGTACTTGACACTTGATATTGACGTGGAAGCAGGTGGGTTACCTCATGTTGGTTTCACGGATCTTACAAGTGATGAGTCGAGATACTTGAATAAAGCTTTTTCTCCAACAGAGGTGGAAGCTCCATTTCGGGCCATGGGCAAATACATAGCTCCCGGACTTGATGGTTATCAACCAGTTTTCTATCAGGATTTCTGGAACTTGGTGGGAGAGTCAGTAACACGTTTTGTTCTGGATTTCTTCGAGACTAGTGATTTACCTGAGGGTTTGAATGATGTGATTATTGTTTTGTTACCCAAGGTGGGAGCTCCAGAAAAGATTATGCAGTTCCGTCTGATCAGTCTGTGTAATGTTCTGTTCAAAGAAATAACAAAAGTCATGGTGTTGTGTTTGAAGAAGATAGTGCATAACCTCATCGGACCAGCTCAAGCGAGTTTATCCCAGGTCGTTTGAGCACTGATAATATTGTCATCGTACAGGAGGCCATGCACTTAATGCACATTAAGAAAGGCAGAAAAGGTTGGATGTTACTTAAGTTGGATCTCGAGAAAGCATACAATCGGTTAAGGTGGGACTTCCGTGAAGACACACTCAGAGCAGCTAATCTACCAGAATCTTGGATCGTTTTGATCATGCAGTGTGTGGTTGATCCAGGGATGAGTCTTCTGTGGAATGGGGAAAAAACAATTCTCTTAAGCCCCAGAGAGGCTTGCGACAGGGATATCCTCTATCGCCATACTTGTTTGTACTTTGCTTGGAGAAATTGTGTCATCTTATTGATATATCGGTTGCAGAGAAGCATTGGAAACCCATCAGCATATCGAGATGTGGACCGAAACTATCTCATATTTGTTTCGCTGACGACCTTATCCTTATTGCAGAAGCATTTGTTGCTCACGTGCGTGTGATCAAAAGAGTTCTTGAAAGGTTTTTTGGAGCATCTGGGCAAAAAGTGAGTTCAGCAAAGTCTATTATTTTCTTCTCTGAAAATGTAAGTCGAAAGTTGGCGAACTTGATAAGTCGTGAAAGTGGTATTAGAGCAACTAAGGAATTGGGAAAATATCTGGGTATGCCTATATTGTAGAAGAGAATAAATAAAGAGAACTTTGGCGAGGTGGTTGAGAGGTTTCCTCTCACCTTACTGGTTGGAAGAGTAGTTTTTTGAGCCTTGCGAGAGAATAACACTCACCAAGTCAGTTCTCTCATCTATCCCAGTTCATACTATGAGCTTCATTTGTTTACCAATGTCGACCTTGGAGCAAATGGATAAAATCTCAAGGTCGTTTATCTTGGGCACCACGATAAAACAGAGAAAACAACATCTTCTCTATTGGGATAAGATCTGCCAACCGAAAGAAGATGGAGGTTTGGGAATCAAACCATCAAAGGAAATGAACACTCCGTTAGTGGCTAAACTGGGTTGGAGGGTGTTGAATGAGCGCAATGGACTTTTGTTGGCTGTCTTGAGAAGTAAGTTTGGCGTGAGCTCTCTTCCTGATACTTCATGGATGAATGTGAAGAGTTCATGGTCTCCTACTTGGAGAAGTATAATAAAGGGGATGAGGGAGGTTGTACTACCCGGAATAGGCTGGGTTATTGGTAATGGTCGTCAGGTGCGTTTTTGGCAGGACAAGTAGTTGCTTCTGGAACATCTGTCGGCATTCGCAGTTCAGAAGATTCCTGAAGATTGTTTACATTTGACTCTTATGGACCTTTGGAGGAGTGGTGCAGGTTGGCTTTCGCAGACGATTGAGCATTATGTTCCCCAGGATGTGAGACTTCAGTTAGCATATGTAGTGTTGGACGAGGTTACTAGTGCGAAGGACAGAATCTCCTGGACTGAGAGTAAGGTGGGAGCTTTTCAGTCAAATCGGCGTACAGATTTCTAACTCGAAATTGTGTTCCAAGGCCAAATATGAAAGGTCTGTATGATCGAGTGTGGAAGGTGGTGGCGCCTGAACATGTTTGTACCTTTATATGGCTTGTGGCGAACACAGTTATCATGACGAACTTGGAGAGAAAACGGAGACATTTGTCGAATGATGGGACTTGTTCGTTATGTCGTGAAGGGGAGGAACCGATCTTACATGTGTTACGTGATTGTCCAGCATGGTAATTGGTGTGGCGACAGGGGGAGTGTTGCGAGATGAGCATAGTAATTGGTGTGGTGGTTTCGCTCTTAACATTGGGATTTGTTCGGCTCCTCTTACAGAGCTCTGGGGCGTGTACTACGGCCTTTATCTCGCCTGGGATCATCAGGTATTTTGTGTGGAACTGGAGGTGGATTCGGAAATAGTGGTGGGTTTTTTTCAGACGGTGATCAGTGATTCGCATCCTCTGTCATTCCTAGTACAGCTGTGCTAAGGCTTCATAACAAGAGACTGGCTAGTCAAAGTTTCTCATGTGTATAGGGAGGCTAATCACCTAGCGGATGGATTAGCTAACTATGCATTTTCTTTAGATTTGGGTTTTCATTTGTTTGATTATGTCTAGATTGCGTTGTTTCGATTATGGCCGAGGACACGGATGGTGTAACTCGTGCTAGACTTTGAATAGTGTAATTTTGATTTCTTATTAATAAAACTTCGGGGGCAATAACCCGGTTTTCTACCAAAAGAAATAGTATAAGAGTTTCCTAATACTAAAGAAGTGGTGGTTTTGATCTAAAGGCACGTAGAAACTGTAATTTATCGATGACTTTTGTGAAAGAACAACATCAACATCAAAAACACATAACTTCATGTGTGTTACCTGCTTGAGCTAGTCTATCTATAAATAGAGGAGATGCATATATAATGCATTAGCAAGAACGAAGAAAGAAAGAAAAAGCGACTTAGAGAGAAAAAAAGCAGAAGAGAGTGAAAAAGATAATGGATTCTGAAAAGAAGAAGATGGTGGATGAAGCTGCGCCGGCCAGCAAAGCCGAACTTGAAGCCAAAGTTGATTCTATGACAGAAGTAGAAAGAGAGAAGAAACAAATTAACAAGGTAAATGTACACTTTAATATATCTACATTTCTTTTCCTTTGTTTTGTATTTTTTGGTGCAAATCATTAATCAGGTGTTTGTAAAATGTAGTTAATCGAGGATATGAATGCGATGGGGAATTATTCAAGGCTATGAATGCTGAAGTAAAAATATTTATAAATAAAAGTTTTTAAAAATCAACTTAAAAGTATAAATTATAAAGAAAAACTGATTTTTTCTATAAACATATCTACATTTATTATATAATTCAACGATTTTCGGTAACTAAATTTTCTAACTGTATATTAAACCAAAATTTGAGCGATTTTGTTTAATTTTGGCTAAAAAAAACTGTTAAGACATGATTTTTAATTTAACTAGGTGATTATAGAAAATCATTTCTGATATGTATGTTTAAATGGTTAGGCGCGTGCACTAAACCGTTTTTTTGAACATTTATATTATCTAATTTATAGCTTTTAAATACGAAAATTGCCATTTCAAAAAAAATCCGATTTTATATCCAAACTAGTCAAAATACAGATGATTTCTGACTGCAGTATGCTTAACCGACGTGTAACCGGTCACGTGACCGGTGACTGCGGTTCTGAACAAGGATAGACAGATGTAATTTGAATATGGGCTTTTGAAAGCCCATCGTAGTTACGTAAGCCTGGCCCATTTATGCTTTCTATAAATAAATTGCTCAGCTCTCGGGGTTTAGGTCTGATTTTAGCAGACTCGATTTCACGTAGCACACGCCGCCGCCTCCGTCTACAGGTTCGTTCATTCCTCCGTCGCTGTGATAACTTCTTCGTTTTCTGCGGCGCTTCTTCTGATCTTGTATCTTTCTTGACTGTTTCGTGCTCCTAACATGATCTTAGAAGCTTTGCGTGATGTATTTTGGAGTTTTAGTTTCTTAGATTTTTCTCTATGGTTTGTATATCGTTGCTCAATTGTCCTTCGCACTTGGTGGAAAATATTTTGTTTGACTTAGTGAAACCTCAATAGAGCAAGAACTATAGTTAATCTATATCTGTTGAATAGGTGAATCATATAGTTAATTCAATATTGGTGTAGCTACATGACTAATATGTAACGTTACTTTAACCTCATGTGCTACATTCATACTTGGATTTGGATCTTTAATATGTAACGTTTCTAATCATATAGTTATTTCGATATTGGTGTAGCTACATGACTAATCTGTAACGTCTACTTTCAACTCATTCATACTTGGATTTGATCTTTAATATGTAACATTTGTAATCATATACTAGTTATTTCAATATTGGTGTAGCTACTACATAACTAATGTGTAACGTTTACTTTCAACTCATTCATACTTGGATTTTGATCTTCAACATGTAAAGTTTGTAATCATATAGTTATTTCAATATTGGTGTAGCTACATGACTAATATGTAAACGTTTACTTTCAACTCATTCATGATCTTTAATATGTAACGTTTGGTATGGTTTGCAGAATGGATTCTCAGATCAAGCACGCCGTGGTGGTGAAGGTCATGGGAAGAACTGGTTCTCGTGGTCAGGTAACTCAGGTTAGAGTCAAGTTCACAGATTCAGACCGTTTTATTATGAGGAACGTGAAAGGACCTGTGAGAGAAGGAGACATTCTAACTCTCCTCGAGTCTGAGAGAGAAGCCAGAAGACTCCGTTGATTCATAATGCCATTCTCTTCCAAAGTGTTACCAAGATTTACATTTTGGTGATGTTCTCTTGTTTCTTGGCCTTTTGGCCTTTGCTAAGACAGTGTTTGAATTAGGAATGAATCTTTTTTTATATATACATGACAATGTTTCACTATCAATTTTATCTTGATTTTTCCGGTTAATCAATTTAGTTGTTCTTAGTTAATGATACTGTACATCGGCCAATCATATTTAACGCACTTTGATGATGCTAAACACAACACAAATCTATTTCTTTGTAGGACCAGATCTTCCAATAATTTCACAAAACACAACCACACACTGGAGTGATGGACTTAGCTTTCTCTTTTTTTTTTTTTTTCACTAACATCAACCATAGGATCACAGAGAATACCATGGAGTGGAATGAAAAGACAAAAGCTTTTGACTACTCATTGTTAAGATGATATTTTCAAGTGAAAATTAATCATGTTGACACTCATTCATCAAATATTACTAATCTAACATTCATTCAAAAACATTAAATCAAAAGATTGTAAAAAGACAGCTAATCCAAGACGATCAAAAGAGGCTATTGTGAAATCAATATATGTCCTGATATCTTATTGATGGTTCTAGATTCATGATGATCAAATGCGTTGAGATGTATATATCTCATAAGCAAATGTACAGATAATATCTGGAATAAGACTATTATTTTATTTTTCCTCTTCTAACTAACTTTCTTTGGTCTTCTTCTTCTCGCTAATAAGAGCCAAAAAAAGACAGAACAAAAGGTTTTGTCTGTTTCGCTTAAAAGTCAACTCTTTCTATAAATCAAAACTTTCCAATTCTGAGAAAAGCTCGGATCCGACACCAAAATGCCCACCGTCAACATTCTCGCCGGCCTCCTCCTCCTCCTCCTCTTCACTCTGTGCTCCGCGCAGACTGCTCCGGCACCGGCACCAGTCCCACCCGCCGATGGACCCTTTACGTCGGTGAAATGTCTCCAGAGTGTGGGAAACGCATCTGACTGTTTCTCGTACGTTAAGGTGAAGAGTACTGAGACTAAACCAGAATCTGCGTGTTGTCCGGAGCTTGCTGGATTGGTTCAGAACGCGCCGGAGTGCGTCTGTCATCTACTCAACGGCGGCGAATCGCCGCATTTTGGAGTCACGTTTGATAAGCAGAGAGGTGAGAAACTTTCGTCAATCTGTGGTGTTAAAGCTCCACCTCCTAGCTCGTGTTCAGGTACATTTCTTCATATCGTACACTCCCCACTTTTTGCTAGTTTATTTGGACCGTCCGATCCATTTTATATTCAAATCGAACGGCTTAATTTTCTTTCTATTCACTAGTTATTGATTTGAGTGATAGTCTAATTGAACTCATAACTATTATATGATTATGGAGCAGTCCTATACTATTTTGAGAAATGTATTTAGTGAAAACTACGCAACCGCATTATTTTTTTTCAGAATCCTCTTATAAATGAAGGTTTTTGTAAGATATTATGAGTTTTTCCCTAAGTTATATTGAATCATCACAAGCGGGTATGTGAAAATATAGAAGCGTACATAGGAACGATTTTTAATTTTTTTTTAGGAAATTGGTACGTTTTAGAAGCATATCTATATGTACATATATTAAGTACTAAAATATATTAAAAAGTTTAATATATCTATTTTATAAAATTCATAACTAAATGTCATATATATGATTAAAAATCAAATAAAAAATTGATATATTTATTCTCAATAAATTCATCTATCTCTAATCTTATCTACTATATATTAAAGGAGAAGCAATTATAGGCTTTTTTGCTGAGGTGTCATTTTCTCGTTTTTTTCCAGCATTTTTGTTTTGTTTTTAATTTAAAATCTTCAACCCTATAGCCAAACACTAATTAACACTTTGTTTTCATTTACTTAAATTTTTTAACCATATAATCAAACACATTTTGTCTCAACCTTTTTTCTTTTAATGTTTATTCCTATTACCAAATACATTAATATATATCATTAAAAATAATTTATTAATTTTATCTCTTATCTTTTTCCAAACATAATTATGAAAAATATATTACTTGATTTTGATTATGAAAATCATAACTGATCTGTTAGCATAACAATAACAATTAAATATTTTCGAAATATTTAAATTTCTTAATCTTAACTGTATAATTCAATAAGTTATTTTCCATGACCCATTACTTTTTTTATTGGTAGAATTTTTTATCTACTATTACTATATACTAAAAGAGAAACATTTTGAGAAATTTTTGTTGATGTGGCAACACCATATTTTTCTCAGTTTTTTTATTTTTTGTTTATTTTTTATTCTTTAACCTGTTTTTTATATTTTTTATTTATCTTTTATTCTTTAACCTGTTGTCAAACACCTAAAAATCAGTTATGAAGATTTTAAATCCTATATATGAAATCTATTCCTATTGATTTGGTTGAAAATCATATATTTATTATTAAACTAATCATAAAATCAATTACAAAACTGTAAAACTAAAATGATTATTTTGTTATGTTATATTATAAAAGTTTGTGGAGATTTATAAACATAAAATTTAATATGAAATTTAAATATTATTAGTCTCCTGCGCAATAGCGCAAGTACCATCCTAGTATTGTGTAAAAAAGACTTGTGAATTCATTTTTTTCAAAAACTAATAAATAATTAGTCAAATTAATCACTTCCAACATTTCATAAATAACTACTACAATATTTCTAGGAAATTCTTTATAAATAAAAACTACAATTTATTATATTTAATAATTATAAAATCTATATGTAGTTCTAATATCTCACATATAATTTTACTTTTTCTATTTATTAATTTTTAAATTTTTTTAATAAATAAGAAAATATATGAAAAGTAACTCTTTTGTTTAATATTAAATTTGTAAAATAGAAGCGTAAGCTTTCGAAATGGAAAAACAAACTTCCAATATATTTTTGAAGAAGTCTTTTTTTTTTGGGAACCTTATAGAAGTAAGCTCCTGAAAAATTCTATAAGCTTCGGATTCCGACTTCAATTCTGATGCGGAAAGCGGTCATCTAACGAAGTTTTCATGCTACATAAGTTTTACCATTAGAAAATTAAGCTCCTGAAAAATTCTATAAGCTTCCGATTCCGTCTTCAATTCTGATGCGGAAAGCGGTCATCTAACGAAGTTTTCATGCTACATAAGTTTTACCATTAGAAAATAAACCAATTATAAATTCCTACGATCTAGAAAAAATAAATAATTGTCTAGTCGTAAATTAATGGAACAATTTACATAAAAGGAATAAATTGTATAAATTGTTAATTAACTGTAATTCTTTTCTTGGAAATAATTGTTGTTTTCTTGGTTAATAGATTTGGATTTTCCAACATTCTCTCCACCCGAATACTCATCAGGTCAGATTTTCTATTTTCATATATTGGAATCTTATATCTCGGGAAAAGAAAAATATAACAAAAATGCTCCAAGATCTTCAATTTCTGTTGGTTTATATTTACAAGAACCAAAGCCATTTATACAAACTAGTTTCAGAGTTTAAGATGAAGGATCCAACAAATGAATTAAAAATTTCAGGTTCTGAAGGTAAGAAAACCGGTGGTATGACCACAATCGATTATGGAGTCGCTTTGAACACCCTTATGTTGGCCTTGTTCATGATTTGTTCTTGATTCTGAGCATTACATAGCTTTACTAGGTGATGCAGCATATATGTAAATCACAATCATTGCTCTCTTCTCCTCTTGCGATTCATTGTAACAATCTCATGTTTGTTTTCTTATAGAACTGCTGTTCTGTCGTAATACTACTCTCTCTCTTGTGTCCTGTTTGTTAATAGCTTGTGAAGCCTTCCTTCTCGCTTTTCATGCTCTTCAAACTTAAGTTGCAATTGTCTATGTCGAGATCTTCAGTTCGAAGCCTATGTCACATAACATGGAGTACACAATCTTTGTCATGCAACTTGAGTTACTACTTATTCTACACAGCTTTTTCTCATCCATCATCTTTCTCACTCTCTCCACTTCATCCCACTTTCCATCGACCGCATATACATATGATAGTAACACATATGGCCCTATCTCACTAGGCTGCAACTTCATGAGCTGCTTCGCCAAGATTTCTCCAACATGGAGATTCGGGAGTGAGATAACAGACTGAGTCTCCCTTCTTAGCTCTTCTGAGTCTTTGCTCAAACCTGCTCGACCAAGGAGATTCACCAGGCAGCCATGATGCTCTACTTTAGGTTCGACGTTATAGATTCGGGTTAATCGATCATAAACCCACCAACCTTCTAAAACCATCTCTGCATTTACACAAGCAGACAAAACACAAACTAAAGTAGCACCATTAGGTTCAACGTCTCCATGATTTTCCAAATCTAGAACCATCTCCACAGCTTTCTCTCCATCCCCATTCACGCCATACCCCATGATCATAGAGTTCCACGACACGATGCTTCTCTCTTCCATCCCATCAAAAACATCTCTAGCTATATCCATAACACCACATTTAGCATACATTGTAAGCAAAGCAGTCGAGAGAAGCATATCAGGTTCAATACCGTTACTTCTTACATATAAATGTATCCTCTTCCCTATATCAATCTCGCCTAAATGCGCACAAGCCGTCAACACACTCGTTATAGAAGCTTTGTCTGGCTTCAATCCCTCTCCTTTGTCCATCATCACCTCGTAAAGTCTAAGACTTTCAGTGTAATCCTTGTTCCTAACATAAAGAGCCAACATAGTATTCCAAGAAACAACATTTCTCCTCGGCATTCTATCGAAAAACTCTCTCGCCTTCGTGACATCTCCCGCTGCCGCGTAACCGCCGATCATACAGTTCCAAGAAACAGCATCCGGATCAGGCATAGCCTCAAACAAACACCGACCTGTCTCCATGTCTTTAACTCTCGCGTAACCACAAAGCATAGTGTTCCAACTGAAAACATCTCTCTCAGGCATTACATCAAACATCTCGCGCGCAACGTCCACTTGACCACTCTTCACATACCCATCAATCATCAAATTCCAGCTAACCAAATCCAACACGTAACCACCATCGAACACCTTGTGTGCATCTCGTAACCGTCCAAAACCAGAGTACATGAAAATCAAAGAGTTCCTCACAAACAAATCTAAACCAAACCCTTGTTTCGAAACCAAAGCATGAATCTTTTCCCCATCTTTCACAAACCCAATCTCCGCACAAACCTTTGCCATCAACGGAAACGTATAATGGTTCTGCAAAACGCACCTCGCCACCATTTTCTCGTTGTAAAACCTAAACGCACCAAAGGGTTGTTTGAATTCAACAAACACCTCAAGATCGTGTTACCAAGAAACGCGTCAGGTTCATCGACGGAATCGAAAACCGAAACAGCTCGTGAAACCGAACTGAAACACGTGCAGAGCTTTTTAATCACTCGTCCGGAGACAAGAGAATCTTGAAGGAGCCCAGAGACTACGATCTTGGCATAGACTCGATCAAATTCTTTCACGGATCTTAAAGATTCAAGCTTCCGGAGCAACGGATGATGCTGAATGTCAACAACGGGTCGTCCTGTTTCGTCGAGATGCGTTGTTGTTGTTCGAGATCGAGGATCATCTGGCCAGAGCTTTGGTGATGGTTTCAAGAGATTTTTCTTGCATACGATGAACTTTTCAAGAGAGATCGAGTTTCCTCTTCCTCTTGTTCTGGATAATCCTACACTCATACTGATTTGTTTGGTTTGGCGGCAAAAAAAAGAATAACTGTTATGATTATGTTTCATAAAAAAAGCATACCATAAAAGATAAATTAAATTCTTGACCAAAAAAAGAAAGATAAATTAAATTAAAAAGGCCTGGCCACATTACAACTATGGCTTTTATGGCCCATTTTGTTATAAAGCCCAAATTCTGTCAGGATTTGTCAAAATTTCGTGGGAGGTAACGAAAAAAATTGGATTTACGATTAAAAAGTTTCGTCCGAGCCAAAAGAATAAAATTTTTGGCGGGACAATTTTTCATCAATGGAAATGTTTACAGCTATAAAATTTCGTCGAAGAAAATTAACCTGAAACCCTAAAAGACAACAAAGAAGGTTTCACCTGCCGTAACGACTGCTTCAGTGTTTTCTTGTCCATTTTCGTTCAGGTAAGTGAGATTCATATACGATTTGCTCGGGTTAATTTAGCAATTAGAAACAAGGTTTTGTTGATTAGTGTGAAAATTTAGAAACAAAATAGTCCGAAACAATTAAAAGTTTTTACTTTTTTTTTTTTGGGTTTATGATTAGATTAAGTATGAATATATGTCTAATTCGTTTATCTGTATACCAATTATCTGTATAAAAAAAGGTTTCACTGCCGTAACGACTGTATCCTAATCGCGGTGTCTAATTTCCGATCTGCTCGGGTTAATTTAGCAATTATATATTTTTTTTGTTGATTAGTGTGAAGATTTAGAAACAAAATAGTCCGAAACAATTAAATGTTTCTAGTTTTATTTTTGTTTAGGATTAGATTAAGTATGAACATATAATGTCTAATTCGTTTATCTGTATAACAACTTAACAGTACAAAGCTTGATTGTTCGAATAAACAATTAGAACACGTTTTGTCGATTTGTGTGACATGTAAAATATGTTACTTCGAACAGTTAAAGCTAAGAGTTTTAGAGTTTGTTTATGTCTAATTCATTTTTTGTTTTATCTTTATAACATTAGTTAAAGACAAAATGGCACCATTGGCATTGGGGGTTAGAAAACAACCAGGTGGAGCTGAGAAGAGAAGAAAGAGAAAAAAGATAGAAGAATTTGTCAAGTCTCAAGCCAATGCTATGTTAAAGTTTATCAAGAAACCCGTAAAAACTACAATCGATGATACTCAAAGAAACAACAATGAAGCTGATAGAGAAAAGATTGGTCAGAGCAACGTTGAGCCTCCTGATGAGAAGTTGGATGAACGTACGGTGAATGATGAGAAAAGTGAAGAGAGTAAAGAACATTTCTCTGAAGACATGTATGATCCTGTGAACTGGAGAGACGTTGATACAAGATTGAGAGATTTGTTGGTTGAACGTCGTCCAACGGCGAGGCTACCAAGTGATTATCTGTTTCCTAAGGATGCTAACGGTAGGCGTTTCTCGCATGCATGTTACGTAAGAGTAATGGCGAATTTAGAGAAAAAAGATAGACAATGGCTGGTTTACTCGAAAGCTTTTGATAAAGCTTTTTGCTTTTGCTGCAAGCTGTTCAGAGACGATCAGAACAATGATGATGGTGGTAAGTTGGTAACTACAGGGTATAATGATTGGAGGAATGTTTCGACAAGGCTCAAAGAACATGAAACAAGTTATGATCATATTGTTTGTATGACTCGTTGGAAAACGTTGGAGATTAAACAACGAGAGAACAAGGCTGTTGATGATATTGGTCGGAGCAAAGTTGGTCCTGTGAACATGGAGGAACCTAAAGAGAACGATGAGGTTGTGTATCAAAGTGAGAAGAAGATGAATGAACATGTCTCTGAAGATATTTCAGATCCTGGGAATTGGGGAAAGATTGATACGAGATGGAGAGATTTTCTGGTTAAGATTGGTCCAACGACAAGGCTCTCAAGTGATTATCAGTTTCCTAAGGATGCTATTGGGAGACGTTTCTCGCATGCGTTCTACGTAAGTGAACTGGTGAACGGTGAGAAAGGAGATCGTCAGTGGCTGGTTTACTCAAAACTTTTGGATAAGGCATTTTGTTTTTGCTGCAAGTTGTTCAGAGATGATCAGAGAAACGGTGGTGGTAACTTGGTAACTACAGGGTATAATGATTGGAGGAATGTTTCTACAAGGCTTAAAGAACATGAAAGACATCCTGATCATATGATTTGCATGACTCGTTGGAAGATGTTGGAGATAAGACTACAAAAGAATCAGACAATTGATAGGCTGGTTAAGTTGTAGGTTAAGAGAGATTTGAATAAGTTTGACTGTGAGATTGATTGAGATGGCTTTAGTTAAACAACTCAACTTAATCGTTTTAAGTAGCTTCTCCTTTGTTTTTTTCTTTGTATGGACAATGTTGTTTATTAGAAACTAATCTTGCTTAACTCCATCACAAACAGTTTCTTTCTCTGCAGCTTTTAAAAGCTTCTTCTTTCTCAGTCCGTTTCGCTTCTTCCTCTCTTGATGGTCTTCTCTAGTTCTGCTTCTTTCTCACTTGTTGGCTTTGGCAGTTGAAACTTCTCTACTTGTTTGTCCCTTGGCTCGGGTCTATGGAGCTTCAGAACAAGATTTGCGCCTTCAAATTTGGCAACGATGGAGTCAACATCAAATGTTTGGTTGAATAGGAAAGTCTTTGCGGAAAAGCATCCATTTGTTTGCTCCTGGTGGACGATCTCTTATTACACTCAATTTCCAAAGCAATTGTGGTAGTGGTTGAATCAGTTTCCTTGATGGAGAGAGATTAGCATATGTAGCAAAACTTGAACCATATGCCAAAGTAGCTTGTTCTGAGACTTTATCCTCTGAAGCTATTGTTGGAGCAACAATGCAAATGTGGAGGATTGCATTTGATGGCTCATCCAGGTCACTCACAGCCACTGCCTCAACTTCAGGGATCAAATCAATGTTTGAAAGAATCTGCGACAGTTGCAGGAACGATTCTTGGAGCTGGTTTAATGAGATTATCACTTATTGTAGACTTGTTGGGGCAGATAATACTTTGATGGTATAGTCGTTAAATGACTGATGAGGCAAGTTGTTAGAGACAGAGTCGGCTTCTTCTCCAAAATCAATCTGAATTTAGAGAAAAGTCAATCTGAATGCATTACCAATTTACTAGGAAGCAAAATCATTGTTGAATCCATATAGACTATATAGTATAGTAATACGAAGAATCCACATGAACATTGATGCAACAAAGGAACTTTGCGCAATTTAGCCAATCTAGTTTACCAGAGTTGCAGGACGCGCTACACTTTCCTAATATAGTGCGCGCGTGGACTTTAGAATCTTCCGTTGTTTTCCCTCAACGACTAGAGAATCTTAATGATTCTGTTGATAAATCATTATGTTACCGGAGATTAAAACCAACCAATAGGCAAACAAATATAAATAATAGGGATTAAAAAAAAAATGAAACAGAGGCAACGAAAATCTGTATATAAGCATTGCTACTAATTAAACCCTCTCCCATCTTCTTCACTACTATTTTCTTCTTCTTGTTATCTGGAGAGATTGATTCGTTGCAGAAAGAAAAAAGGAGAAACTCTTTACTTCGATCACATCGATGAAGATGGTGGTGACCGATGGTGATGATCTTTCGGCGAGGTTGCTTGTCGCTCAAGGTGATGAGGAAACAAGAGCGAGTCGAGGAGAAGAAGAACAAGATGGAAACATGTCCACGATCAACACTACAATGAGCAAGAAAACATTATCGGGTAAACGAAAGATTGATCATGCGTCTTCTTCTTCTTCTTCGAGTGTGTCATCCAACGAACCAATCAGAGCAGAGCATATTCAAGAAGTTAAGCTAAACCGTCACGCTGCTTCTTCTTCGAGTTTGTCATCCGACGAACCAATCAGAGCAGAGCCGATTCGAGAAGTAAAACCGGTTAGAGGAATAAACCAGGTGAGACAGCCGGTTAGAAGAGAGAGTGAGGTGTCGACGCCAAGATGGGTGGTTGATCTGATGAGAGAGAAGAAGGGTGTGGATGGGAAGCTGATCATTGAGAAGGAGATTACAGCGAGTGATCTCAGCAGAAACCTATCACGTCTCTTGATGCCTTTTAAACAGATGAAGGATACGAACTTCTTGAACGAGGAAGAGCTCAACATCGTAGAGAGACACTACAAAAGGGCTTGTAAACAAGGAGTTGATGTGATCTTGGTGAGTTCTCGTGATGATGATAAGCAATGGAAACTCAACCTGAGGAAATGGGATATGAAGACCACTACCAATTACGTCTTGTGTAGTGGATGGCACCATGTCTGCCTCTCTTACGACATCAAGAAAGGCGACACTATTCGCATTTGGTCCTTCCACTCCGAAGATGAGAAGCTTTATTTTGCTCTCGTTCTTGTTCTTGATACTGTTCAAGATCCAGCTCAGGCTATGGCTCATCAAGATCTGGCTCCAGCTCAAGCTATGGCTCATCAAGATCTGGCTCCAGCTCAAGCTATGGCTCATCAAGATCTGTCTCCAGCTCAGGCTATGTCTCATCAAGATCTGTCTCCAGCTCAGGCTATGGCTCATCAAGATCTGTCTCCAGCACGAGTTTGTGTTCCTGCTCCATCAACAATGGCTCCTCTCGAGGCTGTACAAGAGACAGATACGACGACCTCACTGGTACTCTTCATAGCGACCTCACAGGTATCCGACACAAAGACGACGGCGCTTGATCAAGATCGTGTGGAAGATAAAGAAAGCTAAAGAAAGGGTTTAGAGATCTTTTGTATCGACTGAGAGTCTTTTTCTTCCTTTTCTTTTCTTGTTCTTGACGTAAACTAATTATTGCTTGATAAGAAAGGTTTTAGTTACGGTTTGAAATGTGATGTTTTGAGAAATACAGTATTTCTTGCTAGTTTGGGCCAAATTATCTGCCTCACCATTAGCGTCTCTAGTAATGGAAATGAACTGAGTTGTTATTCTACTTCAATCAGTAAGTTGATGATATGGTTCCTTGACGTAACTTAAACAAGTAAACAAATTTCACAATGTAATTCACTAAATATCCTTGCAATGAAGGAACATCAACTATGGTCCATAAAACATTAGCTCTTGTCTCTGTTCAACACGAATATTTCTGTTTCTGTTGCTCAAACAACCCCAAAACCATCAAATGTCACAACAGAGGATCAAGAATTTCTTCAATTATAACAATACATTGCAGGAACCTGAGCTCTGCTCCACCTGATGCAATCTCGGGCGTGGTTCCTTGCTTAAAGAAAATGGGATTTTCTGAGCTGTTACTCTTGTTTATTGAGTGCCGGGTCAGTACTTGGACTCCTCATTTCAGTTTCTTCACACTATCTTTGACCTCTGCGACAAACGAAGCGTCTGGCTTGTGTTTATCTGCATGTTCTTTCAGGGCCAGAAAGATGTAGAACAAGACTAATAAACATCCTTCCTAGCTTCTTCTGATAGTGTTTCTCAATAAAGCTATGTAGTTTGCTACATCAAACATTGATGCAATAGGAAGAAAATCATTGTTGAATCCGTATAATATCGCAATAGGAAGAATCCACATGAACATTGATGCAACAAGGAACTTGTGCATAACCCCAGCCAATGGTAGCACGAGAAATCTACATCAAATCATGAAAACCAGGAATTAACAAGATGCGAGATGAGAAAGATACAGGGTTTACAAAGCAAACCTGTAGAATCGGAGATTTTGGCATATGTCTTTGCTACAAAAGCATATGTCTCAGAAACTAAACCTGTTAACTGTGAAATCTTATGCATCCCAACAGGAATGCATTATGACGAGGTTACTACTCTCGCTTCCTTCATTATTCTGTTGAACACTACGCTTGCTCACTGTCACTTTGTGCCACGGTATCGAAACTGGACACCCTATAAACGACAAGTGTCACGGAACAGAGAATAAGAAACATGTCCAGAGCTTATGTAAGCTTTCTAATTTAGAAAAAGCTCAAACGAGCACTTATTCGTGTGTAAAATACATTGCCTGTGTCTATGTAATCCCCAGTTTCCTTTTGATAGTACATCACATCACCAAACAAAAAGGCAGAAGAAAAGATGATGAACAATCACAACTGTTTCTTCTTCTTCTTCTCCAAGTAAGAATGGCTTCTCTGGAAGTTCAACACAGCCCAAACCAAATGCCTAAGGCCAATCTCAGGCCACAGAGCATCCGGAGAGAAGAGCTGAGAGTTACATGTTTGCCACAAAAGAAAGTTGCTCAGCCTCGTCTCTCCTGAACTCCGGATCACTACGTCAGGTTCCGGAGCCACGCTCATCTGCATATTCTCCTCAATATCCACCAACTGTATTCTCTCTACACTCGATGATCCAACATCATCCGATATATTCATACAAGATTTCTTGACAGCTTGTACGATCTCATCAGTGGAGTTATAAGCAACGCAGACAAGAAGCACGACCTTACTATTCTCAGCTGTGGCATTCATGACTTCTTCTACAGCAGCTCTCACTTGGACACTTAAAAGCGCTAAGTTACCAATAAAATATACACGTATCCCGTATTCATGCACGATACTCTCTTTATCAAGCAAAGACTTGATCTTTTCCAACATCAACTCCATTAGAGACTGAACCTCCTCAGGCTTTCTTCTAAAGTTATCTATGCTAAATGCGTATATCGTTACATACTTGATACCTAGCTCGTAACAGTATTGTAGCATGGACATAAGCGCAGAAAAGCCCGCTTTGTGACCAGACCCGTCTTCTAGACCGTGCTTCTTTGCATATCTCCGGTTACCATCCATGATAAAGGCGAGATGAATGGGCAAAGGACCCATGGATATGACCCGGAACAAGCATCTTCTTGATAACCCGTGTATCTGCTCGAAGAGTTGACTAATTCCACCGTACGTACGACCCGGAAGTTCAACCATTCCGGATTCAAACCATCCAATATCCTCTGCTACTTCAAAGGAAAAGGATTCAAATTTCTTTATAGGAGAGGCAAAAAGCAAAGAAACTATCGAACAACTAGTTAAAATGTAACAAAGCAGCAAAGAAACTGTATAACAATTCTCATTAAAGTTAAAAGCAAGAGTAAAGGACTAATCAATCACCTTAACAAGAAGATGATGAGGAAGTGGATACAGATACTATCTGTTCTACATGAAGCTAAGTCAACTCGTAGTGTCTTTTATAGACATGCAAACAAGAAAACAATGTATGAACTTGCGACAAGTGAGAATCACAATCTCTGTCTCTTCTATACAAAGGTAGAAAAAATAAGGGAGCTAAAACAATAAGCCTAAGTCAACGCAAACCTATGGAGAAGAAGGCATAAATCAAACCCAAAATCTCACCTTCAAATTATTAACAAGCCCCGCTCGATAGAGAAAATCCAAAGCTCCAAAACCCAGAAAGGAATCGGAGTCTCTAAAGCCCAGAGCACAGAATCGAGAGGATAAACTTGGAGAGAAGATCGAAGTGAAAGGATCCAAGCGAAAGATTGGGAAACTTGTGGCTCAATTAGTACGACGTCGTTTTGGTGTTTTTTTGTTATACAGAGACTGAAAAAACGCTAAACTCAAGGGTTAATTCATATCGACCTCTGTTATCAAAATACAGAGCTAATCCTATATGTTTAAGCCCATTATAACAACCTTACTTATTGAAGAGACTAGAGAGAGAACCGAGATCAACGCCTAACTTAAAAGGAATACTGGAGAAGCAAAAATAGAGAGATTTCTAAACTGAAGCTCTTTACTGTTTGCATTAAAAACAGATGAAATATCTTTTTAGCAAACAGTTGACAACGCGACCAAAATTTTCTACCAATCAAAAAATTCACAGTTGACTGTGAAAAAAGTAATAATACAAGGAGATCTTCTATATTGTTAAATGTAAATATAATAAATATTTGGTGGCTACCAAAAAAAAAAAAAAATTGAAATATGTTCAAGAGTAATTACTAATTAGTGTATGCAAAGAGATCCTCTATATTGTTGGATACATATCAAATCAGGAAGCTACTATGTAAAGTGCAGATATTGGGCCGCTAGAGATCTTTCTTGTCTTACTTGTGACCTCCCAGATCATGCAAAAAATGCCTACCAATAGCATCCTTAGGAAAGTGTGGCGACATGCTATGACCTTTTTTTAACACCATATTGGCAGCAATTCGATTTGTCCTATATGCGGTGCAGGGAAAGAAACCATAAACCATGCCATTTTTTGAATGCCCACCGGCTAGACAAGGTCTGGGCCCTCTCGGTTATTCTCTCTGCCTCACACATCTTTTTGTCGTCCTCCCTTTATAACAATCTCGACTATTTATTTTGGAGACCAAAACAATATGTTCCGGGAAAGGAGTTTTTACGGGGGTTATCCCGTAGATATGTGGTTCATCTGGAATGTAAGAAATAAGATTTTTTTTTCTTTTTGAGAATAAGAGTGAATCTCTGAGGGAGACTCTAGAGCGGGCTAGACTTGAAGAAGAAGCATGGAGGAACGCAAACACTAGAGAAGCATTTGAGATAGCGGGGAAGGATCTCCTCTCCTTTGACATCTCATGTATGTTACATTGATGGGTCTTGGCACGCTAGGGAACCATTAAGTGGACACGGCTGGGTCATGACCCCCAGAGAGAAGATACTTCAGTTAGGCCTGAAGGGATCATGTTAAATTCGGGTTTATCATGGGCTTCCAACTCAAAACCAATTGGCAATGAGTGGATTGGCCCTAACCCTTTATATATTAGTTCATTAATTCTTATATTTCCGATGTGGGACGTTTATCATTAACACCCTCCCTCACGCTCAGCCATCTGGGTCTGAAGCGTGGACAATGTGGGAATTACATCCACAGGGTGGCCCAACATCGATTTGTAGTACTAGTAATTAGGTCAAAGGATCTTGCGCTCTGATACCATGTTAAATTCGGGTTTATCATGGGCTTCCAACTCAAAACCAATTGGCAATGAGTGGATTGGCCCTAACCCTTTATATATTAGTTCATTAATTCTTATATTTCCGATGTGGGACGTTTATCATTAACACATGACAAAATAACTGAATATGCTTTCTCATTGATTCAGAGACAATATACAATCGTATATATACAAACCCCAAGGGCGGCTAAACCTAGACGTGGATAACACGTAGTACACTTAATCGTATCGGGCTTGTATCCAGCCCAATACTCCCCCTCAAGTTGGAGCATGAAGATTAATAATGCTCAACTTGGACACTAAACGCTCAAATTGTTGTCGACCCAATGCTTTGGTGAGAAGGTCTGCAATTTGATCTTCGGTACCAATATGAGGCGTAGCTATTGTCCCATCCAAAACAGCATCACGCACCGCATGACAATCAGATTCAACATGTTTGGTGCGTTCATGAAAGACCAGATTGGCGGCGATATGTATAGCAGCTTGACTGTCACAGAAGAGACGAACCGCGTCCTTGTGTGGGAAACCAAGTTCCTGCAAGAGCTGTCGTAAATGCAGAATCTCATCAAGAGCCTTCCGCATAGAGCGATATTCGGCTTCAGCCGATGAACGGGAGACGGTATCCTGCTTCTTAGTCTTCCAAGAAATCGGAGAACCCCCCAAAAACATAACATACGCGCTAAGAGAACGACGAGAGAGGGAACAGGAGGCCCAATCTGCGTCACAATAAGTGGTGAGAGTCAAGTCAGAATCAGCACAATAAAGTATTCCTTGACCGGCGGTAGCTTTGAGAAACCGAACAATCCGTAAAGCAGCTTCCCAATGTCCCTCACGTGCTGTTTGCATAAACTGTGAAAGAATATGCACCGAGTAGGCAATATCAGGTCGTGTGATAAGAAGATAAATGAGACGGCCAAGAAGACGTCTGTACGGCACGGGATTGGATAAGAAAGGAGTCATATCCTTAGCAAAATCAATGTTTTGTTCCATTGGAAAGGAAACAGGTTTCGATCCAAGCATCCCTGTCTCTGCAACGATGTCCAGAGCATACTTCCGTTGCGATAAGAAAATGCCCTCATCATTACGGGAAACCTCAAGACCAAGGAAATATTTCAATTTTCCGAGATCTTTCATACGAAAACAGGTTCCCAAATAGTCTTTGAAAGAAGCCAATGCAGCTGAATTATTTCCGCAGATCAACAAGTCGTCAACATAAATAAGCACCCGTATCTCGATATCATCACGAGTGTAAACAAAGAGAGAGTAGTCCGAGTATGACTGCGTGAATCCATACTCGCGCAACGAAGTAGTGAGTTTGGCGAACCAACTACGAGGGGCTTGCTTAAGTCCGTACAAAGACTTGTGAAGACGACATACCTTGTTCAGATATTTATGTCGAAATCCCAACGGAAGCTTCATATACACTTCCTCCTCAAGATCACCATGGAGAAAAGTGTTGTGAACATCCATCTGATGAACCTCCCACTTGTTAACAGCAATGATCTTCAACAAACTCCGAACAGTGGTCATCTTAGCCACATGAGCAAATGTCTCCGTAAAATCCTCCCCCTCAACTTGATGGTTACCAAGAACAACCAAGCGAGCCTTATGACGCTCGATAGACCCATCGGCGCGATTCTTAATCGTGAACACCCATTGATTTCCAAGCGCTTCCTTGCCTTCAGGCAAATCCACCACGCTATAAGTGCGATTTATGTCAAACGCATCAATCTCACTGACCATCGCATCACACCAAACCTTGTCCTCTAACGCCTCTTTGTAACTCTTAGGTTTAACACCCGCGAGAATCGCTGCAAGAAAAGCTTGATGGCTCGGAGAGAAGACAGCGTCAGTAACATAATGCTCAAGAAGATACGGAGTGTTACATGGAACCGTAGACGGAGACGCATGAGAAGAGTCGGTGAGAGGGGGGAGTGTATTATCAGTAGGAGCGAGACAGCTAACATTATAGAGGATATAATCAGCAAGCTTCTTGGAGGGTTGCTTTGTTCGCTGGCCTCGACCCAAAACCGGTTCCGGAGGAAGAGCCAAAGTCGTATCGGCAGCCGTAGATGTTTCGGCAATGGGTGTAGAGTTCACAACATTCTCAACAACAGCCTGAGATGGTGACAAAACCGGAACAACACCGTGATCAGCATCCGAGATAATAGGCTCAGGTTCCGGTAAAGAGACCGAGCTCCCCCTGTCTGGTGGGACAAAGGACAGAAGCCAATCCTCGTCAAAAACTGTATCTGGCAACAGATGAGTAGAACCGAGGAAATCGGAGAGCTTCTGAAATGGGAAGACAGTCTCTTCAAATATCACATCACGAGACACCAAGAACTCCTCTGTATCAAGATCATAAACATGCCAACCTTTCTTGCCAAAAGGGTAGCCCATAAAAACACAGTTGCGACTTCGGGACCCAAATTTATCCTTGTCGCGAGAACGAAGATGAGTAAAACAAGCAGAACCAAAAACCCGCAAGTGATCATATGTGGGTTTGGTACCAAAAAGAACCTCATGCGGCGTGCGCCCATCCAAAACTATAGTCGGAGTGAGATTGATGACATGAGCTGCTGTAAGAATGGCTTCACCCCAAAACTTTATCGGTAAACTGGCTTGAAAGAGAAGAGATCGAGCAACATTTAAAATATGTCTATGTTTGCGCTCGACTCGGCCATTTTGCTGAGGAGTACCAACACACGATGTCTGGTTGAGGATCCCTTGCTGGCGAAAGAAAGAGCTCAAGCACATGAACTCGGTTCCATTGTCGCTGCGAACGGTTTTGATACGTTTCCCGAACTGAGTTTCTGTGTAAGCGCGGAAATTCTGGAACACTTGTTTAACTTCCGACTTTTCTAAGGGCAAATGAAGCCAGACGGATCGAGAAAAATCATCAACGATTGTCAAAAAATAAACGGCACCACTACTAGAAGGTACACAATATGGTCCCCAAACGTCAATGTGAATCAAATCAAAACACGCTGTTGTTTTATTAAGACTGTCATGAAAAACCTCTCGAGTTTGTTTTGCCCGAAAACAAACATCGCAAGAACTTGAGGGAGAAGCTAAAACACCAAAAGGTAACAAAGAAAACACTGAAAACGCTGGATGTCCCAACCGCTGATGCCACAGAGCTTGATCAGAAACAGCCTCCACTCGATTAGCACAAACCGATGCAACATCCGTAAGATAATACACTCCATCCCGTTCTTCACCGGCTCCAATCAGGGTCCTCGTGAAACGGTCCTGTACAACACACAATGTATCAGTAAACATCGCACAACAATTCTTAAGTTGTCGAAGGAGTTTTGAAACGGAAATCAAAGAACAATTGAGATCCGGAACATATAAAACATTCTGAAGAGAAACAGTATCGGTAATTGGTAACAAGCCCGTGTGTGAAGAAAACGTCTTGCTACCATCCGCAAATCCAACAGAATAAGGCGAAGTCTCCATAAGATCAACCAACAGCGAGAGATTCCCTGTCATATGGTGGGAAGCTCCGGTGTCGATAATAATATCACCACAAATCTTACCAGAGAGTTTGTTGGGGTTGCACGCCCCTGTTTTCTGTTGTGCCATCAAACTGATCGCATGCCACTGCTCGGGTGTAAGCTCCGGAAACACAGACGCATTAGAGGAAGTGGCATGAGCGACGTTGACCACCGAACGCACACGCTCAGAGGTGGATGATGAACCACCACGACCACCGCGATTAGCGCCTCTGCCACCTTGCTTGGCATTGCGTTCTTTCCACCAGTCCGGGTGGCCAATGATTTGCCAGCAAAAGGCTTTTTCATGGCCAGAACGACCACAATGAGAGCAAAGGAGACGTTCCTGAGGCCGAGAGTTCGCGGCAGAATCACTCGGAGAAGCGATCGCGAGCTGTGGAGAATCGGTCCGAGTAACAAAACCAACAGCTTATTGCTGTTGCTCACGTGATTGATGAAGTCTCTGTTCTTCACGAATCACCCGAGAATAAACTTGCTCCAATTCAGGACAAGGTTCAGCATCAATGATAGAATGAATCACATTCGAAAAACGAGATTCATCTAAGCCCATAACAAATTGGTGGACTTTTTCTTCTTCTCGTTCTTTTGCAAAAACTGCAGAAGCACCGCAGGTACACTGTGGGATAGGTTTGTAGGTGTATAACTCATCCCACATCTTGGCAAGTCGACCGTAATAATCAATCACAGAGTCGCCATCTTGTTTGCAGGCCGCAAGTTGAGTTCGAAGGTGATGAACTCGGACTTTGTTGCCCACCGAGAAACGCTTGCGCAAGTTTTCCCATAGATCTTGAGCATTAGTGATAAACGAAACTGTGGAACGAACTCTAGGAGTAATAGAAGTCCGTAACCACCCGACCACCATGGAGTTAACCGACGTCCATGAATCCAAATCAGCACCAGCTGTATCAGGTTTGGCAATCGAGCCATCGATAAAACCTGATTTCTTCTTGGCACTCAGAGCATTCAACATCTCTAAGGACCATTCATTATAGTTTTCTCCAGTTAACACAACCGAGCTAATCATAGCTCCCGGATTGTCGGAGGAAAACAAAGAGAAAGGCGTGACTACATGTTCCACCATGGCGTTGTCGTTAGACATGATCAATCGATGATCAAGAAAATAAACAAAGAAGAGAGGTCGAGCACGAAGAGAAACTCTGCCTCTAAGAGAAAAACGAAAGAAATCAAGGAAACGTTGAACTAGAAAGCAAAAACAAAAGTTAGGGTTTCAGGATTTTTTGCTCTGATACCATGACAAAATAACTGAATATGCTTTCTTATTGATTCGGAGACAATATACAATCGTATATATACAAACCCCAAGGGCGGCTAAACCTAGACGTGGATAACACGTAGTACACTTAATCGTATCGGGCTTGTATCCAGCCCAATAGATCACAACGATGCTTATCCCCCTTATATGGGCGATGAGGTGCATTCTCATGTTCTTGACTACTAATGAACTTTTTGCTATGTTTTAAAACTTTAAACAGATCTTATTGCAATGTTGGAAAAAACCAATGTATTGGCCAACATTTCATCCAAACTAGAAGATTTAGGTCTCTTAAGATGTCTTTTGCTAATTTTAGCATTAAGCATACCAATCGAAAAGACAATACCCATGTGAATTGTCTAGCAAAAAATGGTAGATCACATGTAAGTTCATTGGTTCCTAATTGACTTTCTCAAACAGGAAAGTCTCTTTCAGAAAATTTAACAAAATGGTACTTTCAATGTCAAAAAAAGAAAAGAAAATGTCCAACGACAAGGTATGCATTTCCTGAGGATGATATTGGTATGCATTTTTTGCATGCGTTCTACATAAGTGAAATGGCGAATGGAGCGACAGGAGATCGATAACGGCTCAAAAGCTTTGGATAAAGCCCTTGGGTTTTGGCTGTAAGTTGTTCAGAGACGATCAAAATAATGATTCGAGGAATATATCGGCAAGGATCATAGAACATGAAAGATGTCCTGATTGTATGATTTCCAAAGTTGGTAACTTGGAGAGAGTTGGAGGAGAACTGATAAGCTACAAAAAAAAAAAAAATCAGAGAATTGATAAAGATTATTAAGTTGTAGCTTAAGACAGATTTGAATGAGTTTGACTATGCTATCAATATAAATTATTTGCAGGTTGAATTTCGGTTTTTTTTTTTTTGGAGAATGTGTTTATTGAAAACTATTTAATAAAGTTCTAGCACAACTTTCTTATTATTCTGAACAATATTTGTTCCTTTGATGGTGCAAAGTTAATAGAAATTTTTATACATATGCAAAGTTAATACATAATTTCAACTGCATTTGAGAAATCTTCAAATTGGTTATTAAGAAGTAAACATCTGACCAGCATAGAACCCAATGGACAGCAACAGAACCGCAGCAGCAGGTGCAACCATACCAAGTGTGATTGCTCTCTGGTTATTCTTCATCAATGCCACATATCCTCCAAGATTCTCCTTGTATTCATTCACTTTACTTCTATAATCTTCCTTAACTCCATCACAAACGTTTCCCTTCTCTGCAGCTCTATGAGCTTCTTCTTTCACAGCTGGTTTCGTGTCTTTCTCTCCTGCTTGCTTTGGCAATTGATGAGCCTTCTCTGCCTGTTTGTCTAGTTCCGGTTCTTTCTCTTGTCTTGGCTTTGGCGGTTGAACCTTCTCGGTTTCCTTAGGAACCGGGGGAGCTTTTGCGGTTGTACCTAGTATAGGGAGCTTCACAACAAGATTTGTGCCTTCAAATTTGGCAGCAATGGAGTCAACATCAATGTTTGCTTGAACAGGAAACTCCTTACGGAAACGGATCCATTTGTTGGCTCCTGCAGGACGTTCTCCCATCACTCTTACCTTCCTCGTTGTGGTTATTTGCACTTTAAGCTGCTCTTTCCTAAAGCCTGTTATATCAAGAACCGGTTTAACACACTTCAAGAACCGAGAGTAAACCAATTCACGACCATTATAATGCGAGAGATTGTTGAGTAATAATACCTGGAAGGTAAATAGTGAGAGTTTCGAACCCTTGTTCAGTTTTCCAATTAAAGATTGGATCGAATTCATCGTAGATGCGATTGGCAGTAGCATGATCAGATTTTCTCTCCATTTCTTGATTTCTTGGTTTGAATTTGTATTTGGAATAAGGATCTTTGGGTTATGTTGATATGAGGGTATCCAAACTATTTCTTTATATACTAATGAACAGATGGTCTTTCATAAGTTGTTTTCTTTGAGGTTAGGTTATTCTTTTTCTTTGCCTAACTGTTATGGTCCCCTTCGATATAGTTCTTCCCTTTTATATACACTTTTGTGCAACTTTATTTTCCAATTCTCGAGAAAATAAACAAAAAAGGTTAGAGAAATGCTTTGCTTTGTGAGGATGGCTTCATGTAGAGAACACATAACAAGTTTTTGTTGTTCAGACTGGACGACTTAAGTTTGGCTTTAAGATGAGACTTCTCTCAAAAGATTCTCTTACTCTAATAATGTAATGAATCTCTTAAGTTTATTAGACAACGTGAAGTAAAACCCAATGTCACGTATAGATGTTTAAAGAGTCTATGTAAAGGGGTTTCATTTAGCCTCTATGGATTTTATTATTGAGATTTTGTTAATATGTTAAACCTTCGAATCCCATGTTTGATTTTGTTAATTACCTGTAATGGCTCTAAAAAACATGGAAAAATACTAGATTAGCATTGTGAAAAAATGACTTACTAAATTGACACAATTTTTTTTACCAAAAGACATGTTAACCACATTATATATTAGTAATTACAAACATGTCATTTCAATATTTTAGTAATTTACTTTCAAAAAAATATTAAATTGAATTCTGAAATTGGGTTTTAAAACTGATTTGTCTTAAAACAAAAAAACATTTACTAAAAAATGATTAAAATTTATAAGAAATTATAATTTTGTTAAAATAATTCTAAAAATTATAAAAATTATAAAAATTACAAAAATATAAAAATTATAAAAATATGAAAATTACAAAAATCATAAAAATTACAAAAATTATTAAAATTACAAAATCATAAAAATTAAAAAATTATTAAAATTAAAAAAAATATGAAAATTACCAAAAAAATTTAAATTTACAAAATTACAAAATATATAAAATTACAAAAAGTGTAAAATAACAAAAATTATAAAGATTTAAAAAATTATAAAAATTATAAAAATTATGAAAATATAAAATTACGAAAATTACAAAATTACAAAATTATAAAAATTAAAAAATTATGAAATTATGAAAATTACAAAAAGTTACAAAAGTTACAAAAATTACAAAAATGATAAAAATTACAATTTTTTTAATAAAAATTACAAAAACCTGCTCTCATGGTACCATAGACTTTTTTTATAAACCTGTCATAGAAAAAACCATGTTTCATGTCTCAAAATTTTATTGAAAAAATCTATCACTCTAATAAGTCTGCCACTTCATTCGACAGATTTTGTGGACAGATCTGTTTACTCAAGTAAATCCGTCGCAAAAATTTGTCATTCCCAAAAATCTGCTACTTCACACGACAGATTTTGTGGAGAAACTTGTTTACTGAAATAAATATGTCGCAAAAATCTGTCATTACCAATAAATCTGTTATTTCGTACGACATACGTTTAGAAAAGTCTGTGGAATAAAAATCTGTCACCCAAAAAAGTTTGTCAAAATCTGAAAATCTGCCATCAAAGCTAGTGAGGGTAGTATAGAACTAAATAGTCATCAACTTTTAAGTCAATAATTAAATTAAAATTAGAGTCATTCTAATAATCTATACAATTATTTGCGAATACGATTAAGTGGTTTTTGCTAATTTGTTTTAATTTGATTGGTTGATGACTGTATAATGATGACCTGTAAGGCTGACTCAATGTTGACATGGCAGACGAAAAATATGACATGGAAATTTAGTTAGCTTAAACCTTGACAACTCAAAAAACACAAAGACAACTCACTAAAAAACTAACCTCATTTTTAATCGTATGCATTAATACCAAAGTAATTTCCATATAAATGTTGTTGGAAAACATACTATATGGTTCTCTGTCAATATAAAAATATCTTCTTCTAATATATAGTTTATTTTTTATACTTTGAATATATATATCATTTATGATCTAACCACATTTCTAAATTATTGTCTGAGTAATCGTCTATATTAAAATGTGATTAGAATACATGCACAATATATAACTTTGATTTATGCAGTTACAAAAACATTTCAGATTCATTATACGGTTACGAGTCATCGTAATTATAGGAAAACTATTAGTTTTATTTTTGTGATTCTTAACCGTTTATGAAAATTAAAACCTGTTCTACTTTTATAAAATAACTAGGTTGTTAATTTTTTCAACTTTTAATTAATTACAAATTATAATATAAATTTAAACATATTCCAAGTAGAATGATACAATGAATGAAATATATGGTGGATGAGTTGTAAATACAATCGATGGGAATAAAAAAACCGAACGTATTATTACTAGGAATATCTGATTTAGTATAAGTCAGTAACGGTTTGGGTTGACAATGTTATTGTCGTTATTGGAAAGCAGAAATTTATTTTGGTTTTAGAATATGATATTTGGTTTGATATGTTAAAACTTTTGAATTGATTGTATGCAGAAGTCATTACTTCGAGTGAGAAGATAGTAATGTTTACACTCTTATTCGAATTAACATTCTATAATTCATAGAGTTTATATATAATCATTGGATAACGTTTTTGGTTTGTTGTTCACGTTAAACTCAAACCTGTTGACTCATCAATTTGTTCTTGACATAATGAACTTATGGAAAACAGAACATGGCAATAGCAACAATTTTTGAATTATTTTTCCTCACTCTATATAACATCTTCTTCCATTTCAGCACCTGTATTAAAAATAATGAAATTACTAAAAGTAAGCAACAAATAATGAGAAATTAAAAAAACTTAACACGAGGATAGAAAAATAACTAACCATTCATTAATTTTTGGACTTTATGGAATATCTCTTTGAAAACAACATTCTTCGTTTTATGCTGCGGCATGAGAATACATGTGCGTCAATGTTTGTTGTCTCATCAATGTTTATTTAGACATGATGAACTATGGAAAATCAAATATGAGAATGAATCTGTTATGGAATAATAGTACATATTTGTTTGTGTTCGCAAACTATAATAAGATGTAAATTGTAATATGAAAGTATGGTCGATGTGGTATGTAAAATACAAATAATCAGTTATGGCACTTTGCGCCATCGTATGCCGAAAATATATTAGTATATTTCAGTTTTTACTATTTGTGAAATGCATGATTTCTCTATACGTCTATAGGAATTGGCGACGTTTGTGTATTTATAAGATGTATATTTTTAAAAAGAATGCAATTTGATTGTTATGACTTTGGTTTAAAGAACAATAATTAACCTCATAATCTTGATTTTTGAAAGGAAATGGTTTTCCATTTTTACATTTTTACATTTCGAAAGGAAATGCTTGCGCGGGCATAAAAATTATAAAAATTTAATAAATATTAATATATATATTACACATATATTTTCGAGTGTCGATGTGTTTCCTATCGTATATTTCCTAAAATTATGCTTGTTTTTTGTTTTTCGAATCTAATTGATGTATTGTTATACTATAGAACAATCTCATACCCCCACAAAATGATCGATGGGGGATGTGAGATTGCTCCAATCACTTTATGTTATAATTCTGGAAGATTGTATAGTGATGATGCTTCATTATCTCTAATCACGAAAGAGGCTGTCCGACGTGTGTGTAAGTTCACGTTTTGTGGTATATCAATTAGAGTTGAAAAAACAAAACAAACACATAGTAACAAATGAAATTTAAGCAGTAGCTTAGTTCAATAGCAAGTAGAGAGGAAACAACATCCATAAAGTGATTGAAAAACACATCTCCAATCACTTAATGCTCGTCCATTTCGCTAATGAACATAAAAATACATTAATTTTAAAACTCTTTTCAATCATTACATTCTCTCTCTCTAGCTCTCGCTTTGTCTCTCTCTCTCTCCCCTTCTTTTTCCCTCTCTCTCTCTGTCTCTCTCACTTAAAAGTAACACAAAATCCACAACCAATGAACCAAAAAAATCATTTGAAAACCCTTTACAATCATTAAATTACTTTATCTACCATACTTTTAAATCAGTTGTAAATCACTTTCTAGTTATAAAGTTTCCACAAACGGAATAATAAATAAGTTCCATTAAATCTCAAAATCTTGTATATTATATGACTTTTCATTACAATAATCACACATTTTTATTATATTAGTTGCATAATTATCATATAAATTTCTCCAATACTTCTTTTGTTTTAATGCATAACATTGTCTCATGTCTAAATTGCTAATTTCATGGCGGTTATATGTTCTCTTTTAATGATTTTTCTCAAAGTTATCTTTGACTATTCTCTATATCTTTCATTGATATTATGTAGTCTTCATCCATGCACATAAATACAAATTATGTCTTCTAAGTTACTATTTTACGGCCATGATATGTTTTTCCAATTAATATTGGATTTTGACTTTAATTTTTTATAGCTATCTTTCAACATTCTCACTTTCTTTCATTGATATTAGCTACAACTCAAAATCGATAGACTCCAAAAAAATATATGATTCTTGCTTAACCAAAAATCAGCATGCTTTCATATTTTTCACCTTAATGAAATTAAATTCTCTTGTAAATTTTTTATTTTACTGATTGTGATCTTTAAACTGCTACTATTTACTCTTGTTCTCTTGTTTTGCCTTTCATTTTTTCCATCTTCTTCTATTTTTTCTTCATATCGCTCATAAGATTATACAGTTAAAAAATTTCATCATTTCAGCATATGTTATCTCGAGAGGGAGAGAATGTTGCACAAATACATAAAATAAGTAAATATTACATGTTATAATAAATTGATAACAAACTACAGAAAATCTATTATAAATTTACAATTTTTAAGTCAAATAATATTTATAACTATAAAATATAGGAAAATGGATCTAAGAAAATGAGAAAGTAATAGTTAATTAGTCAAATTTGATTATGATGAAATTATTTTAATTTTAAAATTAAGTTTTTAGTTATTTAGGGGAAAGAATAAAAATAAAATAATAAAAATAGAAAAAGTAGTCAATGAAAAAAAAAACTGAGAACTTTGAGAAAAAAAAAGAAAGAAAAAATTAACTATCTAAAGTTTTCAGTTTTTTTTTTTGTCTTGTTTTACGTTTTCTGTCTCTTGACTTTTTAAGTCCTGTGATTTTAACCATTTTCAAATAATTAGTTTTAGTATTCTCTTTTTTTCTCTTTAAACCTTAAATGTAATTTTTTAATTTCTCTTTTCTTTTAAGATTCATTTTTATGAAAATCATTAAGTTTTAAAAAATAAACTTATTTGAAATTACTTAAAATTATTACAAATATTAAAATTTTATCATTGAAATAAACAAATAAAAACAAAAATTATATTAATAGAAGAAAGAAAATTATTATTTCTTCACCCCCTTCGAAAATTGACACTTTTGTGTGGGATATATTGTAGGGTTATGTAGTTTATTCAACTAAATATAAACTCAAGCATGAGTATATTGAACTTTCTGGAAATGAAAATAAGAACCTGAATGCTTCAGGTGTTGAGGTTTGTTTCTGATTTTTCGTAAATTGCATGTCAAAGTTTTCTTACGGGGCTGTTATACAGTGAGTAGTTGTGCAACATAGTCTGTCCAACATATAGGCTTGTTTAATACACATAGCATATTGGATGGCAGATCACAAACAGCATAACAACTCATCAAATTGCTTTTATGGGAGATACAATGTCGGATCTTGTTGTTGATGAAAGCAATGATGATGTTCTCAAGGCAAGGGTTCTCATCATGAAGGTGAATATTTGCTGCTGCTGATAATATGAATTGAGATAATGTATGTGATTTTTAATGATATCTTTTCGCTTGCTCCAAGTCACCAGTTGCTTGGTAATTAAAGTGAAATTGTATTGTCTCTCTTTCCTCTTGTGCAGAGCACATTTTTTGTCTCTCTTTCCTCACCAAGATTATTCAGATTTAATTATAGAGTGTACAACATTTTGTTAGATTAATTTTATCTCATTTTTTCTGTTCTTTGAAGATCCATTTTAATAAAAATCCATAAAATCTTTAAAATTTTATTTTAGGTTAATTATTTATTTATAATATATTTAATAAATAGGTTTTCATTACTTTAATTTTTAAGAGAGAGAGAACGATGGTGTATGAACTAAAAAAAGTGTCAAAAGTGATGATTTTCCCTTTTCTCACAAATGATATTTTTACATTTTGACAAATAGAGTTGTTTAGATATAAATTTGACTGTACTTTTCAATCTCAACATCACCAACTATGTTACTGCTATTTTCTATGTAAAAATGCTACATTAAAACTGAGTATCAACTATTAGAAACATGAATATTGAAGATCTGATTTCTTTAAATATTAACTTTAATTTTTTCAAACCTCTCCATTGTTTAGTGATGAAGTAGCTTTAATATTTTCAAACCTCTCCATTGTTTAGTGTCAATTAACAATTTCATTCACGTGGCAAACTTAACCAAAAATCAAATTTACTTGATCCGACCTGTATGACCACTAAGCAACACGCGAATTAATGAATTTTGAATAATTATAACTTATACATATCAAACTATAAGTTCTTAAAAGAAATATGGGAATATCATCAAATCTGTTTTCTCGGTGGAGAGCCAAAAGTGAAAATAATAGTAACAATGGATATTACTGCAAAAATAAACCTGCTAGCTTCGGTTTTGCTTCACAACTCACAACTTTAACATATCGAATACCAAGCATTAACAATATGGATATTGGAGATCTGATTTCTTTGAATATGATATTATTATTTTTTGTAGACAACTAAAAACGTGTTAAAATATTATATTATTGGATATTGGATTTTTTTTTGCATTTTTTTCAAATTAGAAAATGTGATAATTTAATGATTTTTTTTACTATAAGTAACTAAAATAAATTATTAGTATCTCAAATAGATTAAAATCATTAATTTATTTTTCTCTTATAATATTTTTATGACAAAATATAAGAAAATAGATATAAAATGAGAACTAAATATTAATTTGACATTATTATATAAATATTCAATTATTATTCCTTGGAGAAAAATCATTCCTTGGAATTTTAGTTATTTAGTAATTTAGATTTAAATAAATATTCAAATATTATTTTGAATTTTAATTATATCGATATGAAAAAAATTGTATGGTTAAATGATTTAATATAATAGTTTCTAATTAATTTATATAAAAATGAATCTCAAAAGAATGAGAATAAAATATTAATTCTTAATTCATTACAAAAATCCACAAAATCAAATCATAATATGTCAAGCAACCAAGAGTTTGGTAGGTATGATTAATTAGTTTCTGAAAATTAATGATGATTTAATATAGTATCAATTATTATAGTTTGGAATTAAATATTTGCAGACGAATTTGTGGTTAATATCATTGTTATTGACATATTTGTTAGATTGGAATCTCGCAAAATATTTAGTGATGTGTGGATATTTCTTCTAATTGCAAGTGTTTGGTATATTTGGTCGAATATTTTTTAGGTGGTTAATATCTTTGACTATAAGTATATTAATTAGTTTCCGGAAACAATAATCATATTTGATTTGATATCAATTATTCTTGGTTTCAAATTAAATCTTTAACACGATTTTGTGGTTAATATATTTGGTCGCATATTAAGTTTGGATATTTCATATATTATGTGAAAGATTATAACATCTATTTAGCATAGATTTACTAAGAACATTGACTGTTTATTGGTAATATACTTGTTGGTGCCAAAACTTTAATTTTTATTATTTGTTATTTCCAAAATCTTATGGTAGGTTATATTTGATTATTGTTAACAAATTTGAAAACATGTACGATATAAACAGATCTTATTGTTTCCAAATCGGTATATTATTATTCACTTAATTTAAATGATTTAATATAGTATTGAATACTTTTTTTTCTTTATTTTGGCAAAACAAAATTTGAATACCAACTTGAGAAACTACAATCAAAAGAGTTTATCTAGAAATGAAGTAAAGAAAAGAAAAACAAACAATACTTATTAAGACAACAACAAATGAGAATACAAAAACAAAACTACATTAATAGATAGAGATGGAGCTTCAAAACATAATACATGTCAACGTCATTGATCTCATAAATTTTGGAAGAGAAGTATTATATGGCATAAAAATAAGATGCAATGTTATTGAAATTAAAACATATGTAAGATATTACCTATTAGTTAAAACGCTATAGATATATTCACAAAAAAAAAAAACGCTATAGATATAGGAAACTACATTTATTATGTTAAATTCAAAATGAGAGATTTAAGGAATAAGATATTTAATGCTGAAATCTTTAATATGGGATTATTAGAATCATCCATAAATTTCGCAAATCAATATTTTGTGATTATTAGAATTGTCTATTAATTTGGGCTTTGATTCAAATAATTAATTATATTCTGATTAATTTTGAGACGTAAATGAAGGTCAGTTAATATCTGCGTTACTTAAATATAGTGATTGTATTTAATTATTTCCATAAAATTGATTTTAAAATTATTGATTTCAAAATTCTGATTTTTATTTTGAAAATATAGTTAACAGGCCACGATTTGAAAAAAAAAATAGTAAACCCAAAAATCTAGGGAATATCTTCAAATCTGAAAACTGTTAAAATATATTCTTTAATTTTCGTTCCTAACATCTAGTAACTGTATTTAATTATGAGAGGATGGTAAAAAAGAACAAAGTGCGGTATAGTAATATGATTAATCTTAAAAAATAATGGACCACCCGTTCAAGATAAATAGTTGAAAAATCTTTTTAACAATTGATAAATATTTAATTTCCGAGATTTAAGGAAACTCTGCAACTAAAACATGATTATAAGGGATTTTGTGAATAAAGTTTGGACTCATGACATAATTAAAATCCATTTGAAAAAGATTTCAAATTTTGTGAATAAATTAAAAATTTAGTTAATATTTTGTGTAAAATATTACTTCTTTTATGAGATCAGAAATATAAAACCATTTTATTAGTTCGAAACTCTTATTATTTTAGTTTGTTTTTGAATCTAAAATTTTTAAAATGTCTTCTCTCGCACATGGCTTAGGTTAATGATAACCTCTTAGCCTATAGTTTTGTATAGACTGAATATTCTGTTCATATATAAAAATTATCGAGAAACTATACCGCCGCGCCGCTTACAATCAAGGTCATGATCATGCACATTTTCTAATATTTTTAGATAATTAAAAACTATATATATATGGTCGAAACTGTTCAATTATTTTAACGGCCATTTGTTATAAACACAAATCGCTATTCAATATTTCATTTATCTTCATTCTCCTTCAATAAAAAGTCTACTAATGTCTAAGAGAAGAGAAAATTAAACACCTCCAATATGTCTACTTATGACTTGATCTCGCGATGGATTCACACAAAACGGATTGGAGTGTAAGAGTGAAAGTCATCAAAAAATGGTTTCAAAGGGGTTTAACAATACCAGATTCGTTACAGTTCCTTTTAATGGATGATGAGGTTTGTGGCATCTAATTATTTTTTTTGTACAATATATCCATTTGGTGTGAAGTCTTATACTAAGAGATGATTTCAATTTTTTCAAGGTGAATATATTCAAGCATATGTATATCTGAGTCATCTGATTATGTACTGTGGTAAGACAATCTACGAAGGTCAATGGAAGAGCCTAATGAATTTCGTTGTCTTTGCTGATATCAAAGAAGAACGAAACACAGTGATTGGTTTCGCCATCAAAATATGCGAGAACACCATCATCTTGAGCACTCCTCCAAGAGAAATCATCAATGACATTGGTTTTCACACTTTTGGGCAGATTATGGCAAGAGAGTTCGATATTGATCTTCCAATGAGTTAATTATTATCCTTTTAGTATTGTTTAAGACTTTCACTATAGTTTTAAGATTTTTGTAGCAACAACTCGGATGTGTGAAAAAGGATTTGTTTTTTTTTGTGATAAATTCAGGTACGCTCGGTTTTATTGTGGCTATGGAAGAGCCGACGACAGTTCTTGATAAAAGAGTACATTCGAGGCCTAACAAAAGGACAACCAGCTTGACTTTTACTTTAAAAGATGACAAGTAAGAAATTAATTTGGAATGAACTTACATTATCGGATTACTTTTTGTGTTGTAATTACTTAGACAATGTTTAACAGGGGATTTCTCTTAAGATGTACTGCATTAGGACAAGTAGCTGTCGATATGAATGACAGTATCTGTATTCAAGCTCATATGATTGTATTGTGCCACTTAACAGACTGGACTGTCAAAATCGATGACGGTTAGTTTTGAAACAGTTCATGAGTATTTTTCCCATGTATATGACCTTCTTCGGCAGTTCTTTCTTATATAAATCTGATTTTTAGGTGGTACCTCATTTATCCAAACCAGAGGTGGCATTTCGACAATTGATTTCCATCCCTATTTTCCAGATGCAGCTGCATTTGTGAAGAGGTAATAGCTCTATCCTGGAAACTGTGATAATTACAAAACCGTATATGGTGTTGTTTAATGAGAGACTTACCATAAAAGTGACTTTCTAGACTTAGTTTTCAAAATAAGTGACTTTTGGTGCTTGGGTGACTTTTAGTAGTCGAATTCCCTTAATTACCCCTCTGTTTGGTGGACGAAAAGTAACTAAATGGAAGCTGATTACTTTAGAAAAAGCAATCTGGTTACCTTTTTCGTAGGTCGCCACTATTTAAATTGGAGACAGATAAATAAATGATTTTTTTATTCTTTTAATTGTCTGTAATTATTTCAGTGATTGTTCATGTTGTTCAGCCTGTTTTCATGCTCTGAGTCACATAACCTTTTCGGGTTTTAGTAGATCTAGTTGAGTCGTTTATTGTTTTCGGCGAATCATTTATTGTTTCTGGCAAATCGTTTATTGTTTCCGGCGAATCTTTTCGGGTTGTAGTAGATCTGGTCAACATTTTTTTCTGGGTTTCTTTGTCCGATTGTTTTATATTTGGTGTTTATTAAAGATTTGTGGTTTCTATTTTGTAATTGGAAGTCGTTTTTGCAGTTGTAGAAGCCTCAAACACCGACGAATGGGACACCCCGGCTCTACAGTTTATTTAGGTAAAATATCTACTTTTTGGAGAGAGAGATGCATCTGTAAGAGAAGAATGAGCATGAAGAAGATGATATAATTGTACGTACAGAGAAATAAAGGTAGGAGTGTGTACGTACTTGGAAATGGTAGGAGTGTGTACGTACACGGAAATGGTAGGAGTGTGTACGCACGTTCGGTGAAATGAACAATTGCGATCGAATGCCAAGAGGATACCTGGATGATGTGTGGATGTACACATACGTGCAACTATGCGAGTCTATGTTAGTAAGTGCCGATGAAACCTGGTTGGGTGTGGATGTGTGCATGTATGGACGTATATGAGTGGATATTTGGACGAACATGAATTCACCTCAGGTCAACGCCCCATTCGTCCACCAACAGCTGCCTCCCTTCTTTTACCCATAGCGGTGGTTTCCATAACATCGCATTCAGAGTTAATGTTACTCAATTGTAACCACTGTATTGGTGATTTATGGCCATGGATAACGTTATGTTCGGTTTTAGCTTGAGCTTGTACGACCACAATACTAGATGAAAGCTTATTTTTATTTATGGTAGAAGAATACATGGTCGTACAATGATCTTACGGGTCAATAGTAGAGATTGATGTCTACTCAGTTTAACGCCGTTGTAGATATGTTTCTTATGTTCCATGTTTTACTTTGTTGGTTTGGAAATGTATTTAAGTCTTAAAAGTGTTTTCGTAAAAAATTTCTCCTTTAAACTAACTCTCATGTGGTGGACAGCTGTTTGCAATGTGTTCGTATGGTAGTTGATGACCATGGTGTTAAATGTATGCAATTTGTTTTCCAATATGTTGGTATATTTTTCAGTGTTCGTGGATGCCGACGTATGTGAAAATGGATGCATCACCACAGTTGATGCAATGGCCATGGATGTGGTCTGCGAGTTTGAGAGATCGGTCACGTAGAGTGTTCAATGTGTTCACAACACTGAAAAGGTCCACAACTGTTTTCCAATGTGTTCGTATAATGTTATGTGGTCGTGGATGACGACGATGTTCAGAGTGTGGATGACAACAATTGTTAAAGCTTGTGTTATGTAACGTGGATGACGACGGTGCGATAAGTGTGGATGACCATAATTATCTTCTCTGTCATCATGTTCGGAAACTTCTTCGTGTTTGTTGTTGTCTTCACTTTCTTCTTCTTCTTTTTCTACGCAAAAGTGAACTCTTAGACATTGTTCGACCATGACCCTCTTCTCCATCCCCGTCTTCATTCACCACAACCTGGTTGTCCATCAAGTTCGATGTCCACAGGAAACGTTAGGGAAAACTATTGTCCTAATCAGAATTTGCAGTCAGTCGAATCCGAGTTAAAAACCTGTATAGAATGAAGATTGAAGTTAAAAAATTTAAAGAAAAAAAAGACAGATCTGAAAAAAGAGGAAGAGAGGTAAAAACGAAGAGGAGAGAAGGAGTTGCGAAGAAGGAGACACGAAGATGAGCAAATCAGAGAGAAGAAAAGATAGCAAATCAGAGAAAGGAGAAGAAAAAAATCAGAGAGAAGCAGAAGCGGAGAGGAGAAAAGCTGAGAGAAAGAGATCGTTAGAGGAGAGAAGAAGAGAAGAAGAAGAGAGAGAAAATAAATTAGATAAAAAAATAATTTAGTTAGTGTTCGCTTTAGTTAGTAGGTAAGAGTTTTAGTTATAAGAAAAATGGGGTGTATTAGTGAAGGGCAAAAAAGAGATAGAGAGAGTCAAAAAGTGATGAAAAGTCACTCTTAACATGAAAGTATGTTTTCCTGAAAGTTACTCTTCTGAAAGTCACTTCTAGAGCAATTATCTTTTGTTTAATTTAGATTTCTGTTTTTCAGTTTTTGGGACAATGAGGATCAGCGAACTGTTTGTCATGGTGATGTCTTACAAACGAGCATCAAGTGAACTAAAGTAGTTATCTTATTACCGAGCATATCTTATCACCCAACTCCTAACTCTGTATCTTCTCTCTCTTCTTCTTTTATTGTAAACTATTTATCTTAACTTCGTGTTTTATTTTTCTGTAGTACTTTATGTTAGTTATTCGCAAACTTAATGGTTTAAAATGATAGATGGATCCGTTTTATATGACACATCATCACATCTCTATGTACCCTATATATATTTATCCTTTTTTATTACAAAAAAATAACTTGAGTATTTATATTCCTCCGAAACTGAATATAATACTCTATTAATTCTGCACAAATCATTATTTTGTCCATTAACTCAAGTGAATATTTAACTCAGTAAATAACTCATTGGATTATTAGGGTCAAAATAACAAGATAACCGAAAGACATGAAATTCTCATTTTATTGTTTTTTACGCGAATATTATATCTTATATTTCTATAATTTGTCACAGCTCCAATGCCACTACTATATTTTGTTTGCTATAATTTTGTTATTTGAAATCGAATTCCTATTCATTGACTCCATAATTTTCTTAAAGAATGTATCGTTACAGTATCATAATATGTTTTTAAAAGGAGATGAAAAATGAACAGTTCTTTAAACATGAATGTTGTCCTATTATATAACTATGAGTACTTAAAAGTTGAACATTTTACGTCATCAACCTCTAGAAACTGCACCGTCGCATCCCTTGCAATCAAGGTCATTATCATAGACCTTCTCATATATTATTTTAGAAATTTAATTTCATAAAATATTTTCCTTCCCACCAAATTATCTGCTGAATTATTTTATTATTCAATAAGTCTTATTGCTGAAATATCAATATTTGATGAAATATGCTTTCTTTTATGTTTATTATTTTAAATAAGTCATCGCCTGTTAATTACTTATTTAATTTGGAGATTTTAACAAATTACTTTTGCTTTTTTAGAAAAAAACTGTTGAACTCACTTTCCTATAAAGAAATTATGGGACACATGCTAATCTCATTAATATGGTGTGATTTTTTATATCAAAAGTTGTCAAACTCGAACCAAATACAGGTTCTCGAGAACACAAAACGTCGTCAGTCATCATGCACCTTTTCCGAAATTATACCCTAATATTTATATCTGACAATTCTTCCCATTTTATCTCTTTTTCAAACTAAAAGACCACAACAAATATTTGTCGTCTACAAGAAGCCTAACCCCTTCTCTATTTTTAGACCAACACAAAATAATTAGATACAAAAGTATTTACTCTATCATTTACACTTTCCTTTTTTCTCAAGTTCCAAAAAGAAGAGTCTTTTCCTATTATCTTCATAGAATGGATTCTCAATGTCGGTTGCCTAAATGTGTTCGTCGAGAGGTTGTGCTAGGAGGAGATCAGCATGAAAATGTTTGTTTACTCGATCTACCTACAGAAATCCTACATACAATCATGTTGTATGTGTCTAAAGATCTCAAGGATCACTACAATGCAATAGCATCCATAAGTACTTTAAGGAGAGTGGTCGCTGATGAATATTTCTTGAGAGCAGTTTATCTTTACACCGTGCAATATCCATGGGCTGTTGTAAGGGAAAGTACTAGAAATTTCTTCATAAGATGTCACAACTCTGGTAACATCTCTGCTCTGTTCATTGATGGCTGTTATCAGTTTTTCCACAAACATGATTTGGGAAACGGCCTAGCCATGATTCGTGAAGCAGCTCTCTCTGGATATGAACTCGCCATATATTTTTATAGCAATCTTATGAGAATTTTGTCTCCTGATCTCCAAATCGATTTGGAATTAGTTAATCCAAGTCGTGATTTAATTAGACGGATGCGAAGGAAAGTCGACAATTCACCCCATAATTTCTGGCCACTCAATCCAATGTCATAACTATACTTAGATCATTGTGGTGCATTTGATTCCAGCATTATTAGGCGTTGCCATTGTGCATGGATTGACAAGTGGAATTATGATAGGGAGGAAAGTGTGAAAGATCCATGGATGTGTAATCTGTGTTTCTACTCCATCCATGTACTATGATTTATTAGGTTGATCCCTGACAAGTTGGAGAACTGGCTTATGGATTATTAATTTTAAGATTCTTTTGGTTTGTATCAATATTTTGTGTTGTATAAGTTGAATACTATTTAGCTTTTTTTTTTATAAACAAATATTTGCCTTTCGAACTTTTTTATATCTTAATACAAGGTGAGTTTATCAACCGTGATTATATCATTACTTTATGAGTAGTGAGTGCAAATAACCCCAACAAATTGACTAAGGTTGAACACGAAAGATTAATTGAGAAGTAGATATAAGAACATGATTATAATGGTTATGAAACCATTACGTAATTGTGTTTGATTTTCAATTGTTGGCAGTCTCTAAGGAAGATTAATTTAGATTTCTATATAAGTAGTCAGAATACTATTTCATTCAAATTATTTCAATATGTTTCATTTTAAACCATTTCTTAACAACTATCCCTGCTTTCATGGCTATTTCCATATATTAAAATGCTATAAATTATTCAGTAAGATATTCGTTATCATAATATAATATCGAATTCAGGGTTTTACTTAATTTGTATATTCTTAATATTTCTATATATGATCGCAATCACTGTTGATACGACTAACTGTTTTCCTTTATGCTTTTTTAATAATAACCTACTATGCCTCCATATTCTACTTCCATAAAAAATCTAACTGACACAACATCACGACTCTATGTACCCTATATATATATATTGCTCCTTTACAAATATACTTAATCGCTATTAATTTGTCTGTATTCCATATATACTTTTATTTGGTTATTGTAATTTCATATAATTTGAATCTTTGCTATATATTTTGTTCTATATATCAGCGATACATTATAATCTCTTTTCATTAATTGTTATTATGTATATGCCAAATTGTCAGACTCTACCAAAATAAATATCAAGTAAACAAACCGTCATTCATCATTAAGCACTTCCTCCATTATTATATCCTATTATTTATATATCATTCAATTACGTAAGTTGCCTTTTATTTCAATTTCGATTACTATCAGTTTCTATCTCTCTTGGAACATTAAATGACTGTCCTTAGCATTTAATGAGAAGGACAAAATCATTGGTTTCACATGTGTTTTTACCTTGAATCGGAAAGTAATTAACTCACTTCTCTGTAATTAATTTATGGAAAGTTATATACTCTCTTTGGTTTTATTGTGATTTTGTATATCTCAAAATGTCAATTTCAGATTTCCTTTAATATGAAGAAAACTTAAGGTCACCCATCATCATGAACCTCTTCAACTATTATTATATCTCATTTATCCTCTCCATTTTTTCTTTCCCATTCTCTTTCAACTTCCACTACATTCATATACTCTCAATCTTTTAACATAAAATGGCTTCTATTACCAAATTTACAGATCTTAAAATCTCTAATCTGTATCACACGACAACCCGTGCATTCGTCAAAAGATCTTATGAAGAAAAATATTACAATTTGGTTTACGAATGAAAATTTATTATGTCTGATGAAAATGTAAGTATTAAATCTTTTACTTTGCTCATATATTATACTTCAGATTTACTCATTTCTGATTTGCTAGGGAAACACACTGGAGGCGTACTTATCTAAGGATATTGCAAAAAAAATTTGAGAACGATTTCAAGGAGGGTGGATATTATAAGATAAGTAACTTTGGAGTTTATAAAGCATCTGTCTTTTCTAGATTCACAAGTCTGCCTACAGAGATTTGCTTCTAGACAGAAACCACATGCATCGAAGACAATTCCATGCCTCCAATGAATAAGAATTCATTTACAGATTTTGATAAAGTTCTTGATGGATCACACTATAGCTCTTGCGAAGGAGGTACTACTTGCTTTGGTAATTATCAGAATGTTTTAATTTTAATAAATGTCTATTAAAGTACTAATTCTCATAACTGTTTGAAACATCAGTTGACCTTTTAGGTGTGGTGGTGAAGGTTGAAAAAATGAATATTTATCATAATCCACACCTAAATAGAGCTTCACTAAAGCACTTGAGGTTCACTCTCAGAGATGTCAAGTAAGATCTATTAAATATTTCACCTAATACTTTGTACTTATATTTTATTATTATTTAATATTTTATATGCGTTATATATAGTGGGAAAGAACTTCGCTGCACTGCTTGGGGTACATTGGCTACTTGATTTGAAGTAACCTGGAAGATTTCGCGTCGTAGGGATATGAACATATGTGCTTTAAGGTTATTGACCATAGTTAGGTTTGATGGTGAGTTTTTTTGCGACATACTTATGTTAATGTTTCTTATCAAACTAATAATGTTAATTTTCCATTTTAAAATTCGATTTCTATATATGTCTTTATTTAAACTACACAGGAGAATATACAGTTCACTCCAGAGGTGGTGCTTCGGAGTTTTGGTTGAACCCTCGCTTACACGAATCCTATCTTGCTGCGAAGAGGTAATATTGTAAAACGATTTTTTTATTGTGTTATTAACGTATGCAAAATGAATAATGTTGTACCCAATTTTTGGTCTTCCACTATTGTTTCATATTTACTGTTAAATAGATTTTTCATGGATCCTCAAGCAATGAAGGTGGAGGACGAGTATGAACAGGAATAATCTGACTCTGACTACGACTAATTTAGTTTCCTTTGTAATCTTATGTAAATCTTAACTTAAAACATGGTTTTATTATTGTGTGAATTTTATTTTTGATACTTAAAATATATGCTTCTTTTAAGGTTGAAATTATTGAAGGCTTTGTTAATTAATATTGTTTACATCTCCTCAATATCTAATCTATATTCAATTGTAATCAACTTAATGGGAATGTCTGTAGTATAAATCTATAAACCTTGCATTTTTACTCCTTAACAATATAGAAATAAAATGCTACAAAGCTATGACTCATTTATGATGATTATAAGTTAAAAGTAGATTTTGGTTGACAATTTCTGTACTTTTCCATCTCTGACACGTAAAATAAGCTATTCTATTTTCTAAACAAACAGCTATACGGTTTAGAAGGAAAAGCAATATTTCCAAATACTGTGCATGAGAATATTGCGTCTGACACAATATAATTAATTTTTATTGGAAATGTAAATTTTAGCAAAACTTTATCTCTAAAATATACTCACCGGAAAAATTACATTATAATTGTAAAATTTGAAAGAACCTCTCACAAATTTCTCTGAAGTTAATATTCATCTCAAGTGAGTATATCGCTATGGGTGATTACGATAGAGTCTCTGATATTCATCCATGTAGAACTGATTGGCGTATTAGAGTAAAAATTCAAAAAAAATGGGAGTCCATTTCAGCTAAATCAGAGAGATGTCTTCAGTTTGTTCTCTTGGATGAAGAGGTTAGTTCTCTGTTTTTCATAGTTTGTAAATTTAAGATCCCCATGTCTTACAATGCCTATAGTGTTATGTATTGGTTTTACATTGTGTACTAATTGTGTAGGGTGATAGGATACGAGCTGAAATTCATCATCCTAATTTAGTTGAATAGTACAGCCGTGATATACATGAAGGACAATGGAAAATAATTGAAAATTTCATACTTACTGATTCCAGATTTGGATATCTCAACAGTAAGAATGATTTCTGCATATCCTTTATTGAGAACACTAAAATGAACAAGATGAACCCTCCAATTTATTCTGATTTCATTACTTTGACTGATTTCTCTGAGATCTTTGAAGGAAGAGTTAATCAAATTTCTCATATTGGTATGGTTAAACTCATGATTTCTATTAACACTAAAACTGTTTCCATTATCTTATTCAATCCCAATTTTATGTATTTATCAAAATTTTGATTTCATTTGCTTTTGGTGTAGATTTGATTGGATATATTGATTTTGTTGGTTATCTTCATATTGCCAAAGATATATCTTACAATGGGAGCATTGCCAAAAAAAACAGTTGTATTCATTTTGGCTTGAGAGATTCAAGGTAATAGATTTTAATGATGATGTTTGTAACAAGGAATGTTGTTGACATTATATGGATTACTAATACTGCATTTTCATAGCATTTATTACACTAGAACTAATCTTTCAGATTATATTTGAAGGAATACTGTGATCAAGTGTTCGGCCTTTGGTAAATTAGCAATTGAATTACATGATCATTGCTGGAATTATAGTAGAGACGTCCGTGTCCTTTGTCTGTTGACTGACTGGGGTGTTTCTTCTAACAATGGTATTTTTTTTTATATTATACTTTGTTTTTGTCTACCTTCGTCAATGTTTTTTCTTTATTTTGTTACCGTTATTTTCTAAAATAAAAATTGTAGCATGTGTAGATCATGTAACTGATCGTGGAGGTATTTCTAGATATGAGTTTGATCCTGACATAACGGCAACAGAGGATTTTAGGAAAAGGTGAATCTCTGCTATATATCTAAGTTTCTAATGAAATTATTCGACAACCCCATACAAGTACTTATGTGTTATGTTTATTTATAGTTTTGCTGAAAGGAAGAACGCAGCAAGTTCTTTTGTCGTTGGCAGCTCTTCTTCTCTTCCATCAACTAGATCAGCAAAGAAGCAGAAAAAAATTTAACACTTATATGTATATGTTGTTTCTTTGTTTGGTGAAGTATACACTTTTTTTTTAAACTACCCAAATTTCTATGAGTTTATTTTGTTTGTCGAAATCTATCATTAATTTCCATATCTATCAGTTGAAACTTTTTAATTTGATATTTGGTAAGAATTCAGTTAACTTCAAACATCATTACATTAGAATAACATTTTTCTGGCCAAGTCATGTTAGGTCTCGTGTTATAAATTTTTGTATTTGTTTCACGCAATTTTGCAGTAACCATAATCCGTAATTTCACATAATCAAAGTCTTTCAATATAATGAAATGGACACCTTAGTTCATTCTTAAAAAATTTCATGCACACAAGAGCAGATAGAGAGATGGTTGAGACTCACATATTTGGCTTTGAGCCATATCTATCAATTCTTTCATATTATAATAGTCGGATATATTATACTGACACCAATCACATTACAATATGATCCATCTATGTATTAACCTCGTGCTAGCGAGTGTAAAAGCCAAGACTACTAAGCATTCCATCATTTTGAGTTTAAATGCAGCCATACTTTTCAGAGATGTATACATAAACCTAGAAGCAAAGAACTGATAAATCGCAACAAAACTACAACATGTGTCAACACATTCATATCAAACTTATTCTATTGTATGCAAGTTACACCAATAACATGTCCATATCATTTACCTTCATTTACAACCTCATGCCCGCGAAACCGCGGGCGAACCATCTAGTTAACATTAATTTTAGAGCTAATATAGTTTTTTTCAATTGAGATTTGAGAGAAATAGCAGTGTGTTGATCATTTGAATCATAGATCGATGTGTGTTTTTTTTTCCGTTTCTATAGCGCTTATCATGCACGAAAACACATAACTTATCTACCGTTTTGCCACCGTATTTTTTAATTAATTTGTACTCTCACATGGTTTTATGACTTTTTAGTTTTATGTAGCAAAGAAGCTTATTAATATATGAGTCAACTATAATAGTTCTGTTAAGAGTAACTATATAAACTAGATTGGAATCTATGTAATATGCATATTTAAAAATATATATTTGGATTATAATTGATAATCCGTGTAATTATAATTATAACTATGTAATTATGTTTATTAGATATACATTTTGTTAACTAATATTTTATTTTATAAATTATAATTAAAAATATCTAGTGATTTCTGAAAACTAATATCTCTAAATGAATGAATTTGTTTTGTTTTTAAGTTTCAGAAGAAGCTTATTTACTCAAAAATAAATTAACTTGATGAATAAATCTATTAATATATAAAAGTTCAAGCTATAGTGCTCTAAGAGTGTCCACATAGGATTAAAATTTTAAAACAACCAATAGTATCATTCCACATCAACATTTAAAGTTTAAGAAATTTTCTAATTTTTTAATTGTATTGTTAATAAAAAATACATAAAATAAGGAAATTATCTATAAATTTATATTAAACAAAACAAATCAACTTCATATTAGATTAAGAAACTTTCTAATTGAAAATATAAGAAAAGGAAATTATATATAAAGTCCTATAAAATAAATAAATCAACTTAATATTATATTATGAAACTTTTAAATTGAAAATAATTATATCATTGTATAATTAACTATATATAACCTACAATTGTGACAAAAAATAGAAATAAATTTAATAAAAACTACATATAAGAATATTGAAAACAAATAGAAAAAGTAAGAAACATATCTATAAATATTTATTAATTAAAGTCAATTTAATATTATATTATGAAAATTTCATAATTTAATATAATTATCAATTATATAATTCACCATATACAACTTAAAATAAGTATTGGTGACAAAAAAATATAGATCAAATATAATAATAATAGTTTTTTGCAGATGATTATTTCTTAGTTAAGATAATGATTTTAGTTGAATTTTATACTAATAAGACATTATATAACTAATAAAATTACTCAATTAAATTAAATTGGGTAATAAAATTAGTTAAGCTGATTAAATTTACCCAATTAAATATTATACTAATAAAATTGTCATTATATAGTTTTAAAATTTTCAATATTAACTTTGAAATCATTAATTAAATATTCCAAATTATCATCTTAAGTAAATTGTATTTTTGTATATTTTGTTTTAGTTATTAGAAAATGTTTTTAAATCCTGAAACAATATTATAAACATGAAAAATGATTAAAAAAAATTCATTAATTGATATGAGATTTTTATTTTGAAAACAAATTATATCGAAAATAGAAAATTTTATATTTTTAGAGCATTAATTGATTCATATATTTTAACTTTTAGTATTTGAATATAATGGATATGAGATTATGTTAAAAATATATATTTTAATTATTATTATTTAATAATATTATATTATAAATTATGCAGTATTGTAATTAAATGTGAAACAGACAAACATAATCACGAATCTAATGACTTAAACAGAGTAAGCTAATGATAATTTTAAAGCTAATGATAAGTTTATAGTGTTTGCATTTAGTTTAAGCGTTATATGATTTACTAATAATCTTCAGTAATTTTTCAAATTTAAAGTTTGTCAACATAATTGAATTTATTCTGGAAATTGAAAATTTTCTATAAATTTAATATTCCATAGAAAATTTTAAGTATCACTTTTTTAAACATCAGAAATTATAAAAATCTAAATTATTAAATTACATTATTTTATTTAAAAGAAATTATGTCAGTTGTGTAAAAAAAAATTAAAATTTTGTTGAAAACTTTTTAGGCTACAAAATAGTTAAATATTGAAATTATATAGATTTTGATGAGAGTATAAAACTATATTTCTTTTGGTAGTTTTTTTTAACAAATATATAATTAAAAAAGCTTCAAATAAGAAAAAAATGTATTTTTAAAATGACACTTGTGTACTTTTAGATAGATTTGAAAGCTTAAAATGTTTGACTAGAATCTAATACCCAAGTATTTATAAAATGAAATATATATGTAGAAAAATAACTTATAATAGAAGATAATGAATTATTCACAAAAACTATTGACGTTGCAGAAAAGCATTAGAATTCATTTTTAAGCCATAAGAAAATAAAAAATAGTTTATATGATGTAAAATATATAATTAATAAATATTAATTAGATTGTCAAATATATGAAAAATATAAATTGTTTATTAAAATTAATTCAAGTGACAAATATCTTAAATTAAATAAATTTTATAAATAGCTGATTCATTCATAATATGTAAACTTAGTGATTAAATATATTATATTATGTTATTATGAGTATAAAAACAGTACATCAACAAATTTTATTAATTTGTATTTTTATAAAAAAATATTAAAAAAATCCTCATGCGTAGCGTGGGTCAAAAACCTAGTGGTAATTAAAAAATATTTCTGTTATGAGACCAAAAGTTTCCATTTTAAAATTTTACCAATTAGCTAATAAAATATGGCATTGTAAAATATCTACAAGTTTTATTGTTTTATTAAACACATTTTTTCATTTTTTTTCATTTTTTTGGTAGTGTATCTTAGTAGTTGAAGATAACTGTTAAAATAGTTTACGGTCGGAGTAACGCCTCCGAAAAGCACTCCACTTACACACTCTGGAATCCATATACTGCAAAAAAATGATGACCCCCTGCTCATGATAGCAACCTACTTGTGTGAGCTATCTTTTCTCCCTTTATCGAGTTAGTCATAAGCTCCAATATGACAAGTTTTGCTCGCACAACCATTAAGTATGATGGTTACTAACAAAATCGTATGGTCCAATCCTTCCGAAAAGAGTATGTCTTCTCCTATTAACAATTGTTGTTAGTGGTGGGTCTGGTTGACCGCCGGTCTGGCCCACCAAAATTATCCACGGCCCAAATATCGAACGAATCAACTAAAGAGGCCCAGGCCCAAGAAAGGAAAAAGAATCGATATCAAGTAAAAGGAAAGGGACAGACCTCGATCGCTTTAGATAACTGACTTATCGTATCTCGGGAGAGACGAAGCTCAGTCCGATGCCGACTGATGTGACCTTTGCTTCGGCGAAAAGGGGAGTCTCCCAAGCGACCATTGGACAAAGAGGAGTGCCTGGATCCTAGGCGCATACCTACGCCTCACGAGAAAAGAGGTTTCTCCTGTAGTATATGTATGAACATTAAGTACTCGAGAAGGGGGAGAGAAAAAAGCAGTGAGAGAGGATTGCTGGAAGAACATATCGGTATAACGACCTGTTCACCTCGGAATCATCTAAAAATCCTTCATATTTTAATTTGTAATCTAAAAAGTAAAAATCGACCTCGACTCCCAATTCGTTCTTCTTCTCAGAGCATCTACTTCACATTTTAAAGAGTTTCAGACCCAAAGACTATTTTATTCTAACAAAGGATTGTATCACCTAATCAACAATTGGTGCCCACCATGGGGCTGGATTCTCTAAACGCACGAAGTAGCTCGGAAAACAATGACCGGAGGAAAGGAACCGCCGGTGAAGCTGCAACCAGACCTGGCTTGCCAAATCCACCAGAAGAGAGGAGGAAACCAGCTACAAGCACACCCGACAGCGCTACAATATCAGGCGTTCAAGACCACCAAGCCCTTAAAATAGGAATAACGTCGAGAAATCCTGGGCCAGCTAAAGAGCCCAGCACAACTACTCTCGACAAGCGTCCTACGGACGCCGACATCGATAGTTTTTTGACGGCTGTCGCCCAGTCCCAACTCGGAAAAACGGAACAGACTCCCCTATCGGAAGAACGAGCACGGGTAAATGACGCCAGCAAGAACCTCGACACCTCACCAACGAATCTCGCCTTGGGAAACTTCCGACCACTAGCGTCTCCCACTGAACCGAGCAGCATGTCAGACTTCTACCAAATGCTGGTCAATCGTATCGAGGAAGTGGCAAGAAACAGTCAGGCCGGCTTGGAAGCCTTGTCAAGAGACGTCGGCCGAACGGAAGCGCGAGAGAGAACAACACCACCTCCCACACAAAGATGGCAGGAGGCATCAGCGCGACAAGCACAACGTCATCAATTCGGTGTAAGCCCGGGGCTTTAGAGAAATCTGTTTTCATCAACAGAAGAGTCACTCGCGGCCGAGTCTATCAGGTAATCGCGATAGAAAACCAGGAACAGTCTATCAGGTCGGAGAGTCAAACCAACCAGCGCAAAGCCGACCCTGAAACGTATATCAGCGCAATGAAGATCCAGAGGCATACTGCGACTATCATCAACGTAATGGGCACGCGACCGATGACTACAGAACGTTAAAAGACTTCCTCTTTGCCAAGTTTAAAAAGGGGAGATCGACCCCCCGGGTCGGGGATCGCCGAAGCAAGGCGGACAAGGTAACACATGGCAGCGCCCCAACGGCGCAAACGATCAAATTCAGGTCGTAGCACAGGCCGACGCCTAAGCGTTAGAAAGGGATATAGAAGAACATGTCCGGATAGACACAGCATTACCCCCGCCACCTATAAACATAATAATGGGAGGCCAGCATGCAATGATTCGGTGAGATCTATTACAGAGTACGACCGCCAAAGTGCAAAGCAGCGCAAAAAGGTTTGTGCCGATCAGGCACAGTCAGTGACTATCGATCCAGATTCCAAGATGATCAGCTTCACCGAAAACGACACCTTCGGATTATACCAACCTCAAAACGACCTGATCATCGAACTAATGATTGCTGATTGCGAGGTCACTAAGATATTTGTATACATCGGAAGCTCGGTAGACCTTATTTTCAAGGAAACTCTAGAAAAATGGAGTTAAGGGACTATGCAGTCAAGCCGCGAGCCAAACCGGTAACCGGGTTTGGTGGAGACATGACGATGACGACTGGAACCATCAGACTCCCATCTATGGCGGAGGATTAACAATGATGGTAAAATTCCTCATAGTGGATAAGCTGGCAATTTATAATGCAATAGTTGGGACGCCATGGCTCCACGCGATGAGGGCCGTAACCTCAACCTATCATCAATGTGTCAAGTTCCAAGCGCCTGCCGGTCTCTGCATAATCCGAGGGGACCAGACATTGTCGAGAAACTGCTTTCTGACCGAACAGAAGTTGCGAGGAGGTCCACCGACCTGCCTCGTCGTCAAAATAAATCAATCAGAAGGATTGCCACCGCAAGATAACCCCCCACAGGAAAAACAGAGCTGGTTTGCAGCGACCCATGGCATCCCGAGAAGAAGGTGGCAATCGGAGCTGAGCTTGATCCCGTGATTCGACACGACCTCGTCGAATTCCTAAAAAGAAACGTATCGAAATTCGCTTGTAAACAGATGACATGGTCGGAATCGACCCGGCAATTACTTGCCACGAGTTCAACGTGGACCCTACATATAAACCCATGAAGCAAAAAAGAAGGAAGCTCGAACCAAAGAGGGCCAAAGCGGTGAGTGACGAAGTGAAGAAGCTAACCGAGGCCAATCGTCGAAGTCCGGTATCTGGAGTGGCTGGCCAACCCGGTAGTGGTGAAAAATAAAAACGGATCTTGGAGAGTTTGTGTGGATTTCAACGATTTAAATAAAGCATGCCCGAAGGATAGTTTCCCACTCCCACACATCGATCAAATCGTGGAAGCCACTGCGGGAAACGAGCTGTTATCCTTCATGGATGTCTTCTCCAGTTACAACCAGATCGCAATGCATCACGACGATCAAGAAAAGACGACATTCATCACCGACCAGGGGACATACTGCTACAAAGTCATGCCTTTCGGTCTCAAAAACACCGGCACAACTTACAAGCGTCTCGTAAACCACATGTTCACCGAGCAGCTAGGTCGCACAATGGAGGTCTATATCAATTTCATGCTCGTTAAATCCCTGACTGCCCGAGACCACGTAACCCGTCTGCAGGAATGCTTCCAAACCTTAAATCAGTAGGGGATGAAGTTTAACTCGGCAAAGCGTACGTTTGGAGTTACATCGGGAGAATTTCTGGGGTACATCGTCATAAAAAGAGGGATTGAGGAAAAAACAAAAAAAGATAGAAGCGATCCTCGAGTTGCCATCCCCAAGAAACCCAAAAGAAGTCCAGAGATTAACCGGACGCATAATAGCCCTGAATCGTTTCATATCCAGATCGAACGATAAGTGCCTACCTTTCTATGAGCTGCTGAAGGGCAACAAACACTTCGAATGGACCGACGAATGCGAGCAAGCATTCACCAAACTGAAAGAGTACCTGACACTCCACCAGTCCTTGCCAAACCCAAAGAAGGGGAACCTCTGTATTTATATATCGCGGTAACGAAGTAAGCGGTCAGTGGGATCCTGGTACGCGAAGACAATGGGGAGCAAAAACTTATCTTCTACATCAGTAAGACTCTAGACGATGCAGAATCAAGATACCCGACCTTGGAAAAGGTGGATCTGGAAGTCGTCGTCTCGGCCAGAAAACTTCGTCCCTATTTCCAGCCCTATTCGATAATAGTACTCACAAACCAGCCGTTGAGGACACTCTTGCATAGCTCCAGCCAGTCCAGATGACTCGCCAAGTGGGCCATCGAGCTAAGAGAGTACGTTATCGAAAATCACGGTCGAACATGCGCGGAATCTCAGGTCTTGGCAGGTTTCCTGATCGAACTAACGCCAGACCTCGCTACCGAATTACCTGTGGTGGACCGGTGGACATTGCACGCAGACGGAACATCGTCACGACACGGGGCAGGAATTGGAATCAGGCTGGAATCACCGACCAATGAAATTTTGGAGCAATCTTTCCAACTAGCCTTCTAAACGGTGAATAACGAAGCGGAATACGAAGCCCTCATCGTCGGTCTCCGTCTCGCTCAAGCAATTGACACTAAACATATCAACGCGTTTTGGGACTCACAGCTGGTCGCATCCTAGTATAGCGGAAATTATGAGGCAGAAAATGAATGAATGGACGCCTACATAAAGGTCGTTCAAGTTCTAGCAAACATCTTCGTAAGTTTTACACTAACAAAGATCCCACGTGGCGACAACACGTCAGCAGACGCACTCACCGCCCTCACCTCAACTTCGGATCCTAGGCAACGAAGAATCATCCCCGTAGAGAGCATCGACTTCCTGAGCATTGAACTAGCACGTGAGATCAATCTTATCAACGAGCAAGAAGTAGAAGCCGATGGAGGTCATGAGGCCGAACAAGAAGTCAATGAAGAGGCGAATAATGGGACCTCGCTCGCAAAGGATTGGAGGGTAGAAATATTCGCGTACATCGTGGACGGCGAACTCCCCGCGGTGGATTGGGTCTGGTCAACCCCAGGTCTGACCTACCAAAACATCCTCGGCCCAAATAGAGAACGAATCAACTAAAGAGGCCCATGCTCGACAAGGGAGAAAGAATCGATATAAAGTAAAAGGAGAGGGACTGACCTCGCTTTAGATAACTGACGTAGCGTATCTCGGGAGAGACGAAGTTCAGTCCGATGCCGACTGATGTGACCTTTGCTTTCGGCGAAAAAGGGAGTCTCCCAAGCGACCATTGGACAAAGAAGAGTGCCTGGATCCTAGGCGCAAACCTACACCTCACGAAAAAAAGAGGTTTCTCCTGTAGTATAAGTACGGACATTAAGTACTCGAGAAAGGGAGAGAAAAAAGGAGTAAGAGAAGATTTCTGGAAGAATAGATCGGCATAACGACATGTTCACCTTGGAATCATCTAAAAAATCTTCATATTTTAGTTTGTAATCTAAACAGTAAAAACCGACCTCATCTCCCATGATTAAATGTCAAATTATATGTTGACTCTATGCCTTTACACCCGAAAAAAAGTCACACAATAGGGGTCAATTGTTGGACCGCATTTTGGACTCGACTCACATTGAATGCCCATTTATCTGAGAAATAAGCTGTGTCGGACTGGATGAAAAATTATTTGCAGCCACACCAAACCGCTTATGCTTATGCTAGATTTAATGATGAATATAAGTATGCGTGCCATATAATCCCACGAAAAGACTTTTTTCAATTTAGATCTTTAATTCTTCTTGGTATTTTCTTGATAATCCCCAAAAAAAAAAACTTTTTTCCTAGTATATTTTTTTTCATTCACTTGTATATTCGTACTGATTTTTGGGGGTCGATGTCGGATTAGCTTCTTCACATCTTCAATTGGGCTTGAGTCAATTCCAGTTTGGGCTTGGTTCAAGTTGAAGTCCCATTAAGCCCACACGTGACCCAGCTGCTTCAAGTCGTCGTTATAAGGAGTCTTCTTCTTCCTCGACGAGATCATCACACCGGAAACAAAGATAAGAAAACAAAGTCATAATCATTCAAGAGAGAACGAACGAGAGAATCTGGAGATCAACAAGTGTTTACCTTTTCAGTTTTTTGCTCTTGTTGTTTGATTGAGTGTTCGTGAGGTTGAGTGATTCTTGTACTCGCTTTGAGTTCTTTGTAGCTGTGAACATTGATCAATCCACGGGTTGTGTGGAGTTGATCCTTTCTGAGATTAGTGGATCTTTGGGAGCACCGATCTCCCACGAGACATAGCAGCTGCGGCTGTGAACTCGTTAAATCCTCTGCGTCGATACTTTCTGATCGTGTTCATAGAAGATCAAGTCTCGTTCTCGGCAATCGGAAGATTCAATACCTAAAAAATTGGTATCAGAGCGTCCAAGTTAATTCCAACTAGAGAAGGAGAGAAGTCGAACAAGTAAAGGAGAAAGGTGCGCGTCACGTATCTGTTTCTTCGGCAAAGCGATGGAGCCAACTCGAGGAAAGTTCGAGATGGACAAGTTCGACGGGAAAGGAGACTTCGTAATGTGGATGTACAAGTTGCTAGGTCAACTCGAGATTCAAGGCTTGGTGTCTGTTCTTGATGAGGGTTCGACCTTGTACGTGGACTCGGAGAAGCTTGAAGAAGGCCAAGAACCGGTCTTGGATAAGAAAAAGGTTGCGATGGATACCAGAGTCAAGAATCTCTTTGGTACTTGCTTGACAGACCTTATCTTGAGAAAGATAATGCATGAAAATACTGCATACGGTATGTGGAAGTCTCTTGAACGCGATTATCAGACTAAGGCGTTGCCTAGCTGCATCTACCTCAAGCAACAATTCGCGAGTTACAAGATGGAGGAGGACAAGTCTATTGAGGACAATCTAGACTGCTTCTCAAGCTAATAGGAGATCTCGCAAGTCTCAACATCAACATCAGTGATGAGGACCAGGCCATACAGTTGCTCACCAGTCTTCCGCCACTATATGAACCTCTAGTTCATACGCTGAAGTATGGCACTGGGAAGGAGACCTTGACATACATGGAGGTTACTACCTCAGTGTACGCCAAAGAAGCCGAGTCAAAGAAGAAGGGTTTGCTGAATAAACCTAAGTCAAATGGTGAAGGGCTCTATGTGGAATCACTGGAAGATCAAGGGATAGATCAAACAGGGATGACGACAACAACCACAAGCATTCAAGAAGGAGATCAAAATCCTCAAACGGTATATCTAAATCCTCAAATAAATCTAATGATAATTTGAATGGTGCTTTTTTGTTTTTGGAAAGACAGGTCATTGGAAACGTGATTGCCCCGTAAGAGCAAACAAGAAAAAACAACAGGATTCAGCAAACTACGTATCATCAAGGAACGAACCGATGATACTTACAGCTAGTGTTGAAGATCCTAAGGACGCATGGGTACTAGATTCTGGCTGTACTTTTCATATAACTCCTAACAAGTCTGTGCTGTTTGATTTTAAAGAATTAGATGGCGGTAAAGTATTCATGGCAAATAACACACTAAGCGAGGTTAAGAGAATTGGAAAGCTACGGATCATAAATGAGGAGGGACAAGAAGTCATCCTCACAGATGTAAGGTATATGCCTGATGTGGGTAGAAACTTGATCTCTTATGGCATGCTTGAAAAATCAGGATGCACATACGAAGGAAGGGACTACAAGATACAGTTCTACAAGGGTGACAAGAAGGTCATATCTGGAAAGTACAACCAAGGCTTATACTACTTACAAGGAACGGTAAAAGAAGGGGTAGTAAACTTTGTGAACTCTAAAGATAAATTGACTAGTTTATGGCATTCTAGACTAGGTCACATGATCTCAAAAGGGATGAATGTTCTCGTTAAAAATGGTTATTTACCGAGTTCAGACATTGGTGAGTTAGGATTCTGTGAGAATTGCATCTTAGGAAAGTCTCATAAACAAAGTTTCCCTGTAGCTAAACACACCACTAAAGCTGTTCTAGATTATATTCATTCTGATCTATGGGGTTCTCCCTCTAACCCGGAAAGCTTAAGTGGTTGCAGATACTTTGTTAGTTTTATTGATGATTTTTCTAAAAAGGTCTGGGTGTACTTTCTACGTACTAAAGACGAGGCTTTTGCAAAATTCAAGGAGTGGAAACAGGAAGTCGAGAACTAAATGAGTAAGAAAGTGAGGTATCTTCGAACTGACAATGGACTTGAATTTTGTAATGCTCAATTCGATACTTTCTGTAAGGAAGCAGGTATTAAGAGACACAGGACATGCACATACACACCCCAGCAAAACGGTGTCTCAGAAAGAATGAACTGGACAATCATGGAAATAGTTAGATGTATGCTGGCAGAGACAGGGCTCGGAAAAGAATTTTGGGCCGAGGCTACATCAACAGCTTTCTATTTGATCAATAGATCACCTAACTCTACTATTGATTTCAGGTTACCTGAGGAGGTGTGGACAGGACACAAGCCGGATTTAACTAATCTAAAGCGATTTGGTTGTACTGCTTATGTTCATGTTGTGCAGGATAAAACTAGTCCAAGAGCGGTTAAAGGAACATTCCTAGGCTACCCGTTTGGAACTAAGGGTTACAGAATTGGGATTGAGGAAGAAGGCCGGTGCATCACAAGCAGAAATGTAGTTTTCCATGAAGAGGAAGTCTTCAAGGATTTAAAGCTACATAAGGATAAGAGGCACGAAGAAGGGCAAGAGGAATCTTCAAAGGCTAAGAAGAAAAAGAAGGTTATGTTTAGCTCAGAACTGATCAAAGGTCCCTATACTATAGAAGGATCCACTTCAGGTGGAGATACTGTTATGGTTGATGAGTCAGAAGGTTCAGACTCAGATAGTGGAGAAGATCAGTCAAGTGAAGGTGTTGGGGAGAGTTCAGGACAGGCTCAACCTAACTATGATGACTACCTACTTGCAAGAGACCGAAATCGCAGGGAAAACATAAGGCCACCATCACGTTATGAAGATGCGAATTTGGTTGCCTATGCTCTAGTTGCAGCAGATGACCTAGAGATAGATGAGCCTAAGACTTACTATGAAGCTATGCGAAGCAGTAAGAAGAAGTTTTGGAGCAATGCAGCAGATGAAGAGATGCATTCACTAAAGAAGAGTGGTACGTGGGTTCTAATTGATAAGCCTAAGGATCAGAAACTTGTAGGGTGTAAATGGATATTCAAGTTAAAGCCAGCAATCCCAGGTGTTGAGGAACCTAGATACAAAGCTAGGCTTGTAGCTAAGGGTTTTTCTCAGAAGGAGGGAGTTGACTATAATGAGATTTTTGCACCGGTGGTCAAACATGTTTCTATTAGACTTATGCTATCTCGCGTGGTCTACATGGACTACGAGTTGGAACAATTAGACGTGAAGACTGCATTTCTACATGGGAACCTAGATGAAAGGATCCTAATGGAGCAACCTGAGGGTTTCATTAAGAAGGGAGAGGAGAACAAAGTGTGCCTACTCAAGAAAAGTCTGTACGGACTTAAGCAGTCTCCTAGGCAGTGGAATCTACGGTTTGATGAATTCATGAAGAGTCAGAATTTTCTACAGTGCAGTCGAGACATGTGCGTTTACATGAAAGATGTAGAAACGGATAAAGCTGTTTACCTATTGCTATACGTGGATGACATGCTTATAGCATCTGGGAATAAGCGAGTGATTCAGGAGCTTAAGGACAATCTAAGCCGTGAGTTCGAGATGAAGGACCTAGGAAAGGCTTCAAGGATCCTAGGCATGGACATAATACGAGGTAGGACTAAGGGTACGTTGATTCTATCTCAGAGTATGTATCTGGAGAAGGTCCTAAAAACATTAAATATGTTTGAGGCAAAAGCAGTATCTACTCCTACGTCTTCTCAGTTCAAGTTAAGAAGCCTATACCCTAATGAGATTTCAGAAGAATTTGAACATATGAGAAATGTTCCATACGCGAGTGCAGTAGGCAACCTCATGTATGCTATGGTCGGTTCTATACCAGATTTAGGGTATGCTATTGGATTGGTCAGCAGGTTCATAACAAATCCGAGCAGGGACCACTGGGAAGCAGTTAAGTGGGTGATGAAGTATGTTGTTGGAGTTTATTCTAAAGGTTTAGTTTTCAAAAAGGATCAGTCTTTTAAGATAGAAGGCTATTCAGACTCGGACTACGCAACAGACCTAGACAAAAGAAGATCAGTTTCCAGTATTGTGTTCAAGGTTGGTGGGAATACTATTTCATGGAAGTCTTATCTACAGTCTGTTGTGGCTCTTTCGACAACCGAGGCAGAGTACATGGCTCTTACCATGGCGTCAAAAGAAGCCATTTGGTTAAAGGGAATTTGTGATGAATTGGGATTCAACCCAGGCAGTGTAAGGATACACTGCGATTCTCAGAGTGCAATCGCACTAGCCAAGAATCCAGTTCACCACGAGCGAACTAAACACATGGATACTCAGTTTCATTTCATACGGGACATATTAGCTCAAGGCGACATCTACCTAAGCAAGACACATACTTCAGTGAATCCAGCAGACTTCTTAACAAAAAACCGTACCTGGCAACAAGTTCCAGCTCTGCTGTGAACTCCTCTGCTAAACTGTCCCGCGGCTCCAGGTAACACCAAGGTATGATCTCACCTCGCATCATACACAAATATGATTTGTTAGTATGTCTTTACAGGTACAGGTTAAAGTCTACAAACAACATCAAAAGTACAAAGGAAGAAAGGAATGGTGGTGTTACCTAATCGGAGCAGACAAAGACTTCTCGGGTTTATCTGGTTTTAAGCCTGAGGAGTCACCGCATCAATGAAGGAATCTGAGATGCAAAGAGGTTTCCGTGAACTCAGGCTCGAGGTGGAGTTTACCGGAAAAGGGAAGAAACCAAAAAGGCGTTAGTAAGAGAACAAGGAAGTTTTCTCAATTCTTATACATGTTAAGCTTGAATCGTTTTGTTCTTGTTATTTCTCCTAAGTATTGTGCAGAAATAGCAAACAAGGAATCGAATCAAGTTGGGATTACCTGTTTGGAAATTTGAGTGACTCAGACTCTTGATCTCGAAGGTTAAAGTCGTGAAGGTCGACGATAAGAGAAACAGATCGGGAAGCAAGTCGTGGAGCTCCGGAAAGTACTTCGGTGAAGGTGGAGCTCACATGCAAGGAGAAAGAGAAACGAAAGGGGTTAGTGAATCTGATCCGGTTAAATCATTTACAGAAGATCCTGCTTGTCTCTTTGATTCTACAGGAAAGAAAGGAGAAGCAGACGTACCTGGATGATTTACCGGAGACGATGATCGGTTCGTCACGGCGGAGCGACTGAGAGAGCAGTCGGCGTTTCAGTTTCGCTAGAGAGAGAAAGAAACTCAAAGGGTTGCGGAGTGTTCAAAGTTGTGTTCGAAGCAGGTGGAGTTTTGTCGGATTAGCTTCTTCACATCTTCAATTGGGCTTGAGTCAATTCCAGTTTGGGCTTGGTTCAAGTTGAAGGCCCGTTAAGCCCACACGTGACCCAGCTGCTTCAAGTCGTCGTTATAAGGAGTCTTCTTCTTCCTCGACGAGATCATCACACCGGAAACAAAGATAAGAAAGCAGAGTCATAATCATTCAAGAGAGAACGAACGAGAGAATCTGGAGATCAACAAGTGTTTACCTTTTCAATTTTTTGTTCTTGTTGTTTGATTGAGTGTTCGTGAGGTTGAGTGATTCTTGTACTCGCTTTGAGTTCTCTGTAGCTGTGAACATTGATCAATCCACGGGTTGTGTGGAGTTGATCCTTTCTGAGATTAGTGGATCTTTGGGAGCACCGATCTCCCACGAGACGTAGCAGCTGCGGCTGTGAACTCGTTAAATCCTCCGCGTCGATACTTTCTGATCGTGTTCATAGAAGATCAAGTCTCGTTCTCGGCAATCGGAAGATTCAATATCTAACCGTCGAAGAATCACAAAATGATATTCTCCATCCATGAAGCTATGATCAAGTGTTCACTTATTTCAGATCCGTTTATCCCTCAATTTTCTAACCAGTTTATTGGATCTACGGAGATTAAAAATACCTCCCGACATTTGATTTTTGGTGAGAAATTTTCATAATCGAAAAAAGGAAAATAATTTTTAATAGTAACGGTTAGGAGACTGCCATGAAGAAATAATATAATAAATTTTATAAAATTGGGATTGTATTGGATTGAATAGAGATTTCTCTCCAAATGTCAAATATTTTTTACCTATTAGACTGACTCGTGGTGGACTGACTCGTGGCGTACAGACAGTGCCTTTAAGCTTTTGTCTGAAACTTAGATTTACAGAGAGAGAGATCTGTGCGTGGAAAAGGCGCAACTATTAAGAGAATCCGAAACGAAACTCTTTTATCTTCCTCAACCTTGTTCTCACTTTAATTGGTTGATCACTTTTGTTCATAAACAATTTCACACATTTAGTGTGTTCTTTTAATTCATTTGTTTTCTGGGTTTCTCTGAAACTTTAAGCTCTTATTGAAAAACCTTATCGGTGTCACTAATTCCGAACAAAAAGAAAATGGAAGGGAAAGATTTGGAATTTGCAGTTAACGGAGAGAGATTCAAAGTGAACTCTATTGATCCTTCTACGACTTTACTCGAATTCTTGCGATTCAACACTCCTTTCAAGAGTGTCAAGCTCGGTTGTGGCGAAGGCAATCTCTTTTCCCTCTCTTTTTTTTTTTTGTACTATTAAAAGGCGTAACCTTTATGTCCGGAAACAATCTTGTATGTGTAGTTGGAGTCTCGTGTTATTGCTCTCTTTTAATGTCTGAGTGTCTGCTTTTCTTTCAGACAGATTTTAATGTCTTGTCTGACCAAAAAAGTGTATTTTTTTGTTTTTGTTTTTCTCTTTCTGGTTTTAGTGCAGGAGGGTGTGGTGCTTGTTTAGTAATGTTATCAAAATACAATCCAGAGTTAGATCAAGTGAAGGAATCTAGTATAAACTCTTGTCTCACACTTCTCTGTAGTGTAAACGGTTGTTCCATTACAACATCAGAAGGTCTTGGAAACACAAAGAAAGGTTTCCATCCGATTCACAAGCGGTTCGCCGGTTTTCACGCCTCTCAATGCGGTTTCTGCACACCAGGGATGTGCATTTCTCTCTACTCAGCTCTCGCAAATGCTCATAATAACAACAACAACACCAGCACAGGCCTCACGGTCTCTGAAGCTGAAAGATCAGTCGCTGGAAACCTTTGTCGATGTACTGGTTATCGTCCCATTGTAGATGCTTGTAAGAGTTTTGCTTCTGATGTTGACATTGAGGACTTGGGGTTCAACTCCTTTTGGAAGAAAGGAGAAAGCAAAGAGGTTATGTTGAAGAGTTTGCCTCCTTACAACCCAAAAGACCATCTTGTGACAACATTCCCTGACTTCTTGAAGAAGAAAAACAATGTTCGTAATGGTTTGGATCATTCGAGGTATCGTTGGACTACTCCTTTTAGTGTAACCGAGCTTCATAACATATTGGAATCTGCTAATTCTGTTGGCTCGTTGAAGTTAGTTGTTGGTAACACGGGGATGGGTTATTATAAAGATGAGGAACGGTTTGATAGATATGTTGATATCAGCCACATTCCAGAGATGTCGAGGATCAAGAAAAGTGAGAAACGGATTGAAATTGGAGCAGCTGTTACTTTATCGAATGTTATTAATGCTTTGAAGGACGAAAGCAAGTCTTCTTCAGTTTTCAAGAAAATGGCGGCTCATATGGAGAAAATTGGCAACCATTCGATCAGGAACTCAGGGAGTATCGGCGGTAATCTAGTCATGGCACAGAGCAGAAAGTTTCCTTCTGATATTACCACTCTTTTACTCGCTGCAGATGCGTCGTTGCATATGCTTAATGGCAGGAAAATCGAGAAGGTTAAGCTACACGAGTTTCTTGAATTGCCTCCGTTATTAGACTCCAAACGAGTTGTTTTAAAGGTTGAGATTCCAACATGGACTGCTCCTTCTGGTGATCTCTTTGAAAGCTATCGAGCCGCACCTCGCTCTATTGGAAACGCATTGCCGTATTTGAACGCTGCTTTCTTTGCGAGAGTGTCTCAAAGAAAAGGTGTAATGGTGGATAAATGCTTGTTGGCATTTGGCTCTTATGGCGGTGATCAGTCAATCAGAGCGACAGAAGTTGAGCAGTTCCTGTCAGGTAAATTGCTGAGCCACAGTGTTTTGTATGAAGCTGTGAGTTTACTTAGACGAATCATAGTTCCTGGCAAAGACACCTCGCACCCCGAGTATAGAAAAAGCTTGGCTGTTGGATTTCTTTTTGATTTTTTCTATCCATTGATTGATAATGGCCATAGAATACGTAGTCTTAAACATAGTAACGGCCATGTCGATCCCGCAAAGTCTCTTCCCTTACTCTCATCTTCACAACAAGTGTTAGAGAGCAATGAATTTCAGCCTGTCGGTGAAGCAGTTATCAAAGTTGGAGCTGCATTACAGGCTTCTGGTTAGCTCTTATACCTTATGTTTTGTCATTTTTAGTACGCTTAATCTATGGCCTGACACGAGCTTTCTCCCAGGTGAGGCTGTTTTTGTTGATGATATTCCGACTTTACCGGACTGTTTACATGGAGCATTTATATATAGCACAGAGCCTTTGGCTAAGATTAAAAGCATAAGCTTCAGTGAGAATGTGACTCCGACAGGAGTTTTTGCAGTTCTTACTTTCAAGGACATTCCACAACAGGGACAGAACATTGGTTCCAAGACAGTTTTTGGACCGGGACCTTTGTTTGCAGATGAGCTAACTCGATGTGCTGGTCAGAGAATTGCTCTTGTGGTAACTCCAAATTACTCTCTCTCTCTCTTTTTTTTTTTTTTTTTAATTCAGGCTCATCTTTCTTTGCATAACTAATAAGAACGTACGCGGCTTTGCAGGTTGCAGTCACACAGAAACATGCAGACAGGGCAGCAAAACTTGCAGTAGTTGAGTATGATACAAAGAATGTAGAAGAACCGATATTAACTGTTGAAGATGCGGTTAAAAGATCTAGCTTTTTCGAGGTTTATCCAATGTTATACCCTGAACCAGTTGGTGATGTTCTACAAGGAATGAAAGAAGCTGATCGAAAGATACTCTTGTCTGAGGTATCACAACTCTCTCTCCAGATTTTTACACACAGACTTTTGTAGTTACATCCTTAGCCTCACATCTTATGTGTGTTTTTGAAACTTGGTTGTATATCCAGCTCAGGCTCGGATCACAGTACTTCTTCTATATGGAGCCACAAACAGCACTTGCCTTGCCAGATGAAGACAACTGTGTGAAAGTGTTCAGTTCATCTCAAGCACCTGAGTACGTGCATTCGGTAATCGCTACATGTCTTGGCATTCAAGAGCATAACGTGCGAGTCATCACCAGAAGAGTTGGAGGTGGCTTTGGCGGTAAAGCTATTAAGTCAATGCCTGTAGGTATTACCGCAAGTGGTTTCTTTTGCTGGTTTCTTCTCTGAATCAAGATCCTCATTCAGTTTATGTTTCAGGTTGCAACAGCATGTGCCCTTGCTGCTCACAAGTTGCAGCGTCCTGTTAAGATGTATTTGAATCGCAAGACCGATATGATAATGGCTGGAGGAAGACATCCGATGAAAGTGACTTACAACGTTGGTTTCAGATCAGATGGGAAGCTCACAGCACTGGAGCTAACAATGCTAATAGATGCAGGGATCGAGCCGGACGTAAGCCCGATCTTGCCGCGGAATATAATGGGTCCTCTAAGGAAGTATGACTGGGGAGCCTTGTCATTTGATGTAAAAGTGTGCAAGACGAATCTTCCGAGTAGAACAGCGATGAGAGCTCCAGGGGAAGTACAAGGTTCATACATTGCAGAATCCGTTATCGAGAATGTAGCATCTTCTCTTCAAATGGACGTTGATGCGGTTAGAAAGATAAACCTTCATACTTACGACAGTCTCAGAAAGTTCTACAAGAACATTGCCGGTGAACCAGATGAGTATACACTGCCTTTATTATGGGACAAACTTGAGATATCTTCAGAGTTCAAGAAGAGAGCTAAGATGGTTAAGGAGTTTAATACGTGTAACCTATGGCGAAAGAGAGGGATCTCTCGAATACCTATTGTCCATCAAGTTATGCAGAGGCCAACACCGGGAAAAGTAAGCATATTGAGCGATGGTTCTGTTGTTGTTGAGGTTGGAGGAATTGAGATAGGACAAGGATTGTGGACAAAAGTACAACAGATGGTTGCTTATGGTCTCGGTATGACGAAATGCAAAGGAAGCGACAAGCTGATTGAGAGAATACGAGTTGTTCAGTCAGACACACTCAGTTTGATCCAAGGAGGTTTCACTGCCGGTAGTACAACATCCGAGAACAGCTGTGAAGCCGTCAGGCTTTGCTGTGTTATTCTTGTGGAGAGGCTGAAACCTACAATGGATCAAATGATGATAGAGAATTCAGGTTCCGTGACATGGAACTTGCTTGTTCAACAAGTAGGTAGCCTAGTAATAATGATTTTTATATTATCAAAGACTCTTCATGACTTCAACTATAAAGTTTTGAAATGTTTCTATCGTCAGGCGTATGCTCAGTCTGTGAATCTATCGGCGAGTACATTGTATACACCAGAGTTTTCTTCCATGGAATACCTCAACTATGGGGTTGGAGTCAGCGAGGCAAGTCACATGGCAAACTGTTCTTTGTTTAAATTGGAAAATCAAACAAGAATCTTGATTTTGATTTGCAGGTGGAGGTGGACGTGATGACAGGAAAAACAGAGATTTTAAGATCTGATATCATTTATGACTGCGGCAAAAGTCTTAATCCTGCTGTTGATTTAGGACAGGTTAGCTAAAGCTTCTCCACACATTGTTCTTTCTTGTTTCTTTTAAGTCATTTCGTGAGCTAAGTAGAATGATTTTGTGAGAAAGATTGAAGGAGCGTTTGTTCAAGGAATCGGATTCTTCATGATGGAAGAGTACACTACAGATGAGAAGGGGCTTGTGGTGCAACAAGGCACTTGGGACTACAAGATTCCTACGGTCGATACCATCCCTAAGCAGTTCTACGTTGAGATGCTCAACACTGGACATCATCAAAACCGTGTTCTCTCCTCTAAAGGTACATTGCCTTGCGAGTTTATCCATATTGTATTTTGAGGGTCTCCATTTTTCATACTCAACAAACTTCTTCATATGACATATAGCATCTGGTGAGCCACCTTTGCTTCTAGCGGCTTCTGTTCATTGTGCAACTAGATCAGCCATTAAGGAAGCTCGGAAACAGTCCCTTTCGTGGAAGTGTAATGATGGGAATAGAGATGAGTCTGATTTTGATTTCGAGTTGCCAGTTCCAGCTACTATGCCCGTGGTAAAGGGTTTTTGTGGGTTGTATAGCGTAGATAAGTACTTAGAAGGGAAGATCTGCGGGAAATAAAGACAATTCTCGTTGCTGCTTCTTTAGAATGTTACTACAGTGTACACTGTACACAGTGATGTTGTCATTAAAATCTCATAAAAATAAGTATTTAGGAGCGTCTTTATACATAACTTATGCTGCGAGCTAATGTTTTCAAAGCATGAGCTTGTAAAAGGATAGATGAGAAGAGAGAATAAAGTGAGAACTTGTAAAAGGGCTTCATTACTTTTCTTTTAAGAGATCAATTTCAAGAGGTAACATGGAGACGCGTAAAGAAACCAATCTTCAAAGTGGTGAACTTAGATAAGTCTTAAGGCATAATGGGTTTCGCAATTGATTTTTACTTGAGGCGGTATGAAGTTTGATTCACTCAACTACCAACTTTCTTAGAAATGTTTATATTTACTATTTTTTATCCATAAAAATTATTTGGGGACTAATGCACCCCTCTCCTATCCGTCGGTGCGTTTGTTTCCGAAGCAAATGATAGTCCAACTCAATTGATCTATACTCTCACCGTCTCACGTAACTCTAAATGGAAGCTATTTAAATGGCAGTAGTTCTATCACATATTCCTTCTGTTTTGTTTTAGTTGTCATTTTGAAGCTATGCACATAGATTAAGAAAATAATTAATTTCCTAGTTTTTCAATACAAAACATCATTTAATTATCTACCTAATTATAATTCAGCCAATAATAAAATAACTTATACAACATAAATAATTATAAAAAATAAAAAACTAATAAATTTTGCATTGGAAAATAAAAACTACAACTAATTTTTTTTTTTTTTGCTAAATGGTAACTATCATTAGAAATGAAAGTTCAGGTGATACAAAATATATTACAATTTGTTTAACCTAAGAAGATTGGTCCCATGGCAAAAAAGCAAAAAAACATGGAAGCAAAGGATTCAGTATTTCGATACCTCTGCTTGGTAGCATTAGAATCAAGAAATAGCGATAAAGAGATTGAAACCCTTAGGAGAAATTGAAGCAATGCTAAGGCCACAAGAGAGACAAAGAAAAAAGACTGAAAAAACGCTAACAAAGCCGAGAGGAAGCTATTTCATCTGGTAACGGGTAACCTGAGAAAAGAGCCTTACTCAACGGAGGCAGGAGAGGCCCGATCAAAGACAGCCCTCAAGATCTAAGAATCGACGCTCAACTAACACAACTAGAACCAGCGCTCAGACAGGACTACACTAACTAGCGGAGCTTAATAGATGTTGCTCACTCTGCCAAGATACTTCCCCGATGTCAGCAAACACAGACAAACAGCATCACCACTCCGAAGCCTTACTCTCTCCTCCTAACGCAATGAAAACGAAATACCAATCCGAAATCCAACAGCCTCCAACTGGCCGCAAAAACATACAAAATACTCCAGGGAACAAACAAACTCATGAACCCCATACCAAAGCTCGAAGAGTCGCAAATGAGGGAAGAGCCAATGATGAGTTACCATGGGGAGACAACGCATAAGCCGCCACCCAGGAACTGAATCAAATAACTCTCCAAACCGCAACCACCAAGGAGCTTGATAAGGGAAAACACGACAGCAACACAAGAACAGAAAACCGGAGAGAGGGGGAAGCCACACACAAAGACTTTGACCGGGAGAAGAGTAGAAAGAAGCCTAACCTGCCTCCAACCCCAACTCCAGCTTGAGCCAACCATCCCCAAAAACTTCGGTAGACTTCACCAAAGGTAAGACGGAGCAAGACCACCGGGCTAACCTCAGAGAATACAAAAAAAAACCTCATCTCGAACGGTGCCTGAATCTCGTCCTCGAAGAACCAAAACCACCGACGAGATCTAGACGAGGCTGTTCACCACTCCGAGCTCCACCACCAGAAAGACCAACGCCGTGACAAAGCTGATATGAACCTGGATGAGCTTGGACTTAAACCGGAGCAAGAGGATGATGCACTTGGAGCTGAACCTGACTTGGAGCTTACGGAGGGAGCTGAACCTGACTTGGAGCGGACGGATGGAGTTGAACCTGACTTGGAGCTCACTGGACCAATGACAAGATCTAGAACCAAGGCATTGCACAAGACCGTTGAATCCCTACTTAATCAAGTAAAGAATCAAGAAGTTCAAATTCGAATCTCTACTCTAATTTGTATTCAAGTTGATTAGTATTTGGGTGGGAATGTTTAGTGTGCTCTTTTCCTTGTCATGATCTTTTTTCTACTCTGGGTTTTGGTCATGACAAGGTTTTTAACGAGGCCTAAACATTTCCCTTATCATTTCCCAAGTACTAATCCCTCTCTTTGGACCGACCTTAGTCTATTTTCGGTCTTTTGTCTTTTAGTTGCTACTCTGCGTTTTGGTTTAGGGTTAGAGGAGCCTGTTGCTTGAGCCCATAAGTACTCTTGTGTTGGCTCTTTGGCCGTTATCTATCTTTTATTCAAACTCTCGAAAATAGATCATCTCTTAAGGTGTGTTATATCCTTAAGAAATCCTTACCGAGCCTTTGTGTGTAATATCATTGGTTTTGTAAGTCCCTTAGTCGGATTCACCATCATTCGACTCAAGGTTCATCTCTATCTTCCTTCACAAACAATCGCTTCTATCCCATCCGAATCCAACCAAGTGACCGTTCATATCCATCACAAACCCTAACCTTTCGATCCATTCCATTCTCGTGTGTTCGAAAGCTTTGCTAGAGTCAAATCCGTGGGCAAGTTTATATTATGCCAAACGAAGATCCTCGGCACGAGCCTCGCAAAGGAGAAGAAAAGGGAGAGGCGACGAGAACTTACCAAATCCAAATCGAATCTCGCAGAGACACACCGGAGAACCGCCGCCGAACCACCGGAGAACCGCCGCCGAACCACCGGAGGAAGCCTCAGAAACAGAAAAACAGAGAGAAAGACATGAGAAGAGAGAAAAAGAAGGAGCCCTCTCACAGCACCGGACGAAGCCGGATGCCGGAGAGGCAACGAGATCTGAAGACGGAGGAAAACTCTGATTTGCTTTCGAGAGAGAAAAAAAAAGTGAAGCGCGTGTTTACAACTAATTTCTAGCAAGATTTTAACTCTAAAACGACAAGCAAATGAAACCGGAGGGAATAACATATTTGCACGCCGTGTTGTTCTAATCTTATAGCCTGATGAACGAGCAATTCATTACAAGAAAACACAGCTCTTCTTGATGGCATTTTGGACGACATTCAATATGTTAGAAAATTTTGACGGATTACCAACGAGATTCTGAAGAAATAAGAGTTATCGGAAATCAGTCAAGATTTTTTATGAGATTGACCGAAAAATGGTTGGAACTTTTAAGAGAAATTGGTCTGTTGAAAAATCATAACTAGCTTTCGAAGAAAATATTATTTTGCTGTTAAAAATTTACCGAGGAAAAGTTCCATAAAAATTCCCGATAGATTTCAAGGATAATCATGTTCGTTAATACATTCATTTGAAATATTTGTTTGATAGCAGTTTGAAATTTTAAAATGAGTAAGACAAATCTTCTACATGTCTTTCCACCTTCATTCACATCATAAATAGAATAAAAATAAACATCCACAATATGTTCTTCAAACCCTTATGATTATAGTTGATCGTGGATGGAAATATCTTAGTATGACCCAACAACGAATCAATTGATGGTTGAGTCCAAATAAGGTGTTGAGGAGTTTATAACATTTGGGTTAGACAATAGCACGACATTTACATACAGTAAATGTATTCTTTGTAAAAATTGTTGGACAATATAAATTAGTCTATGTTACAGAAGTATGGAATCACTTGTATAGAACTTGATTTATACATGGTTACAAAATTTGGCACTCGTATGGAGAAATGATTCAATAATGAAATATTATGGTCACTTCAAATACTTTGGATAGTATTTTAGGTAGACTAGAGGAAACAATAAAATAGTAGATGTAGACATAGTTACTATTCAGATGGTGAATGATGCGTTTCATTGAAACATAGCATCATATAGAAAGTTGTAGTTGATCTTGGATTGATGTGTCAGATAATATATCAGTGTCCTGACAATTGTATGATCTACTGAAGAAAGAATGAAAGTGTCATCAATTGGTTTGATTGCCGATAGATCCAAGTGTTGCTATAGGAATTGACTCATTCAAATTAGCTGAATATGATGATGTTGGATATCCAAAAGAGTCCATTGTGATCGAGTTGCATGTTTGTTAGATAAATACATAGATATTTGATTCTAATATCTACCGCCATAGTAACCAATAAATCTACAAACTGTGATTTATTTGAGTAAATTCAAAATATTAAATATTTCTACTGTCAAAAAATAAGTTTATCAATTTATTATAAATTTAGAGAAAATTTGGGAAAATACCTTAATAAGAGTTTTTTTTTTGAAAAATACCTTAGTTTTTTTGGATTTTGAAAACTACATTTTTTCTGAAATGAAATGACTAAATTATCATAGAATGGAATTTATAATTAAGTTAAATAAAATGAATTTTAAATATTAAAAAGTAGAAAAATTAAAATTTTATATTTTGATGTTGTTTCATATAAAATGATAAAAGTTCTTTTATTCTTTTTTTTATAAATATTAATTTTTCTTTTTTCCTGAACCAAAATATTATTTATAACCTTGATCCATACATGGTGATTAATTATATTTTATAATCTTAATATTTATTCATCACAAAACTTTATTTCAAAATTATTGTCAATTGTTTGATGAAGTTAGATTATAAGTGGGATATTAAAGTTTTTTATATAATCCAAAAATAATTCTCTTTGTTTAGATATAAAATTTAAAATTGAAAATATAATAATCCATTTCAAAATTAATAATTTTAAATAATTAAGATAATTTTTATATCAGCAACAAATAAAATAATATTATTTTCAAATTTTATTTTTAATTTATAATGATCTAATAATGTTTTGTTTATATATGGTCAAGATAGTCTTTTAACATATAAAAAGTGTATTTTTCAAAATCCAAAAAAACTGGAGTATTTTTCAAATATTAATTCTTAAATAAGACATTCTGCAAAATTTCCCATAAATTTAACACCACTAAAACATATGGTCATATACTAAGGGACCAAAAGTCTATCACCAAAGAAAATAAATCTACCACCCAATTTTAAACTACTATCAAACAAAATAAATATGCCATCGTTAGATATCCAAATATATCTATCATGACTTACAATAAATCTATCACAACTTAATTAATTTACTGTCACACAAAAATAAGAGAGATTTTTTGAAATGACTTATTTTGAGACATTAATGTGAAAAGAGACCTACCGGAAAAAATTGTAGAAATAACCCATTTTGGTGTGAAATTACGTTTTATCCTTTAAGGAATACTAAACTCAACCCCTTTAGGGAACAGTGAACCCAAACAAAATTTGTCTACCGTACTCTGCCCTTACTCTGCCTTAATATGTGGGTCATTTCCAACATTTTCTTTTTGGATGGATCTCCCTTAATATTAATGTTTGAAAATATGTCATTCTGACATATTTCCACCAAAAATAAATCCACTAGTCTATAAAGATAACTCTATTATTCAACTAGTAACTGTATCATGAAAAATAAATCTACCACCAATAACCACTAAATCTACTGTACCAAAATATGTCTACCACATCGAAAACAATAATTCTACAAAATAAATTTATCGTGTTAATAATAAATATACATTTTCTTTAACCAATCTATCGACTGAAAAATAAGTTTACCATAATAAATATATCTGTATATTAATAAACCTACCATAACTAAAATGGCTGATTTATTTTTTTGGCTCACATAAGTTTTAAAATTTATGCTTATGTGTCAAGAAAATAATGACATTTTTGTAAATGTATATTTTGTCAACAAAAAAGAGTGAAAAATATTAGAGACTCTTTTAATAATTATGAAAATTTGGTATTACTTTAGTCGAAATCTAACCTTCCAATGTTATTTTAGTAAATCCTCCCTTTTTGACAAAAAAAAAGAAGTAAATCCTCCCTATTTTTAAATAAAATTTACTTTTTAATTTAAAATAAATATTATGCAAAAAAACCATGGTCATGGAAACATGGATGTATCCTTTTCTATATTACATGCTTTGTGAGAAAGAAATCAAATTTACCTTTGTGATTGCATTTTTCTTGTCTTACATTCGTAAAACAGGATCGATAGAGTTACATTCGTAAAAACAGGATCGATAGAGTTCAAAATTGATTGTTAAGAGACATGTTAGCTAACTATTCATTCCTATATGTTCAATCTAAATTCTACTTGATTTGAAAGTTTTACTTATGAGGATATAATGTCCCACATCAGAAGTTGGAAGAAATCCTAACTAGTATATAAAAATATGGGCTAATCCACTCATTGCCAATTAGTTTTGAGTTGGAAGTCTGATATGTTGGGATTTTTACCCTTTCTAACCCCTTTTATCTAATTGTTTTCTAGAGTTTTTGAGTGTGTATTAGGAGTTTTAGGTAGCTTTGGAGCTGAAATTGGAGTTTGGAGCATTTGGAACCTTTGGAACAGAAAAGAATCAAATTTGAAGAAAAGAAGGAAAATCTTATGAAGAATCACTAACTCCAATCGATGAGCACATGCTCGCGGATTTCGGCCACCACGTGAGCACCTGCTCGCCGCGGAAGCAAACAAAGAGAAGGGTTTTACCCTAATGATTGCCGCCGACTTTAAGAAGCCCAGCCTTCTTCCAGCCACCTATGACACCTAATATAAATACTCTCCCTAGTTTTAGTTTTTAGATATCTTTTTGAATCTTATCTTTTTATCTACCTTAGAGCTTTTTGGGAATTATTTTGTAAGGGAGAAGATCTCAAACTACAATTTGGAGAAGATTTCTGAACCCTAGTACTTCTTATTTTTAATATCGATTTGATGCATTCTTTTTATTCATCTGTTTTATTTCTTTCATCTTTGATTATGTCTGAGTAGATCTATTAGTTAGGTTAAGGTTTTCAAAGGAATTCATGAGCTAGGGTTGAACACAAATAGGGATCAAATTTGGTAGTCTTCATCTAGGTTGTTCTTAGTGCTTAAATCGATTTGGCCAATCTATTTATGATCTTAGGTTTATCTAGACAGCGAGAGTTGCTAGGTTGCTAGGTTGCTAGAAGAGATCTAGATGAGCGATTTATTCATTACCTGCGAGAGTAGATGTATTGGAGAATTGTGAACAAATCAAACTTGATCATTAATGCTTATCCGCGATTTTGATACCAACGAGAGTTAGGATTTTTAGGTTGCTAGATAAAGTTATTAGTACCACGAGAGTGGATTAATATTACCCTTGTGTTTTGAGTTCTAGACTTGTTCTTAATAAACACCTGAATAGTTGTTTGACCTTGCTCTGAATTTCCTGCGAATTGTCTTGACCTAACGCTTGCTTTAATATTGTTAGAACCGATTTATTTGCATAACTTGTTAGTCACGATTTCATCAACTCCATTATCGAATCTCTTAGCTCTTGATTTTAGCTCATTAAACCATAGTGTGAACTTGGTCTTCGTGGGATCGACCCCTAAGTACTACTCTGATTTGTTGTGCACTTGCAGTAGGAAATAGGGTTTAAAACTCGTACATCAAAGTCCATAGAACTTAACATGGTATCAGAGCCCGATCCACGTTATCCAACCCGATCCGATTCATAGTTAATCCAACCATCAACAAGCAGGGTCCGTAATCGGTGCCATCGATCCAAGCCCGAACATTTCGAAATTAATGGTTAAAGAGCCATCATCTCGAGGAGGCGTATTAAGATATAATATCCCACATCAAAAGTTGAAAAAGATCTTAACTAGTATATAATCTACTTATTGCCAATTAGTTTTGAGTTGGTTCTGATAGAACTTAACAATACTCACCTTGAAAAGGTTAATCAATATAAAAAGTTCGGTTCATCTTCTACTTATAAAAAAAAATCAAATATAGACTAAAGGTCTTTGTCATATCCTAAAAGTATAAAGTAATTCACGTTTTATAAAAAAAAATTGTATATATATATATATATATATATCTTTTGTCAAATTCTACTATATATTCTCTATAAACATTCAACTCAATATAAAGTAATTTGAAGATTTTTGGGCAGCACGATTAAAGTTGTCTTTTTTTGTTGTATGCAAAATATTTTGACTTCATTTAATCTGGACTTTTGCATTAAAAATCTACAAATGGTGAATATATTATCAAAAGAATCTTACTAGAGTGATAAGATTCCCTAATTAGGTTACTTTGAGATTTTTAAAAAGGAGAAAAAGATAAAGAAAAGGTCGTTCCTCGTTGTCTCGTAATGCATGCAATTGCTGACTTTTGTCATCGCTCGCCAAGAGAACACTACTGTTATATATTAGTAAAATATGTTTTTCCATTTAAATATCACGTATGAGCTTTAGCATATGATATCTCTTTGATTTTGCTTTGCATTTTTTTTTTTTTGTAAAAAGATTTTGCTTTGCAATGCGATCTTAATATAATCTTTAATTTACAAAAAGACAAAGTATCTGCATATATTAAAGTAATTCGATGTGTATATATATATTAGAGCATAAACCAGCTCATCAGCTCGAGATAAAAAATTTAATATATATATATATGAGTGCAATTATTTGTTTTGGATTTATCAAAAAAAAAGAAGTTATCTTCGTTGGAATGTTTTGCACTGATTAATGTCCTAAACACATGTACATAGCTAAGCAAGCTGATTCTCACTATTTGATTATGTACTACACTGAACACTCTAGAAGATTGATCTCCGCAACGTGTAGAATTAAGGTTATCTCAAATTTAAAATTTAATTTTTTTTGTTCTATTTAAAAACTGCTTTTTCTAAAATTTAATATAATATTCACATAAGTTTTTAATTAATATTTTTAATATTTATAGTTCTTGTAAATAGATAAATATTATGTTTTATTTTTTGATCAAATATATGTTTTTTATAAAATAATGATATGGTTATTAGCATACTAGATAATGACATCATAAGTAACAATACAGTTGAATTTAATATCAAATTTAGAGTTCAAATATAATAAGTCTATTAAATTTAACAAGTTCAATGGAAAGAAAGGACCGTCGGCTCATTTTGTTTCTCTTATGCGTTAGTATATTTTTTCTGAATTCTACTTATCATAAAGACCTAAACAATTAAAATAATTTTGTCAAAGAATAAATCCACAAAATGTATGGCTCTGAGGCGACTTATTTGTTCGACAAATAAAAAAAGAACAACGAGAGACTATTCTTTGAAAAAAAAAAAAAAACAATTTGCGTGGTCTAGATGCACAGTCTTTATTTGACATCCAACTTAGTCACAAAAATGGCAAATTTAGTGTCAAATACAATTAAACCAAATTAGCTACGAATTCTATAAATAACCTCGAAAGTTAGTTGCATAATTGGTGACGAATAGATCCCTAGCAAATCTTTTACATATGCTATGTTCTACTTCTTATAGTCATTCATGTCGTTGCTAAGTGGTTTATGTGACCATTAGTTATTATAGTGACGTATTGATACGATTTTAATGTCACATTATTAAATTAGTTTATCATAAAAACAATGAAATTGTCTAAGTCCAAACTTATGTATTTCATTTTAGATCATACGCATCAATTAGGTGTGATGTCTTTACAGAAAATAGCAAAATATATAATACATGTGGATTCTTAAATCTAAATCCAAAGATAGTGTTATAAATGGTAAGAAAACAAAATATATCTTTTGATTCGCTTCCAACATCTGGGCATTTGGAAAGGGGTGGGCAAAAAAACCGGATCTGAAGTCCAAACCCGAACCCGATCCGATATAAGCAGTTTGGTACGGGTATGGCTAGTGTGAAATAACCAAACAGATCTTGAGTAGTATGAAATTGGATATCCGAACCCGAATGGATATTATCCGATATCCGAACTAAATCCGAAGACATCTGAATATCTAAAACATGTTAGATAATAATCTTCCAATATTCCTTA
>CM021247.1:13301057-13333557 GCA_010577795.1 Isatis tinctoria | reverse complement strand
AACATAATTACATGGGTTTTTTTCGGGAATTCACCCACCAAAAGTCTCTCAAGCATGAAAGGTCACTTACTTGGCAACAAAAGTACTCAAAGTACATTTTATGGTTAAACTTTCTTAAGATATTAAGCATGAGTTACAGAGTCCGCAAGGACCAGGGAATAAATACATCTTGGTAATTGATTGTACGATTCAAATAAAATATGTGGAGGGAAATTTTCCTTAGCAATCCGATCTGCAGCCATATTATTACCCCGTGGTGTCCAAGTAAACTTGCAGTCTTCGAATTTTCCTCCCCACAAACGTATGTCTCGAATCCAGTTATGAAGTCCAAAGTTAAGTTCTTTGCCAATGATCAGATTGTGAGCTGTTTTATTGTCACCCTCAAATATAACTTTTCTGCATCCTCTGCTCCAAGTATGTTGTAAAGCTTGTAAGAGACATTGTAGTTCTGCCTCCAGAGGTGTTGTAACTTGTCTTCCTCGTCCTCTCCCTGCTTCTAGAAAAAGACTATGTGAATCCCGTATAATCCATGCTCCTAAGCTCTGATTTTGGATATTCTGATATCGACAATCATAGTTGCATTTGATATAGTTTGCATCGGGTGGTGTCCACTGCGTAATGGTTGAGTTGTTTCAAACTGTATTTGGTGTTGTAGACGTAGTCCAAGTTGCCAGCCATTCGTTCGAGTCATTTACTGCTTTTTGCAGATCAGAAGACCATGTACTCGATTGTTTTTGATAAACAAGGCTGTTTCGACTTTTCCAAATGCGCCATAGAATCTAGATTGGTAGATGCCGTTCTGTCTCCGGTAAGGAATGATTGTTGTGGCATTGTAGAATCATTTGAAACAGAGCATAAAAATCTCCAATAGATTGTCAGAGTGAAGAATTTGAAATCTGAGCTCCTCTCCAAATCGCTTGTGAGTAAGGACGTTTGAAATAAATCTTATCCTCATGTGTGATTTACAAGAAATGTTACAGAAATTTAATGAAAATGATAGAATTTCATTAAGAGTAATTTAGACTAAACATATATGTAGACATAACAGTTTCAATACACTTGATCACATATGATTATGTAGAGATAAATTACCATAAATAAAAATATATTAATTAATTAGATACGTATCCAAACAATTATAAATAACAAGTCCCACTTCTCTAATTAATTAAAAACAAAAACAAACTAATAAAACAATATATATATATATATATTAGATATTAAATCAAATGATAAATATGGTTAAATAATATAATAAATCAGTTATTTTTATAAACCATAAAATCAAATTTTGGTAAATGTACACATAAAGTAAAATAAAAACATATGTATGTAACTAGTAATAACTTACGTAATATATAAAATATAAAATTTATAAATTAAAAAAATACTGCGCTCACGCGCGGATCGATATCTAGTAAGTGTTTCATTTTAGAATCTTTCAAAAATAACAAAAGTGGAAAGGTAGAAATAACATTAGATTATCCACAAAAATATATAAATGAAATGAAAAATATGAAACTAGTCACCAATAAAAAAATGGCAGCGTAAACGTTATTTATTTATTTTGATTCTTTTATTTTTCTCATGTTATTTATTTTTTTAGTTGAGTTTTATTATATTTATCCAGTTTTTTCTTATTTATATTTGTATTAGATTTAATTTTTGATTATTTAATTACTAATATGTATCTATCTTTTCTCTTTCAAAATCGGACAAACTGATTCTTATATTTTTATTTGAATTAAATTTATCTTTCTAATCATATTTGACTTTCTTTTTCTCTATATTGGCCCTGTTCTTTTTTACGAAAGCATCGTCCCGCAGCGACCGTAAATTCAACATATCACCAAGCTAAACAAAGCATATGTGAAACAGTTTTTATAGACGCTGCCGCAGATTGGAGGAGTAATATAGACGCTGAAATTCTTAGCGGCAGCTGCGTTTCTTTATTTGCATCTCCAGCAATTGATCGGTGACTGTTTTAATAATTAACTCTATTTATCTTTCCTCCATCACCGTATATTTTTGTTGTCGCTGCCGTTGGCCGCAGCGTTCCTAAAAAGAACAGGGCCATTCTCTATTGAATTGACATAAAAAAACAAACTAATTATTTTAACTCTTTTTCTATCTAATTATTTTTTTGTCAATAATATAAAAAAAACTAGACATTCAAGTCGATGGATTAAAACTAATATGAACTATGCATGACGAATAAGTTCGAGCACTCTATACTAGTGTGTCCGTTCTTGTATTATGACGAATAAGTTCGAGCACTCTATACTAGTGTGTCCGTTCTTGTATTGGTTATGTGAACTTAGTGCAATAAATTGTCAAAAAAACTCCTTGTTTCTCTAAAACTTCTCTAGGTATATATAAATAGCAGACTATTCCATTTCCGTCCTATCAAATCAGAATCTAGCTTTAATCGATGTTCCTCACCATCTGTGCTTCCTTCCTGCCACCTCGCTTGTAGGAGTTTCTCTATTGAATGATAGCTCCATGAGATCTTCCTTTGTACCTCACAATGTAAGTTTCTAGAGTTCTATTTTTCTCACTGTTTTGGTCAGGGAATAACGAAAGAGACCTTTCATTCATTCATTGTTTTGGTGAATCCGTGTTTCACTGCAAGTGATTGAGAAATTTTGAATGTGGACAAGATTTGACCAGCGAGGTAGTTTTGATTTGATTGTACTAGTTCCTTCTTCTTTTTTTGTGTGAAGCTCTTGTGTTTTTGTGTTGTTTGTTGAATAATGTGAAATAGAATCGTACTGGCTCTGGTTTTAGTTTGAATCTACAATAGGGAAATGATTATGTTACTATTCACGAAGCAGTATCTTCCTTGTATCTAATACTAGCTATGAATCTCTCAGAGCATGTTCAATCCAAAACCCCTCATGTGTTTCTTGTTTTTTTTTTTTTTTAACACTTGGTTTATAGATGAAGAAAATACCAGAGTTTGCCGGAATAGAGAAACAACAGAAAAATCTCAACAACAAAGTGAAAAAAAGGATACCAATAGGCATCATACACCAGCAACTAACACGAAAGGTAAGGGGTGGAAACAAAGATCAAAGCAGGAACGGCCCCGAAAGAGAGTCCATCAGGTGACATTAGACAGCATTTGCTTCAGATTCAATGAGAGGCTGTAACCAAGAAGGACCATTACTAGCCACATAAGACTGACCACGCCCATCCCGGGTGACACTAGAGGCGATCTTGTCTGCTACTTCATTCTTGGATGCGCAGACATTGGAGAGACACCAACTGTGAAAGGTTTCCAGGGCAGAGAAAACTCGCTCAACCAGATGTTGGAAATGTGGGAATAACCAAGGTTGAGTCATTACTTCCCGGACATGAAAACAGGATGATTCAAAGATAACCTTGCGAAACAGGAGGTCACGTAAGGATTCAACTGCCCAGATAAAACACCAAAGTTCTGCTTCATAAGTGGAGTAGAGACTCGAGTATGCTCTGCGGCTGTGCAACAAAGGAGTGCCAGCATGGTTACGGACGATCCAAGAAGCGCCAGTTAGCATATCCGGTCTCAACCATGAGCTGCCGATGTTGCATTTAATGACGTTCAAAGGTGGTTTAGTCCACCTACCCACCGGGAACCTTGAAGGTAGCTCGATATTGGGTTCGTCAGAGCATACTAGATGAAGTTGAAACCAAGTTTGAGCATCCGAAAGCGCTTGAGAAGCTGAGATTCGTGGGGGAAAGTGAGCATCATTGAAGACACGATTGTTTCTCGCTTTCCAAATACTCTAGAGAATCCAAGGAAACGATAGTCTAAGAGGCTTAGGTATGCTTGAATTCTTGCTACATGCAACAAGATGATGAAAGTTTAGCAGAGTAGAGTTGGGGGAGAATCCCATAGGAGGAAGCGGAAAGGATGATTCGGACCACACCTGGGAGGCATACGGGCAGACAAATAAAGTATGACATACCGTTTCCGATTCCAAACCACAAGCTTGACAGAGATCATTGATGGGAATACCCCGAGAAGCGAGTCGTTCCCTGACGGCCAAGGCACCAGATAATGCGCGACACATGAAATGCTTCAGTTTGGGCATTGTTTTTAATTTCCAGAGGTCATTCCACATTTTCTGTTCCAGCGGAGCAAGGGGAGTTACATGAGGTGACTGAGTTTCCTGCATCAATTCCAAGAACTGGTATCCGGATTTAGAGCTGTAGTTCCCATCTTTTGTCAAACACCAACGAAGTGAATCTTGGTGCTCTCTGGACACTCGAGTACGTAGTACAAGCTGGATGTCTGCAGCATCAATAACTTGGCTAATTAAGTTTTCGTCCCAACGCCCATAGTCATCCATTATATCAGAGACTGACAGAGTTAGGTCTACAACCGAGGTGGGATTGTATTTTGGCGGGCGAGGGATAGGGTCCATTAGCCAATTGTCAATCCAAACACGAGTCCGATCACCATTTCCAATAGAAGTTATGAGTCCGGGCTTCAGAAGGTCTCGTCCGTGCATGAGACTTCGCCAGGCATAAGAAGGACGGGCTCCAATACAGCACTCCAGAAAGGTACCATTCGGGAAATATCTGGCCTTCAAAATACGGGATAGTAAGGACTCCGGATCAGAAAAAAGACGCCATGCTTGCTTAGCCAGTAAAACTTGATTGAATTTTTGAATATCCTTGAAACCTAGCCCACCCAAACTCTTAGGTTTACAGAGTTTTTGCCAGGCAACCCAGGATATTTTCTTTTTTTTGATTACCACTACTCCACCAGAACTCCACCAAAGCACTAGTGAGCTTAGAGCAGACGTCTATAGGTAATTTGAAGCATGACATCGCAAACACTGGAAGTCCCAAACCAACCGATTTAAGAAGGGTTTCTTTACCACTCGGAGAAAGAGCTTTAGCATACCACCCGTTTACACGGCTCTGGAGATTCTCACGTAAGAAACTAAGGATTTTGCACTTAGAACCACTAAAACATTCCGGGAGACCCAAGTATTTACCTTCACCACCTTCAGAATCTATGTCCATGGCCGTTTTGATAGATGCCTTAACGGACTCTGCCACTTTTGATCCAAAAATCAAAAATATTTTGACCCAAGTGTTTCTTGTTTAATATTTAAATATAAAACTTGTTTTAAGAAACTTATTAAGAATATTTTGTTTTCATTGCTCTATTCCAGAACTCCAAAAGGTTCTTAAAAAAAATTATTATTCTTGAGAAAGTGATGGATGATATTGGACTGTGAAATAAATCAGGTCATAGCAGAATCTAGATCAAAAGTAATTTAGGTTGATAAATGATGAGGAGCTAAAACCCAGACCGATATTTACAACATGGTTGAGCAAAAAACTTGCAAGCCCAATTTTTAAGCAACTTACAGCAATGTCTGCACAACCTCGAACTGATAATTGATTGTAAGTTGTTTAATCCATTCAGAATTCAAAGAGTTGGAAACAATTTCACTGCAGAACAATTCTGCAAGTGTTCCGTCCCTTCCTTTTGTATAAATGATAGCGAGTTAATTCTGCAAGTGTAGCCGGTGGCGGCGGAGCAAGTAGTCCCACCAACACCGACCAATCCACCACCACCACCGCCATCGGTCCAGCAGCTTCCCATAACTCAAACTGGATCGAGCAACAGAGAACCATTTTACGGCGAGTTCACTGAAGGAGAGGAAGTAGATTTGAGGAGTGAGAAGAAGAGTTGCGAACGAACACTCGAGACGTGAAAAGTTTATGTTTTTTTTTTCTTTTTCTTTGTCACAAAACAGTGGTGGTGAAGGCACGTGTCCCATGAGAAACGATTCTTCTAAATCCTTATCTGGGAATCGTTTCTATTATTTAAGAAACAAAAAATTATTTTTTTATTAAATTTAATCATAAAAACTGTTAAGAACCCATTCAAATCCTAGGTTGATCATGCTCTTATGTGCAATCCGCATAATCTTTGTCTTTGGCTTCTCCGAGTTGCTTGTTCTTACAATTTATTTTATGATTACAACTCCTTTTATGAAAATCTTCACCTGTCTTCAATTGTTCTTTTGAACTAAACAAAAGATGAAAGAACTCTATCTCGTAAAATTCATTTTCATACGCTATTTTTCTTTTTTTTCTCAGGAAACAACCAAATTGTTATCATCCTCAAAACTATCTCAAATATGGATTAAGGATCCGAAGTGTTTGACAAAAGCTGATTACCACTGTTACTACAACAATACATTTGATGATGCGCATAAACCCTTAGCTTATGCTCATGTTTCAGATTGCACCAGAAAGTTTTCATGCTAGTTTGTCTACTCTCGTATTGGGTATATATGTGTGAAATTAGTGCAATAGAAAGTTGTCCAAAAACTTTTTGCTACTTTAAAACTTCTCTTCATATACAGAAATAGCAAACTGCTTCTTCTTTTTCTGCAAAAGTAGACTATTCCATTGGTTCAGATGTCATTTTCATCGTTTTCGGATAGTCTGTTGTGAAAATAAGTGATATAAAATACATATATGTTGTGAATTATTTATGATATAAGTATGATTTATTTATGTGTTTGTATTATATAATTATATTATATTTGGTTTGTGGAAGAGAGAGGCTACGAGAGTTTAAGGAGAAATATAGTGATAATATTTGTTTCTTGTTGTTACTTCTTTTTTTGGGATCATTCAGTTACAAAGGCAATAACTCATTTATATAGAGGAGTAATGAGTTGGTTGAGGTAAGATATTTTACATCAAATATTAAAATAATGTGAATGGATAATCACCTAAACGTGTTTGACAAAACACGTTTTTCAACACTCCCCCTTGATTATCCATTTTGTATTACGTACTGCCTCGTTAAAAATCTTATCATGGAAAAACCCAGTGGGATAAAAACCATGACAAGGGAAAAAGAGTACAGTGACGTAATCTCCCCCTGAGATGACAGATGTAGTCTTTAAATCATAAGTCACGTAGATCGTGTTTTCTGAATTTAGTTGTTGGAAGCGCTTTCGTCAATAAATCGGCTGTATTGTCACTTGAACGAACATATTGAACATCCACTTCTTGATTCTTCTCGAGTTCTCGGATGTAAGAGAAAAATTTTGGAGGGATATGCTTCGTTCTGTCGCTCTTGATATAATCTTTCTTAATTTGGGCAATTCATGCAGAATTATCCTCAAACACTTTTGTGGGTTCTTTCTTCGTGAGAATTCCACTTGATACTTGTATGTGATGAGTCATTGATTTGAGCCATAAACATTCCCTACATGCTTCGTGAAGTGCAATGATTTCTGCATGATTTGAGGAAGTTGCAACCAATGTTTGTTTTTGGGAACGCCAAGAGATAGCAGTTCCGCCAATTGTGAAGACGTATCCAGTCTACGATCGAGCTTTGTGCGTAAATATCCTGCATCTGCAAAACCAACCAAACCAATCTCGGAGTTTCTCGGATAAAATAATCCTAAGTCAATTGTACCTTGAAGATAACGGAATAAATGCTTTATTCTGTTCCAATGCCTGCGAGTAGGAGATGAGTTATAACTTGCAAGCAGATTAGTAGCGAAAGCTATATATGGTCGATTACAGTTTGCAAGATACATAAGTCCACCTATAGCACTCATATAAGGTACTTCTTGACCTAGTATTTCTTCGCTATCTTCACAAGGAATGGATCTTTGTTAACATCAAGCGTTCGATCGACCATTGGGGTACTCAAAGGAGTCGCTTTATTCATATAAAAACGTTTCAAGATTCTTTTGATATAATTTGAGTGATGCACAAATATTCCATCTCGGAGATGCTCAATCTGGAGCCCAAGAAAAAATTTTGTCTGCCCTAGATCTTTCATTTCAAATTCTTCTTTCATATGAGTTCTTGCATCATTAATATCCTTTTGAGTTACAATTATATTTAGGTCATCAACGTATACAGGTATGATCACAAAACCAGATGATGATTTCTTAATGAATACGCATGGGCATATCGCATTGTTCATATAGCCTTTTCTCAACAAATATTCACTTAAGCGATTATACCACATGCGTCCGGATTGTTTTAATCCGTAAAGTGATCTCTGTAATTTGACCGACCATATTTCTTTGGATTTTGAGCTTAATGTTTTAGGCATTTTCATCCCTTCGGGGATTTTCATGTATACATCATTATCCAGTGATCCATACAGATATGCTGTCACAACATCCATAAGGTACATATTTAAATTTCTAGATGCCGATAGACTCATCAAGTACCTGAATGTGATTGCATCTATGACCGAAGAATATGTCTCTTCATAATCAATTCCTGGTCTTTGAGAAAAACTTTGGGTAACAAGACGGGCTTTGTATCTTGTTATTTCATTTTTCTCATATCTTTTCTGCACAAATACCCACTTGTACCCAACTGGTTTTACATTTTCAGGCATTGCGAGAGTAGGTCCAAAAACAGTTCTTTTATTAAGGGACGATAATTCAGTTTGTATTGCCATTTTCCATTTCTCCCAATCATGTCTTTTCTGACATTCTAATATGGACCTTGGATCAGGATCATCATTTTCTTGATCAATTTCTTTAGTTACGGAAAATGAGCATATTCGATCATCATCTTTTATTTTATTTCTAATACATAACTCTCCAGTTTGGGCGTAATTGATGGAAATCTCATATTTTCTGTTTCTTTTTCATCATCTCGATTTTCTTCCTTTTGTGGTTCTTCTAGAACCTTTTCACTTTGTTCTCCCAAATTCTTTTTCTTTCGTGGATTTTTATTTTTTGAACCCACTGGTCTCCCCCTCTTCAACTGAACCCTAGGTTCATTTGCTAAGTTCCTGTCAGTCTGTTCTTCATGAACAATAATTCTTGAGGGGACATTAGCAGCAGGTATATATGATTTTGTCACTCTTTTTGTATCTGTGAACGCATCTGGTAATTGATTTGCCAAATTTTGCAAATGTACAATTTTCTGAACTTCAATTTCACGTTGTTTCGTAGGAGGATCAATGTGTAATAAAGATGGTGTGCACCATGTAATATCTTTAGGAATTAATTTCTCCCCCTAAAGCTGGAAATTCATCCTCATTAAAATGAAAATCAGCAAATCTTGCTGTAAACATATCACCAGTTGTTGGTTCAAGATATCTAATAATGCTCGGTGACGTATACCCAACGTATATTTTCAATCTCCTTTGTGGTCCCATTTTTGTTCTTTGCGGTGGCGCTACTGGCACGAAAACCGCACATCCAAATACTTGTAGATGGGATCTATTTGGATCTTGGACAGTTGCTAATTGTATTAAGGAGTATATATTAATAGCACTCGGTCTTAGTTGGATTAGAGCTGCTGCATGCAAGATAGCATGACCCCATACAGAAATTGGGAGCTTTGTTCTCAATATTAATGCTCTTGCAATTAATTGCAACTGTTTAATCAAAGACTCAGTCATGCCATTTTGTGTATGAACATGGGGAACTGGGTGCTCAACATCAATCCCCATTGACATACAATAGTCATTAAATGTTGATGAAGTGAATTCACCAGCGTGATCAAGCCTTACTTTCTTAATTGAATGTTCAGGGAATTGTGCATTCAACCTGATAATTTGGGCAATGGATTTTGCGAAAGCCGTATTTCGTGTGGTCAAGAGACACACATGTGACCATCTGCTAGATGTGTCAATTAATACCATAAAATACCGAAATAGCCCGCACGGTGGATGTATCGGTCCACATATATCACCATGTATTCTCTCTAAAAATATAGGAGATTCATTCCCAATTTTAGCTGGTGATGGCCGAGTTATAAGTTTTTCTTGAGAACATGCATTACATAAAAACTCGCCCGATTGCAATAAATTTTCGTTCAACGGATGGCCATTAGAGTTTTGCACAATTTTTCGCATCATGATTGAACCAGGATGTCATAGCCTTTCTTGCCAGACTTTAAACGTACTAGTAAACTTTGAGTTTACTGTAATATATGATTCAATCATATTTAAATTTGTGCAATATAATCCGGAGGACAACATTTTAAATTCTTCCAATATATGTTTCCTCTCCGATGTAATGCAAAGATACTCAATGTCATTTCTACTCATAGTCTAAATATGATATCCATTTCCACGGATATCTTTAAAACTCAACAAATTTCGGTGAGAGTATAATGCACCATTAATTTCGAACTTTGTTCCCCTTGGCATTGAAAAACTGACTCTTCCAGAGCCCATAATAATTTTTGCATTACCTGATATAGTACTCACTCTTTCAGCGGAATCATGCATTTTGAGATAAGATAAATATTTTTTTATTATTAATAATCGTGTGCATTGTAGCACTATCTGCAAGACATATATTTCCATCTCAAATTTTGACATTTTCTGAATCATAAAACATATATTAGTAAATATTTAAACAGGAAGACAAAACTTTGAAAAACACTTATATTATAACAAAAACTATTTTTTAAAAAGGTAAATAATACATTAAAACGATTCAACTTTTATTCTTAAAAAGATAACCATATCACTTGGATTTTTTCATTATAAGTTGATGTTCTCGGGATCAATCATGAAATCTGTAATGTCGAGATGAGTGTCATCATTCAGGCCATGTGAGGAAGATCCGGGTCATTCGATATGAAGTTGACTTCACTTTCTTTTTCATTTTTCTTTTGTGATTTCTGGTACAGATCGACAAAATGTTTTGGAGTACGACAAACACGTTCCCAATGCCCCTTCATGCCACATCTGTAATAGGCATTTGCAGTTTGTTTTTTCACTTCCCGATTATCATCATTTTTAGGGAACTTTTTATGATATCTTTCAGAACTTGAGTTACTTTGACGGAATCCTCTTCCTCGTCCTTGTCCACATCCTCGTCCACGTCCACGACCTCGGTATCTACCGCATCCGCGTCCATGCTCTTGCCAATTATTGTATCTGGACGATGCAGCATTCACTTCTGGTAATGGTGCAGATCCAGTTGGACGAGCTTGATGGTTCAATGTCACGAGCTCATTGTTTTTTTCCGCAACAAGGAGTACTTGCATCAACTCCGAATAACGAGTATATCCTTTTGCTCGATATTGTTGTTGCAGGACTACGTTTACAGGATGAAAGGTGGAGAGTGTTTTCTCTATCATATCATAATCACTTATTTCCTCTCCATATAATATCATTCTCGATGTAATTCCAAACATCGCGTAATTAAATTCACTAACACTTTTATAATCCTGTAAGCGGAGATTGATCCACTCGTGTTTGGCTTTTGGTAAGATCACATACTTCTGGTGATCAAACCTTTCCTTCAATGATTGCCATAGATCTGCAGGATCTTCTTTTGTGATATATTCGGCTTTCAAACCATCATGAATATGGTGGAACAGGAATATTATGGCCTTTGCTTTTTTCTCATCTGACGTCGTTTCCGACTTATCAATGGTTTCAAGGAGCCCATTTCCTCTTAAGTGCATTTTTGCACTTACTGCCCATGTCATGTAATTTTTACCCGCTATCTCAAGGGCATTGATTTCGAGCTTTCCAAGTTTGACATAATGACTGTATAAACAAATTTAAAGCATGATTAAATATCATAATTTAAATATGAAATTTAAAAATTATAATTCAAGACATAATTTAAATTGCAGAAAATCAAAAATAAGTGCAGATGCATAAACCCTTTTATTAGCACATTTGTTTTAATTTCTTAAGTTCAACAATTAATGAGACAAGCGATTACAATAAATATTAATGCATAAAAATATAATGCAACGGTAATGATAAATTCTTCGAAAATAACAATTGCACATAAAGTTAATAATATGCGAATCATCTTCTTTTCTTTTCTTTTTTCTTTTTCCAAAATAAAAATTATTTGAAGAATATTTGATGAAAACTTTGATGAGAGAAGATGGAATAAAATGAATGAAGAATGAGTATATTTATAGATCAAAAATTACTGTTCATAACCGTTGTACTAGCCATTTGAAGAGTAAAAATATTTCGAAATTTACTTTTGTGACCGTTGAAAAAGTTAAATTTAATAATCATGTAGTCAAATATTTATTTATCATATTATTATAGTAATAGAATTATTTATAAGAAAATAAATACTGAAATAAGACATAAATTAAATGCAAAAATTTAATAGCATGAATTTAGATGTGAAATTTAAATTGCAGAATAATTAAATTGCAATAAATTAAATTAATTTAGGAGGCATATCCTACCATAAATTCAAGGAGGAGGTATAACCTTTCATTCCATAAATATTTGATCAATGAAGAGGTTTAACCTACAATTCCATAAAATGATCAAGGAGGAGGTTTAACCTTCCACTCCATTAATATATGATCTGAGGAGACACAGTCTACCATGCGATCATTTCAGAGAAGGCAGTGTCATTCTTTCCGTATGAACATAAAATAAAAAGAATAAGTGAATAAATTGAACATAATTTAAAACCCACCTTTTCGATATAAGAGCACTCGTGCTGTGAGAATATATCCCACATCGGAAGTTGAGATGGGACTTAAGTGATATATAAGGGGCTTGGGCCAATCCACTCATTGCCAATTGATTTTGAGTTGGAAGTCCAGGAAACTTAACATGGTATCAGAGCCTGAACACACGCTCCCCCACCCGAACCGATCCGGCCCATTGAAAGAGGCCCGATTAAATTGACCTGAAATTGATCCTCTAATGGATATTGTCGAGACTAATGGCTAGATGGGCCATTGTCTCGAGGACTCGAGGGGGGAGTGTGAGAATATATCCCACATCAGAAGTTGAGATGGGACTTAAGTGATATATAAGGTATTTGGGCCAATCCACTCATTGCCAATTGGTTTTGAGTTGGAAGTCCAGGAAACTTAACACGTGTTGATAACGTGTTGTGAATTATTTATGATATAGGTATGATTTATTTATGTGTTTGTATTATATAATTATATTATATTTGGTTTGTAGAAGAGATAGGCTACGAGAGTTTAAGGAGAAGTATAGTGATAATATTTGTTTCTTATTGTTACTTCTTTTTTTGGGATCATTCAATTACAAAGTCAATAACCCATTTATATAGAAGAGTAATGAGTGGATTGGGGTAAGATATTTTACATCAAATATTAAAATAATGTGAATGGATAATCACTTAAACGTGTTTGACAAAACACGTTTTTCAACAATATACAATATAAGTAGATTTTTTTACTGATTCATTTGATTGAGTTAGTTTTTTTTAATCATATTTGGTTTCTTTTCCTTTATTAAACACACATAAAGAAAAAAACTTACTATTATTTTTTCTCTTTTTCATTTTATTTGCTTTTACTAATTATAATTTATTTTTATGCTTCTAGAAATTCAATTGACTACGACACATGTTACAATCATGTTAATTAATAACTTTTGAACATCAAATCCTATATAATAAAATTGCAATATAATAGTATATTAAAAAGTCAAAAATATATATTAAATACTTCTAGAAACCATGAAAACCCTTTTAATCCAATGGTTTGACCAAAATGTTAAAAAAATACTTCTATATGAGGAGGTATAGAGTTTAATTCTAAGAGCATATGATTTCTGCAGATTAATGAAGGTAAGCCAAACATGAAATCTCCAATTTTATGCAAGTAGAAAGAGCCGCATTAAGGTCTTACATATTAAGGATATATTTGTCCATATATCGAGTATGTTGTAAGTAAATTTCTTCTGTCCTGGACCATTGTGGAGAGAGTAAAATTTTTTGTTGAAGAGTTGTCGCTGTAGTTTTTTTTATAGTTTTAATAAAAAGAAACATATGAGACGACAAGAAGTATTCTTAGAGTATCACTGCAACGAATGAAAAAAGAGAGAGAACAAACAAAGTATCTCGCTAAAAAGAGAAAAACAATGAAACAAAGAGTGGGGGCCAAAGGAAAAAGAAGAGATGAGGAGATGAACTGAGAGAGAGAGGAAGAAGGATAAACATTCGCCTGTTACTGCAAACGTTCAAGGAAATGAGCTTTTGGTTTTAAGGGTTTTGTAACGACACAAAATAGTAGGAAACTTTTTCCGTGATAGTTGCCAAACATCAACAACCACAATATCTGCAAATGCAGTACTTATGTGTAAACAGTAAAACAAATGAATATTCTAAGCGACACAAAATGGTATAAAATGATTTGTGTGATTGTTATCAAATACCAACAAATACAATCGCACACGAACATAAAATCTGCAAATGGTAGCGAAAGAAGCAATCACCGCCCTATTAACGGACTTGACTGGTAAAAACAATTCATACACAAAAAATTAACAAACAATGACCAGTTATCTACTATTAGCATCAAATGATCTGAGATAAGACAAAAGATAGAGACATCAGTTAAGAAAACAAAGGTATAAGAATAACATCTTATAGATTCTATCCAAAATCACGTCGTTCAAATGAATCCATATATTCATGTCTTTTCTTTTTACCATTTGCGTAAGGCTTAACACTTTTATAACTAAGATGATCCTGTATTCATGCTTTGTGCAGATTAGTACTTCAATCATATAGTGGCTCAAAGAACTTAAATGAGTTGAGGATAGTACTAAAAGTAGATTCTGATATGTAATTGTCGACACTTGTATTATAAGATACATCTCTAGCTATTTCTTATAAAACTGAGAATTTCGCACTATTAAATGCTCAACCATGAAAAATGTTATTTGACAATCGCAACTTATTCTATTAAAACGTTTTCTTGCAAGTACATGTCCAATTCATTACTTAATCATTCGTCATGTTACAGAAATAGTAGTGGATCAGGGATGGATTCATGTGGGTGGGGGGGGGAATGAGACTTTCCTTTAATTTAGTTGGTTTGTTTCGATAGGGTTACGTGTGGCTCTTCAAGTTAAACCAAATCTGATTGCGAGAGCAATATAATAGGTTTCTACTCGCTTTGCCTTTCGCCATTACACTGAGAGAGGTTAGTATCTTCATTAGGCTTAGCCTATAGACTAGAGTTCTCTCTAGCTTAGATATGACACATAGAAATTATTGGAAGTTTAAGGTTTTGTTGTCTTATGTTTTTTTTTTTCGGAGCTTTTGCCTCTTAAGATATCTATGTTTTCGAACAGTTTTTTGAAAACATCTATTATATTAAAACATGATCATATCTACTTATAAAAGGTTGTTAGACCTATTCATTAGCTAATTACTTTTTTGGTCTCACCTAATATTTTCTTAAACAATACAAGATAACATGAGATACATATTAAATCAATACAAAATCTCAGAATATCTTTTTAAATCAAAATAAATCAAGATTTCTTTTTAAACATATTTTAAAATATTAGAATCTAAATTTTATGCAAAAAGATTTGATTAATAAATTTTAGTTTATAGTTTCAAAAACAAAATAATTATTTTAAATGAATGTTTTTCTTTAAAACTATTTTAATCATAAAATCAAATTTAAGTAAACATAAACACCAATTGTTTTTCAACATATTTTTCTACATGTGAATATTATGAAAATAATTTACAAATTAATAATAATATTTGAACCTACAAAATGAAAATTTTACGTTGTTAAAAATTAAGAATATTAGAAATTAGTCTGATCTATTTTAAATTTAAAAAAAAATACAAATATTAAGAATTATTAAATATTTATATTATTTGATTATATTGTGGACGAGTTAAGATTAATACTTTTGTATGATTGATGTCTATTTTGGGGGGAGGGGGGGGGGGGGGTTATGATAATGTAAATGAGACTTTCCTTTAATTTAGTTGGTTTGTTTCGATAGGGTTACGTGTGGCTCATCAAGTTAAACCAAATCTGATTGCGAGAGCAATATAATAGGTTTCTACTCGCTTTGCCTTTCGCCATTACACTGAGAGAGGTTAGTATCTTCATTAGGCTTAGCCTATAGACTAGAGTTCTCTCTAGCTTAGATATGACACATAGAAATTATTGGAAGTTTAAGGTTTTGTTGTCTTATGTTTTTTTTTTTTTGGAGCTTTTGCCTCTTAAGATATCTATGTTTTCGAACAGTTTTTTGAAAACATCTATTATATTAAAACATGATCATATCTACTTATAAAAAGTTGTTAGACCTATTCATTAGCTAATTACTTTTTTGGTCTCACCTAATATTTTCTTAAACAATACAAGATAACATGATATACATATTAAATCAATACAAAATCTCAGAATATCTTTTTAAATCAAAATAAATCAAGATTTCTTTTTAAACATATTTTAAAATATTAGAATCTAAATTTTATGCAAAAAGATTTGATTAATAAATTTTAGTTTATAGTTTCAAAAACAAAATAATTATTTTAAATGAATGTTTTTCTTTAAAACTATTTTAATCATAAAATCAAATTTAAGTAAACATAAACACCAATTGTTTTTCAACATATTTTTCTACATGTGAATATTATGAAAATAATTTACAAATTAATAATAATATTTGAACCTACAAAATGAAAATTTTACGTTGTTAAAAATTAAGAATATTAGAAATTAGTCTGATCTATTTTAAATTTAATAAAAATACAAATATTAAGAATTATTAAATATTTATATTATTTGATTATATTGTGGACGAGTTAAGATTAATAATTTTGTATGATTGATGTCTATTTTGGATTATTTTGTCAAACGGGTTAAAAGAAAAATTATCATATTTCAGTTATGAAACCAAATTTTGAATATTGTAATATGATTAAAAGAATCTATTAACCTGATCTATAAATGATACATATAAATCTTTAATTATATTTTTATAAAATATAAGAAATTATACTGATTTATTTTCCGTTTAATAAAGAATATTAAATATTTTTTATTTTTATTATATTATGGACGAATTAAGACTAATAATTTTTATGATTGATGTCTATTTTGGATTGTTCTATCGAACATGCAAAAGATTTAGACTACTGTTAGACGGGTTAAAATAACAAATTATCATATTTCAATTATGAAACCAAATTTTAATATCGTAAGATGAATTAGAAGAATCGATTAACTTATTTTCATTATAAACATATAGAAAAATAAAGTTAAACCAATTAATGCTAAATGATACATATAAATCTTTGGTTATATTTATATAAAGAAATTAAAAAATGATGAAAATATTAAAAACAAAATATTATAGACGCAAAATAGATAAAACTTACATTATATAACATTTACAAAGAATATTCGGTTAAAAATCAAATATCATAATATTACTTTGAAAATCATGATACAACATGATAGCACAAGTTAAACCATGATCCGAGTAAATTAAGTTTCGTTGAAAATCAACATATCTAAATATTTTTAGAATTCATTTCATCTTAATATATAAATTTTCTTATTATTATATTATATTATAATTAAATTGTAATACTTAAATATTTCTAATTATATATTTGAAAAATAAACTTTATACTATAAACTCATCCTTCGCTAAGCACGGGTTAAAATCTAGTAGATATCTTAAGAGTAAGGGCTGTGCTGCGGGTTTGGGTAATTTAGTTTAATTGGTTCAGGTATTTTTATTTTCGGTTAGTTTAGCTTGGATAATTTTTTTATGAATTAAACCGAATAAAAATTTGGTTCGTTTCAGTTTGGTTTCCTTTAGTCCGGTGAACAAAATTCTGCCAAATTAAACCAAAGTTTTTTTTGTTTTTGGTTAAATGTCGATTAAATTCTGGTTAGTTTGGTTCGAAATTATGGATATGATTTTGATTTGGTTTTGTATAAATCGGTATAATTTGGTTAGATTTTTGTAGAACAAACTAACCGATTACCGAACCGAACCGATAACTGAATTTATTTTGTAAACTTGTTGATCGATTTACAATCTATAACCGAACTTAAACCTAAAATAAAAAAAAAGTTTGGTTTGCTTCGGCTTTAAACGGCAGGGCTATTTTTTTTCTCACCTAAAATGATACTATCCCACCAATTCTGTATTTGGCTAATGTATCCTTAAATGCTTCATTGATAAAATCAGATTAAAAGAAAAGAAGACTAGTAAAACACTATTCAAAAATTACTAATCAACACTTGTAAATACTTTAAGACGCTATATTTGAAAAACAGACTCGCTACGATCTTTTGACATTGACTTTTGACTATTCTTTAAAATTGAGTATTATTCTTCTTTCACCAACTCTTTCTCTTTTTCTTATTACAGCTCTCTCTTCTTCCTCTTCCCCGCAGAGATAGAGAGACAGAGACAGAACCAGAAGCCATGCCGACGTCCATACTTTCCGTCATCAACGCCAATCTAACAAGTACAGTATCATGCAGGTCCAACACCTCCACTCGGTCTTTCCCGAACGTTCCGTGCCGTCGGATTGGCGCCAGTTCTGTGAACTGTTCGATGAAAACGTCGGAGGCTGACCGATCGGTGAAGCTGAAGAACGGCAATGACTCGCTAGAGATATGCAGAGTTATCAACGGTATGTGGCAGACGAGTGGTGGATGGGGGAAGATCGACCAAAACGACGCCGTCGATGCAATGATCCGATACGCTGATGCTGGCCTCTCTACCTTCGACTTGGCCGATATTTGTAAGTATCTATAGCCGTTCAAATTTTATATATGGATGCCTTTTAATTTTTTTCAGCTTTTTTTTTTCTTTTGTAGGCCAACGATATTATTATGAAGATACAAAATTTCAGTAGTTTTTACACTTTCTGACATTCCGAAATCCGAACAAAAAAGAGAAAAAAAAAACATTTCCACATAAAATTAGCTTATAGGGATTAACGAAGTGAAACAGAGTTCTGATAACAAAAGACTCGAACTCAAACATTTTGTGTTGAGATTAATGATATAATTGTGATTGTATTGATGTTTAGATGGTCCTGCTGAAGATCTTTATGGCATTTTCATCAATAGGGTTCGTGGAGAACGTCCACCAGAGTACTTGGAAAAAATTAAAGGGTAAGTCAATAATGTAGAGATCAAAACTCAGTTCCAAGCCAATATATCAGACTTTCTGTATAAGAAAATATGGCTGTTCTTGTGGTGCAGTTTGACAAAATGGGTCCCTCGTCCAGGGAAGATCACAAGCAGCTATGTTCGTGAGAGCATCGACATGTCTCGGAAGAGAATGGATGTGGCTTCTCTTGATATGCTTCAGTTTCACTGGTGCTTCTCTCTTCACATAATTGTTCTATACTCTTATTTTTAAATAAAACCAAAATGCTTAGCAGTTTCTGTAGTGACCATGTTCCCTATGTGGTATAGGTGGGATTATGCGAACGATGGTTATCTTGATGCACTGAAACACCTCACTGACCTAAAAGAAGAAGGTAAGCAATAAGAGAGGTTACATATATATGTCTCCTTTCTTGTGATTATTGGTCATATGTCGGCTTTCTTAAACTATGTTTGGTCAGGTAAAATCAAGACTGTTGCTTTAACAAACTTTGATACAGAGAGACTTGAGAAAATCTTGGATAATAGAATCCCTGTCGTTAGCAATCAGGTGAACACGAGTTTGGTGTCTGAACTTTTATGCCTTCCTCCAAACCCTTTTTTATATATTTTTGTAAATCTCTTTAGCAATTTCTTTCTAGGTGCAACACTCCATTGTAGACATGCGTCCTCAACAGAGAATGGCTCAGCTTTGCGAGGTTACAGGCGTCAAACTCATAACGTAAAATCAATTATTATACTCTCTGGAAGATTCTTGTCTGACTTCGTCCTCTTTACAAACTGACATAACCACACATCATTGATCCTTTGAATGCAGATATGGGACAGTAATGGGTGGTCTCTTGTCGGAGAAGTACCTTGATACCAATCTCACCACCTCCTTGAAGACTCCTTCTCTCCAAAAGTACAAAACGGTAAGTGTTCAACCGTTCACAGGTTTTTACAATATTCCTAAATTGTATGAGTTTAGGATTCATCATAACAGTATCATCCTACTATTTTTTTACAGTTTTAAAGATTTTTGAAAGTTGCATTACAGGTGGTTGATGCATGGGGAGGGTGGGATCTATTTCAAGTTTTACTTCGAACGATGAAGAGTATAGCCACAAAACATGGAGTCTCTATTCCGACAGTGGCCGTGAGATATGTGCTAGATCAGGTCTCCTACTCTTCCTTGTATCACACGGATAATGGATTACTCTGACTCTTAAGGCCAACCTGGTTTTTGATTTGTTTTGAAAATTGGAAATCTCATCGCAGCCAGGAGTTGCTGGATCAATGATTGGGGCGAGACTCGGGTTAGCGGAACACATACAAGACACCAACGCTATATTCTCATTGGTATTGGATGATGAAGATGTTAATAGCATAGAAGAAGTTACCAAGAAGGGTAAAAATCTTCTCCAAGAGATTGGTGACTGCGGAGATGAATACAGAGGCTAATTATGTCGTAGATACTCAACTCATGTAATTACATTTTCATGTGTAGAGAATCATTTTACAATAATAAGATTTTACAATAATAAGACTTCTCTGGGCTGTATTGATTCTAAGCCCTTTGAGGAGTTAAGGACAAATTTTGTAGCCTTGGAAGACTTTGATAGCAAATTGTTTTCTTAGCAGATGCATAACAAATGAGACAAATCTACAAATTGCAAACGCAATCGCGAATGAAGAAGAAAAGAGAGAAAACACACACACAATTTTATCAAGTAAATCGATTTGGATTATTTTCTCGTCAATATGTTGGGGTCTTTTAAATAATTAATTCCAACCAGTGGGTCAGTTTTGCTATCAATAAACTAGAAATGTCTTAGTAAAAGCTTTATAGACAGTTGCATGTGTTTCATATATCAAAAGTTGCGCTGTAGCACAAAAGTTAAATTTACTATGGATGCAAATGGTTGTAAACAAAAAATATCAGAGAAATAGAAAAGTGGAACCTAAATAAGTGGAATTGAAATTGTTTCTGCTGGATTTTTCTCCTCTAAGTAGTGGAACAAATTCTAGAGAAATTAGACCATTTTTTTATTATTATGTGGGTTCCATTATAAACTAGAAGAATACAAATTTTAGTTAAATGGTAAACAGTTAGAGGAATTCAGAGTAATAGTTAATTTCATCCATTTTTGTTCCTCTAAACTGTCAACCATTTGCACCCTATGTGTCTCATGGAAATTCCGGGTTGGAAGCCCCGCAGCGGAAAATTTTTTTCCCTCACAATTTTAAATTTTTTGTTTCAGTGGAATTCGTAAATATTGTTATAAATAGGTTGCATGTGTCTCATAAATCAAAAGTTCCGCTGTAGCACAAATGTTAAATTTCATAAGTGAAATTGGAAATTCCGGGTTCGAAGCCCGGCAGCGGATATTTTTTAAATTTTTTTTGTTTCAATAAAACGGCACGCAAGTATACATTCATGTGATTCACAAACGACTATCTCTGTTCGAAGAAATTATAAACCGGTTCAATAACCAAATCTCAATCGTGATTCAGTGGAAAACTCCCAAATCATAGAACCGATTGACCATCGGAGCCGTTGTGAACCGAAATCTGAATCTGATCGCCCTTGCTTCTTATTTGGTAAGATCGGATTTTTTTCTCCCACCCCTTTTCTATTTTGTCCTTCTTATTGCGAATTGGGTTTTGTTGTGCAATGTGTCGACTTTGCGTTTTCATTGAATATTTTGTCGCAATTGAATCGATTGGTCGTATCTCGAGATTCACTGTTTTGTCTTTTTTTTTTTTGTTGGCTTCGTTGCTGAAGCGACTGAGAGGTGTTTATTTTGATTAATTGGGTTTAATTATTCTTCATTGTTGAACTTTTAATCTCACTGCTATAGCCACTATGTACATGAGTCTTAAGAGATTAATCCCTTTCTGGTTCCTTCTTAATCTTCAAGGCTAACTGAATGCCTTGGGTGTTGAAAGTTAAACTTGATTTTGGGTCAAGTTTAATTATTGGGTTAAACCCAATAATGTGATCCAATTTTTAGAAATTTTTCTAGAATTATCTTCCACCTCCTTAGAATAAAAAAATTTAGATATTCACATGGAATTATCTAGATAATTATATTAAAGTAATCTAGATATTATGGTAGAAACATCTATATATTAGATTAAAATATGTAAGATATTTTGTAATATGGAGGCTATAAATACCTCCACCCCCTTCTCATTTGTAATCAAGTTAAAATCAAGAAATATAAACCATTCTACTAAGTCTTCCTTTCACTTCCTAAAACATTTTATTCTCTCTCAAATTTTGTTAAACACTTTCTCCATCACCTCTAAAATAGTTTTCTTTCCAACAAAGTGGTATCAGAGCCTGGTTGGTTATCTTAAAGATGTCAAACAATGGTGTTCCCTTCCAAGTCCCAATGCTCACATTGGAGTTTAAGGATGATGGCTATCCTAGGAGCACATGATGTGTGGGAAATAGTCGAGAAAGGCTTCATTGAACCGGAGAATGATGGTGGGTTATCTCAAACTCAAAGGGATGGTTTCAGAGACTCAAGGAAGAGAGACAAGAAGGCTCTCTGTCTAATTTATCAAGGATTAGATGAAGACACATTCGAGAAGGTCGCAGGAGCAAAGTCGGCCAAAGAAGCATGGGAGAAGCTTCAAACTTCTTACAAAGGAGCTGAACAAGTTCAGAAGGTACGTCTTCAAACTTTAAGAGGAGAATTTGAAGCCTTGCATATGAAGGAAGGTGAAATCATCTCTGATTACTTCTCAAGAGTCTTAACGATTACTAATAACCTAAAAAGAAACGGTGAGAAGTTAGATGAGGTGAGAATCATGGAGAAAGTTCTTAGATCGTTGGATTCAAAATTTGAGCATATTGTCACGGTGATTGAAGAGACAAAAGACTTGGAGACTATGACGATGGAGCAACTTCTTGGATCACTACAAGCATATGAAGAAAAGAAGAAGAAAAAGGAAGACATCGCAGAGCAAGTACTCAAGATACGGATTGATACTAAAGAAGAAACTGGCCGAAGTTATCAAAGACGTGGTGGTGGTCAAGCCCGAGGAAGAGGTCGTGGTTATGTACATGGATGTGGTTGGAGATCCAATGAAGACCATACAAACCAAAGAGGAGAAAGCTCATCAAGAGGCCATGGAAGAGGAAGCCCAAAAACAAGGTACGATAAGTCAAGTGTTAAATGTTACAACTGTGGAAAGTTTGGACATTATGCTTCCGAATGCAAAGCTCCGAACAACAATAGAGTTGAAGAGAAGTCCAACTATGTTGAAGAAAGGAGCAATGAAGATGATATGTTATTGATGGCTTACAAGAAAGATGAACCAGAGGAGATTCACAAATGGTACCTCGATAGTGGTGCAAGCAATCACATGTGCGGGAAAAGAAGCATGTTTGTGGAGTTGGATGAGTCAGTGAAAGGAAATGTGGCTTTAGGAGATGAATCAAAGATGGAGGTGAAGGGTAAAGGAAATATTCTCATCCGATTGAAGAATGGAGATCATCAATTCATTTCCAATGTTTACTATATTCCAAACATGAAGACCAACATCTTGAGCCTAGGACAACTCTTAGAGAAAGGTTATGATATTCGTTTAAAGGATAACAACCTTTCTATAAGAGATCATGAAGACAATCTCATCACCAAGGTGCCGATGACAAGGAACCGAATGTTTGTCTTGAACATTCAAAATGACATCGCACAATGCCTCAAGATGTGCTACAAGGAGGAGTCTTGGCTCTGGCATCTTCGATTCGGACATCTCAATTTTGGAGGCCTAGAGCAACTTTCCAAGAAGGAAATGGTGAGAGGATTGCCTTGCATCAATCATCCAAATCAAGTTTGTGAAGGATGTTTACTTGGAAAGCAATTCAAAATGAGCTTTCCAAAGGAGTCAGAGACAAGAGCATGGAAGCCATTGGAACTCATACATACAGATGTATGTGGCCCGATCAAACCAAGTTCACTCGGTAAGAGTAACTACTTCCTTCTCTTTATTGATGATTTCTCAAGAAAGACATGGGTTTACTTTTTGAAAGAAAAATCAGAAGTATTTGAAAACTTCAAAAAGTTCAAAGCCCATGTTGAGAAGGAAAGTGGCCTTATGATCAAAGCCATGAGATCTGATCATGGAGGAGAGTTCATGTCCAACGAGTTTTTGAAGTATTGTGAAGATAATGGCATTAGAAGACAATTGACAGTGCCTAGTGATGGATTTCGTTCAGGTTTTAATCATATTAAAACAGCCCTAACAACAATCCTAAATCCACGGATCGTGCCAATTGAATCTATATTGAATATATATGAAATCTCGAACATACCTGGAGATTATGCAGCGGAATAAGGACAGGTACAACGAGATTAGGAGCGCCTCAAATGCTGCGCCTCTACAGGAGTCCACACGCACACAAACTGGACGACGGGATGCTAGTGCCGGAGCGAACGATTCGCCTTCGGGTTTCTCTACGTCTCTGAGACTTCTCTAAGTCTCAAAATGACTTCTGTGTGCTTAGTTTTGTGATTTTGAGTTATATCAATCGAGCAGCCCCTTATATCATATATATAGGCGGAGCTGCCGACGGGTGTCGATCGACACCCACCATTGGTGTCGATCGACACCTTCACAAAAAAGTCCGCACGTTTCCACGACCTAACAGGTGTCGATCGACACCACCTAATTGGTGTCGATCGACACCATCCAAAAGTCAATACTTCTAGAAGTCGTGACCGAACGAGTGTCGATCGACACCCACCATTGGTGTCGATCGACACCCTCACAGAAAATCGATATCGACGTATATCTTATATACGTTGATCATAATCATTACTCTAATGATCAAAACCCAATTTATATTATCCAGTTTGCTTAGGTGTGTGACCCTATAGGATCATATGATAATGGTAATGAGTTCATAACTCATAAGTTATAAGCGGCTTCTAGCAAAACATTATAACCGTCCAATATCATATGATTGTCTTATCTCGACATCACGACTCTACTTGAGTAAATACAAGTCTGATTTCAGGACATTCCTTCAATCTCCCACTTGTACTGGAATCAAATATTCCCATAATCCCTTTGTCTCTATATTTCGATCTGGCATAAGGCAAGAACTCGTGTCATCCTTAATCAACCAAACCATGTTTATCGAACTCTGATTTATACTGATAAAATACAAACGATTGACATTCAATCCGTTTGAGCGCGGCCACGCATTTCCAGTATCAAATCTTCGATAGGCCCTGAGATATTTATCTCCCGTTATATGGGAGGGACAAATTCCATCTTGTTCCATCCCTGTTCCCTACACACTTCATAATATGCCCAATCAATGCCTTTATAGCCACCAGTTACGGCTGACGTTTGACAAGGTCAAAGCACACCAATTCATATGTAAGAAATCATGATGAACTCAGGTCTAAGGACTATACTCTATAGTCGTAATGAGAAACTCTTATGACACTCATATAACAATCTTGTAGAGTTCTCATTAGCGGGTCATGTCCGATCATGTGTTCTCTAACACATATCTATGTGATTGACTTTAATACTCTTATTAATGACTCCATGAAACTTAGTCATCAGTCACCTCACATACTAGTCTCACGCGGTTATTAATGTCCAATTTTAATAACCTCGACTATGGACGAAAATAATTTATGTCATCTATCACTTATAGAGTTTCATGATCAAATCACGTATTTGATGATCTATAAGAATGCCATAAATTACTTTTGGACAATTATTTAATAACACCATTAAATAATACTGAAACAATTTCATTAATTAAAACATAACCAAATGTATGTTTACATGAACATCAAAACATAAATATGATAACTCCCACTAAATACAAGATTACTGCTTAAGGAATCTAATGCCTATAGCAGCAGCATGACTCTCATGCTTCGGTCGTGGGAGTGGCTTGGTCAACGGATCAGCGACGTTCTCGTCTGTCGGAACTCTACTGATCTTGACGTCGCCTCTCTCAATAATATCACGAATCAGATGATATCTCCTCTCAATGTGTTTGGATTTCTGGTGTGATCTGGGCTCCTTAGCTTGAGCTATGGCTCCATTGTTGTCACAAAACAATGCCACTGGCTCAGAAATGCTAGGAATCACACCAAGCTCAGTAATGAACTTCCTAATCCAAACAGCCTCCTTCGCCGCTTCAGAAGCAGCGATGTATTCAGCCTCGGTTGTCGAATCCGCCACGGTGCTCTGCTTGGAACTCTTCCAACTAACTGCACCTCCATTCAGACAGAAGACGTAACCAGACTGAGATCGGAAATCGTCTCTATCTGTCTGAAAGCTGGCGTCCGTATAACCACTCACTATAAGCTCATCACATCCTCCATAAACCAAGAACTTATCCTTGGTATTTCTCAAATACTTTAGGATAGTCTTGACTGCAGTCCAGTGACTCTCACCGGGATCTGACTGGTATCGACTCGTCATGCTTAAAGCACAAGCAACATCTGGACGAGTACAAAGCATGGCATACATGATAGATCCTACTGCTGAAGCAAAAGGAATCCTACTCATGCGCTCTCGCTCAGCAGATGTCGAAGGACATTGCTTCTTGCTGAGAGTAATGCCATGAGACATCGGAAGCAAGCCCTTCTTGGAATCATGCATGTTGAACCTGTGTAGAACCTTATCGATATAAGTGTCCTGACACAGTCCAATCTGCCTCTTTGATCTATCTCTATAGATCCTTATTCCAAGAATATAGGCGGCTTCTCCCATGTCTTTCATCGAGAAACAACTTCCAAGCCAGTTCTTCACCGACTGAAGTAATGGAATATCATCTCCTATGAGAAGTATGTCGTCTACATACAGTACGAGAAATGCAACTGCGCTCCCACTAGTCTTCTTGTAAACGCATGGTTCCTCTTCGTTTCTGATGAAGTTAAACTTTTTAACTGCTTCATCAAAACGTAGGTTCCAACTCCGAGATGCTTGCTTCAATCCATAAATGGATTTATGAAGCTTGCATACTTTCCCAGCATCATTAGGATCAATGAAACCCGGAGGTTGTGTCATGTACACATCCTCCTCCAGAATCCCGTTAAGGAAAGCTGTTTTCACATCCATTTGCCAAATCTCATAATCATAATGAGCGGCTGTTGCTAGGAGAATCCGAATAGATTTAAGCATAGCGACTGGGGAATAGGTTTCATCATAGTCAACACCTTGAACTTGTTTGAAACCTTTTGCCACCAACCTAGCTTTGTAAATCTGAACGTTTCCATTCACATCGATCTTCTTCTTGAAGACCCATTTACACTCAATGGCTTTTACACCATCAGGTAAATCACCCAAAGTCCATACTTGGTTTTGTGACATGGAACCGATTTCGGATTCAGCGGCCTTAAACCACTTTTCGGAGTCAGGGCCCATCATTGCTTCTTCGAAAGTCGCAGGTTCGTCACTGTCAATGATCAGGAGATCATGACAATTAGTCACGAGAAATCCATATCTCTCGGGCTCAAGACGAATCCTTTCGGATCTGCGAACTTCTGGCATCACAGGTTCGGACTCTACAACTCTTTGTAGATCCAGCCGCTGCTCTTCCTCAATAGGTTGAGCAGGCTCCTGTGATTCTCGAACTTCTTCGAGTTGTACTTTACTCCCACTGTTTTTCTTGGAAAGAAATTCTCTCTCAAGAAAAACACAGTTCTTAGCAACAAACACTTTGTTCTCAGAACGGTTGTAAAAGTAATAAGCCTTGGTTTCCTTAGGATAACCAACGAAGTAGCACTTATCAGATTTGGGTTCAAGCTTATCAGATATCAACCGCTTGACATAAGCTTCACAACCCCAAATTTTAAGAAAAGACAAACTTGGAACTTTTCCAGTCCACATCTCATATGGTGTCTTCTCGACTGATTTTGATGGAACTCTGTTTAGCGTAAACGCAGACGTTTCTAGAGCGTATCCCCAAAAGGATAATGGAAGATCTACTTGACTCATCATCGATCGAACCATATCTAATAAAGTCCGATTCCTCCTTTCAGATACACCATTCCACTGAGGTGTTCCAGGAGGAGTGAGTTGTGAAACAATTCCACAATTACTCAGATGATCACTGAACTCTTGGCTTAAGTATTCACCTCCACGATCTGATCGAAGAGCTTTAATACTTTTGCCAAGTTGGTTCTGTACTTCATTTTGGAATTCCTTGAACTTTTCAAAGGATTCCGATTTATGTCTCATTAAATAGACATAACCAAATCTACTGAAGTCATCAGTAAACGTGATGAAGTACTGAAAGTTTCCTCTAGCACTAACACTCATTGGACCACATACATCGGTATGTATTAGGCCCAATAGGTCACCGGCCCTTTCATTAAATTTGTTGAAAGGGGCCTTTGTCATTTTGCCCATTAAGCAGGATTCACATTTCTCAAATGATTCAAAATCAAATGAGTCTAAAAGCCCATCATTATGAAGCTTTTGAATCCTTTTCTCATTAATGTGGCCCAAACGACAATGCCAGAGAAACGTGGGGTTCGAGTCATTGGTTTTTAACCGTTTAGTACTTATGTTATAGACAGGCAAAGATTGGTTAAGAATATAAAGTCCATTCTCTAATGGAGCGCTACCATAAAACATTTCATTATGATTAAAAGAACAACACTTGTTTTTAATCGAGAAATGAAAGTCTTCTAAATCCAAAACAGAAATAGAAATGATGTTTCTGCTTATAGCAGGTACATAGTAGCAATTATTCAATTCCAATACAAGCCTGACGGCAAAGACAAATGATAAGTTCCTACGGCCAATGCAGCAACTCTTGCTCCATTCCCAACGCGCAGGTCCACTTGTCCCTTCTCCAGCGTTCTACTGTTGCTTAGACCCTGCATATTTGTACAAATATGAGCGCCACAGCCGGTATCTAATACCCAAGACTTAGAACCTGAAGTAGTAACATTTACTTCTATAACATAAATACCTGAAGAAGTCGTCTCATACGTCTTCTTCGAGTTCTTTAGATCTCCCAAATATTCTTTGCAATTTCTCTTCCAATGCCCAGACTTGTTGCAGTAATGGCATTTATCAGCATCAGTAGGGCCGCGTTTGGGTTTGGAAGAAGTCTCAGGCTTATCCTGATTCTCAATCGGGAATGCCTTAGCTTTTCCTTTACCCTTAGCATGTTTCTTAAACTTTTTACCCCCTTGTACCATAAGTACATTAGGGGTGCCCTTTTTGATGTTTGGCTCAGCTGTTTTGAGCATGCCATGCAGTTCCGTCAAAGTCTTTGTCATGTTATTCATGTTATAGTTCATGATAAACTGATCAAAGCTTGACGGCAACGACTGCAGAATGATGTCCGTAGCCAACTCTTGGCTAAGAGGACAATCCAGTTTTGCCAAGTTATCAATATAACCCATCATCTTAATGACATGTGGGCTAACTGGACCATCCTTTGGTAGCTTGCACTCAATGAGAGACTTAACCGTCTGGTATCTCTCAGTTCGTGCTTGCTCCTGAAACATCCCTTTCAGGCTAGTGATCATCTCAACAGGTGACACCACGTTCTCGTATTGCTTCTGCAAGTCCGAGTTCATGGTAGCCAGCATGAGACAACTCACATCGACCTCATCATTGGAATGCTTCTCCCAAGCATTCCTTTCAGCGTGTCCGGCATTGGACTTCGGTTTCTCAGGGAGAACCTTTTCAAGGACATATTCCTTTTTCTCCTGTTTGAGAACAATTCTCAAGTTCCGATACCATTCAAGGAAGTTCGATCCATTAAGCTTGTCCTTCTCAAGGACGGATCGAAGCGAGAATGTGTTTCTGTGAGGGGAACTAGCCATAGCTGAAAAACAAAATTGAGAGTTTTAGTTTTGTTGTTCAAGAAATGAGAAATCTTAACAATTAAGAAACTCACATTATATTCAAAAACAATTTTCCTCAATTGAATATAATGATCCAAGATCCATATTTCACAAAAATTTGAGTGAGCTTTGGCCCATCGCCCAAACCTTAGCTATTTAGGTAAGCAACACTTTGCTAATTATATCATATATAATTCTCGGTCTTGGATTAATATCTAATATCGAATCCAATCCTATATCTATGGGCCCAAAACTATTTTGATAGCCCATTTAAGCAAACCAATCTTTTAAGTCCGTAGTAACGATTACAACCTGCCTCACTCATGTAATTGCGGACACCCTGCTTTGGCAGACCCATCACACAATGAAACGAGCCTTGACAGTTGACAAGATTGGGAAGATATCATTGCTTAATATTAGGTTTGAGGAACGGAACCTTAAATCTAGTTTATATCAATTATATATCCTAGATATTTTAAAACCTTTTTAAAATTTTCTTAAGTCAAAACCGCAAATTCTGAAGTGGTGTCGATCGACACCAAGTCAGTGTCGATCGACACAACTTTTGTGTTGACCGACAGATTCTGATCCGGTTTGCGATAAACCATTTAATCGATTAAACCGATCAAATCAATTTGCAAATAATCGACCGGTGTCGATCGACACTACTTTAGTGTCGGTCGACACCCACCAAATCAGTTTAATTAACGATAACTAATTTACCGTTTAAACCGATCGTATTCTTAAGTTTTTACGCGAAAACAATTTTTTTTACGCGAAAACCATAGTGGTGTCGATCGACACCGAATTGGTGTCGATCGACACCGAAGAACTCAGAACGTGTTCTTCATCAAAAACGATTTTTGATCATGTGGATTTACATATATTCTATAGATTCAATACAAACACACCGCTCTGATACCACTGATGGATTTCGTTCAGGTTTTAATCATATTAAAACAGCCCTAACAACAATCCTAAATCCACGGATCGTGCCAATTGAATCTATATTGAATATATATGAAATCTCGAACATACCTGGAGATTATGCAGCGGAATAAGGACAGGTACAACGAGATTAGGAGCGCCTCAAATGCTGCGCCTCTACAGGAGTCCACACGCACACAAACTGGACGACGGGATGCTAGTGCCGGAGCGAACGATTCGCCTTCGGGTTCTCTACGTCTCCTGAGACTTCTCTAAGTCTCAAAATGACTTCTGTGTGCTTAGTTTTGTGATTTTGAGTTATATCAATCGAGCAGCCCCTTATATCATATATATAGGCGGAGCTGCCGACGGGGTCGATCGACACCCACCATTGGTGTCGATCGACACCTTCACAAAAAAGTCCGCACGTTTCCATGACCTAACAGGTGTCGATCGACACTCACCTAATTGGTGTCGATCGACACCATCCAAAAGTCAATACTTTTAGAAGTCGTGACCGAACGAGTGTCGATCGACACCCACCATTGGTGTCGATCGACACCCTCACAGAAAATCGATATCGACGTATATCTTATATACGTTGATCATAATCATTACTCTAATGATCAAAACCCAATTTATATTATCCAGTTTGCTTAGGTGTGTGACCCTATAGGATCATATGATAATGGTAATGAGTTCATAACTCATAAGTTATAAGCGGCTTCTAGCAAAACATTATAACCGTCCAATATCATATGATTGTCTTATCTCGACATCACGACTCTACTTGAGTAAATACAAGTCTGATTTCAGGACATTCCTTCACCTAGATCCCCTCAACAAAATGGAGTAGCAGAAAGGAAGAATAGGACAATCCTTGAGATGGCAAGAAGCATGCTCAAAAGTAAGAAGCTACCAAAGGAGTTTTGGGCAGAAGCAGTTGTGTGTGCGGTTTATCTATCAAACCGATCTCCAACAAGAAGCATCTTGGGAAAGACACCACAAGAAGCATGGAGTGGAAGGAAGCCTGGGGTCTCACATCTAAGAGTATTTGGAAGTCTTGTTCATGCTCATGTTCCAGAAGAGAAACGGAGCAAGCTAGATGATAAAAGTGAGAAGTACATCTTCATTGGGTATGACGCTAACTCCAAAGGCTACAAGCTCTACAATCCTGAAACAAAGAAGACAATCATCAGTCGGAATGTCATCTTTGATGAAGAAAGAGAATGGGATTGGAGATCAATTGATGGAGACTACAACTTCTTTCCACATACTGAAGAAGAAGAGCAACAAAGAGAGGATCCACCAGTTACCCCACCAACTTCACCAACACCAAGTTCTCAAGGAGATGAGAGCTCAAGTGAAAGGACTCCACGTTTTAGAAGTCTTCAAGAGATTTATGAGGTAACTGAAAATCAAGATAATCTCACTTTATTTTGTCTATTTGCGGATTGCGAGCCCATGAATTTCCAAGAAGCTATGGAAAAGAAGACATGGAAAGATGCAATGGATGAAGAAATCAAGGCGATACAAAAGAATGAGACATGGGAGTTAGCTTCACTTCCAAATGGGCATAAAGCAATTGGTGTAAAGTGGGTGTACAAAGCAAAAAAATAACTCTAAAGGAGAAGTTGAAAGATACAAGGCAAGATTGGTGGCAAAAGGATATAGTCAAAGAGCCAGAATTGACTATGACGAGGTATTTGCTCCCGTTGCTTGTTTAGAAGCTGTTAGACTAATAATTTCATTGGCAGCCCAAAAAGTTGGAGGATACATCAAATGGATGTCAAATCAGCCTTCTTGAATGGAGAACTTGAAGAGGAAGTTTACATTGAACAACCACA